>VZTG01008184.1:935290-1190429 GCA_013397845.1 Melanocharis versteri | reverse complement strand
GCCCGCTCGCCCGCCCTCCGCGGGCGCGGAGCGGGGCGGCCGGCACCGCGCGGGGATGGCGGCGGGGGTCCGGCGGGGACGGGCCGCGCAGCGCTCTCCCTCTCCCACGGCCCGGCACGGAGCGCCGCTGCCCGGGGAGGGAATAGAAAGCACGCACCCACCCGGGACTGAAAAGTAGCAAGTTGTGTTTCCACGGTAAAAAAAAAAAAAAAGAAAAGGAAAAAAAGAAAAAGAAAAAAAGAATTGTATTTATATTAACAGTAGTTTAGAGTTGGCTGCTTGGATTCAAAGTGCTGTGCACGCTGCCTTTGACCCCCGCGATGGGCAGTAGGCTGGGGACCGGGAAGGATCCTAATGTTAATGGTTGAAGTTGGGTTTTGGCATCTTTCCGGATGGAGCTAGATTGTGGCATAGACTTGTAAAATCGAAAGCATGCAAGTAGTCTGAAAGTTGTGCTAAGGGAGCTAATTTTATCACTGTGCTAATAGCTATTAGCTGTCCTTAAGTCTGAAGGACTCTCTTTCCTGGCGCTCCTGAAGTATTTGGGCTCTTCCTTCTGTATGTCTTAGTAAAGGGCAGTTGACGTAATAATATGAAATAGGTTATCTTTTTGTGTCTCCTTGTTTCATTGAATTTGGTTAGGTTGAAACTGTATTAGTGAAATTCAGGAGTGCAGATAACTTGTCAGTAGCTGTAGACACATGGAGTTTTTTCATGCTTCCTGCTCTAAATGTAAGATTTTGTATGAACATTTCAATCAACAATGGAGGTATGAGAAAGGGTTATTTTAAGCTTTTCTGCAATTTCAGATGAAATTAAGACCTATAGTGAACTTTGATACCTCTGGGTGACCAATGGGATGGTATATATGCATTGAATCAACTGAAGTAAGCAATGCACTGAACTTCTGATGTCTTGTCTGTTGCTCCTAGGTTGATAATATCAGACTTACTGTGATTGCAATAAATCACTTAGTAGTGGATCGTCTTAGGCAATTCACCCATCACTTGGCATTAAGCTGATTAAACTGTATTCCCTTAAGGTTATAATTAATTTTAATTAATTCAGATATTTTGAAGTAAACGATTTACATTTGAGTTCTGAATTTGGTGTATCTCGACATATAAATACCTATCTGTGAGATACATTCTCACCTTGTGCTGGAAAATGAAGTCATTGGGTAAACCATGACTGTCAGTCAAAGACACTAAACTATGTAGGGAAGAGGCACTTATTAAAAGAAGATACAAACTTTAGTATCAATTGTACAATTTGAGGTCTTCTGTGGCAACTGTGAAGAGGCTCTGTTTTAGAAGTGTCCTGCCTGTGCTGGATAAATTATTTCATTAAAATCAAGATTTTTTAAAATGTAACCCAGAGCTGTTAATTATACTGTGAAGCTATTCCCATAATTAACTGTTCTTTGTTTGTTAAACTGACTGCAGATATACAGTTCCTCGTCAGTACCACCAGAAAACACAAGTGTGCAGTGGAAGTTGAGCTCCTTGCAGTTTTGTTGCCTTAGATAAACTTTCAGCTGTACATGGGTGGCCTTTCGAGCAATTCTGCTGGCATTGTCCCCAGCTCCACACTGTTGCCTCTCACTAGCAACAACACAAAAGGTGATGGAGATAGCTGATAGCCTGCATCATACCAGGTGTCGGTGGTGATCGTGGGGCTTCTCTTTGAAGATTCTTGAGCTGGGCTGATGCCTGTGCATGATTGTGGCAGGGTGGTGTGAAGCACTTTACTCCTGGGCAGGACCTCTTCTGCTTTTGAAGAGCTGGCACAGCTGACCCAGTGCTCACATTGTCCTCAGATGAACGTGTTCCCACTGTTTACACTTAAAGAGCAGTTGTGTTAGCAGAAGATTGTGTGGTAGGGAAGGTTGTAGCAGCCCTCTTTGCAATAGGCTGAATAGAGCAACCACTTTTCTACAGAAAAAGAAAAATTATGCTGGTTCCTTCCTCCCCAAAGAAACTTTTACTGGGTAGGCTTTTTCTTTTTTTTTTTTTCTTATGGCAGTTGTGCAGCCACAGTCTTCTTAATTGTCCTGTGGCTTTCATCACAGAATTGGTGAGGCTGGGGGGCACCTTGGACATCATCTAGTCCAACCCCCTTCCCAGAGCAGGGACCGCTACAACAGGCTGCTTGAGGCCGTGTCCCACTCAGTTTTGAATATATCCAAGGATGGAGACTGCTCAATCCCTCTAGGCAACCTGTGTCAGTGCTTAGTGACCCTCACAGTAAATGTTTCTTCAAATGTGCATTGTGGTTGTTCTAGGCTTGAGACCATCCATGCCTGAGGGCACAAGCAAATGTGGCAGAAGCAGCTCATGCTGTGTTGGTGGTGGTGATTCTGCAGTCTGTCAGGGCTGACAGAGTGAAAAACTGTTTTTATCTCTGACATATCTGTGATTAAATACATACAAGCAGATTTGGAAGGACTGCTCTGACAGAGGCGTTTGACGTAGCAAAGCCAGCCTTGAGCCAGCTACTGTCATGATCACGTGCCTCAGGACAGAAAGAGGGAGCTGCTCTGTTTCAGCTCCCACTGGTTTTAATGTGGCACTATAAGGTGCATCCAGATGTGACACTGGAAGTTTAGTGTTCTTTATTTTGATCAACTATAATGAAAATAATTATTATAGCTAATCTGGGCTTTTGTGCTATTCTGTGTTCTTCTCAGGAGATTCTTTTTCAGGTTACAGTGAGAGCAGAGTGGAAGACAGGGCAGTAGATTAAGATGTTTCCAGGTCAGGATAAAAGACTGCTCCCATGAGACGGTTACAGGAGAAGCTTGTTTTGATGGATCTCTGCAGGGGCTCTCATTTCTGACACTCTTCAGGCTGCCATTTCCTTTGGAGAAAGTCTGTTTCCTAACATTAGTACTGCTTGGTTGAGAGTTGACAATGGCATGGAAATCCCTGTTTTATATTTCAGTACCTTGTCCATGCTGCTGCAGTGCTGGTCCTTGTGCTTCATGCAGCGGAGCGAGATCTTCAGCTGCACTTGAGCCCTGGGTTGACTCACCTTCCACACAAGTGGACTGGCTGCCATGTAATGCTGATGGAATGGAGGAGATCTCCTGGCCACCACTGCTCAGCAGTGGGCTTGGCATTCTCTCCAAGTTTGCAACCGATCTCCCTGTTCTGCTTTTAGTCTTGGTGAAATGGATGCTGGGACAGAGCTGAGAGCAAGCTCTGTGGAGCTAACAGGGAAAAGCGTGCCAAAACAGCGATAAAAGCATGCATAAATTTTTCCACAAGGGCAGTGCTGATTCCACTAGTGCTACTTGAGCTGAGAGTGTGGTGGCAACTGGGGATGCACTGGTGGGAGGCCTGGAGGTTTCTGTCCCTGGGTAAGCCCTGTATAAAGAGTGGTGCCCTGTATGTGGCCAGGCAGAGACAGCTCTGCTGTATTGTCCTCATGCCTTCCTTGCATCACCTCTCCTGTTTTTACATTATATTTGGGAGTGCATTCTGATACATGCAGTTAGAAGCCAAAAGCAAAAGGAATATTATTGCTTCCTACTAATCTGAACAATTTTTCTATTCTCTTTTCATTAAAAATGTGATTTACTGAGATGGAGATGTACAGGGCGCATAAACCAAGAGCAGATAAAAAGAATGACCTGGGCTTTTGGCATGTGATTGAAGAGAAGTCGTATGACTGAGTCTGAATCACTGGTAGCACTTTTCTTGGGTGTGCTTTTACTAATGAAATGAGGCAGGGTTGGGCAGCTGCCTTCTGCAGCGGTTCGTGTCTAGGACTGCCACTGTGTTTGATGCTGAGATACCTGTTCCCTGAGGCCATCTGACACCCTTGTCCCCGAATGTCCTCAATGACTTGGCAATACCAAGAGCACGTTTAACAAGCCCTGGCAAGTGTTAATTCAGGAGGGAGATACGGTCACTCTGTTTCCAAAAATATGGCCAGAAGGGGAGACCTAAATGATTTCTAATGAGTGAAGCTCCTCTTGGACTAGAAGGCTTCAGAGAAAAACAGGAAGTGGTTTGGTTGCCCCTGCCAGGCTATGGTGGGGTATGGGAGTCTGAAGAAGACGAGCGCAGTGCTCCCTTTTCCTCATGTTGGAGCAAGATGTCTTGTCAGGAAGAGGTATAAGATCTGGTGTGGCTGAGGGTGCACCAGAGAGGGTCATGAGAGCTTGGGCAGGAGGGTGGCCTTTCAGCTTGTGGAGGGCAGTGTTTTTGCTTGGGAAGTGGGGGAGTGGTGAGCATAGGTTCACCTGTCTACCCCCAGCAGTGGGGGTTATTACTCAAGATATACATATTGCATACACATATATGCATACGCACAGAAAAATTCATGGGCACTTCTGGGGACAAGGGGACAAACCTGGTGACTCCTTGCTCCCAAAGGAATGTCTGTATACCTTTTGTCCTTTCTGCCAGCTTCCTCTCTCCCTCTGGCCACTTCTTCTACAGCATCATGGCATGGGGTGCTGGAGGTGGGAGAGAAGGGCAGGCTATTTTGGAAACGAGTACCTGCCTGCTGCCAGCTGTGTTGGTGAACACAGTCTCTGAACCTCTCTGAGCAGTCAGTCCTGACTCATCGCCACGAACTTCACTCCTGGAGCCAGCTGTTGAGTGTCAGCATACCAAGTGCATTCATGGACTATCATCCCAAGTTGCACAATTCTTTTTCTGAGTGTTTGTACCAAATGCCTGCAGGACTACTGCAGTGCTCCATTGCAACTTGTCTGCTTGGTGTTTATAAAGCCTGGTGTTTATAATGCCTGAGGTTATGCTGGATGTATATTCTGTCAGTTGCCTTGATTATGTAGAGCAATGTAGGAGAGCTGCTGCAGGCAGCTAAGGCTATTGTTCTGAAATATCAGAAACCTTCTTTAGGGTTAGGCTTAGGAATATTGTTCTTTTTATAGAACTAGACTAAACAAAGGAAGATTCAACAACCTCTACACGAGAATAAATTGACTTACTTCATCAGTGTTTAAAAGTCACATAGTACACCCTTCCCAGAATTTCCGCTGACTTTCCCATAAACACTTAACACCTTAACACCTTGCAAGATTTGATCAAAGAAAAGAATTTTAGCATGGGCTATGACCTGAATGGAAGAGCAACCTGTGGCTTTATTGAGTAGTTGAAGGTCATTGCATTACTGCTGCAATGTAATGGTGTTTGTGGGAAGATAAATTTTTGATTTCTCTGGGTTGTGACTGGCTGGAATTATTCTTGGTGATTTAATCAGCAAAGTAGGTGGCATTAACCCTTCAAGAGTCTTTATATTGCAGTGTCTTGGACAATGTGTCAGTAAAATACAGAACAAGTTAAAACATCAGTATGTAATTACTACCGTTATGCTATTGTAATCTGAAGTGAGTTGCAGTAAAGAAAAAGGTGAATGTATTCTTCATAAAGAGTGTAACTAGTGCAAAAAACTAGTCTGCTTTTACCCTCTGGCATGTACAAACAGTTAAAGGATGAAAAAACTGACTGTTTAGTCTTCCTTTATCTCTGACATATTCTCTTACTGAAGGAGGAGCTTGAATAAACTTTCTAAATTGAAAAAGAAAAGTACAGTGTATATGTTCAAAAGCACTTCGGTTTCCAGTTGCTTGTACTTATTACTACACTCTGTTCAGCTCAGGGCTCACTTTTTACCAATTTGATATCTCAAAATATCTCAAATACATATTTTTTAGGAAACCTTTTAACATTGTGTGTTCTTTCATAATATTTCCAACATGGGCAAAAAACATTGTAAGCCTTAATGTTATATAAGCTCTTCTTAGCTTAGATTATTTTGTGGTGGTGGTGGTGGTGGTAGGAAATACCCCTTTTCATCTCTGATTTGCCAAGTTATCAAGCATCTGAAAACCTGTACTTACGGGGTGTTCCAATGAGAATTGTAGTCCTGCTTTTATACCTGTGCTGGGGTGGGTGTTTCAGTGACATCAGTGCAGCTCTGGTGCAAGGTGCTGAGGCCTGGGTGCAGATAGCAGGTGCTGTGAGACCCAGAAGCTTGGGAATCTGTTTGGGTGGAGATGAGTCAGCCCAGCCTCATAGCCAGCAAAAAAAGCTCCCTGTTTTTGGCTTGGCTTGCCTTACAGCTGCATAATATAAAGGACATGTCCAAAAATGAAGTGAGGGAAGCCGAAGAAGAGCTGGAAAAGGATAGGTTGCCTTCTTCTTGATTTTTTTTTTTGTGTTACCTTCATATCTAAAGAATGCTGTTCTCACACATGTTCTGAAATAAATGGCATAAGATTTTCCATAAATGCACCAACTTAATTTATAAAATGTGTAATTGTGTTTTTAACAAAGTTATTCGGCTACTTTTATGGAATTGCTTGTAAGCTGAAGGGTTTCTTTGGGTGGATTCAGGAGAATCCCTAATCATCCTCTGTTCCCCTCCTTTCCTATGCTTTTTTTCTCTCCGTGTGCATCCGCTGCCTTCACCTTTACTGCTGCTGGCAGACAGCCTCTTTTGCAGGGTCTGAGGAAGGGTGTGCTTCTTCAGCAGAACAATGTGAAGGACAAAATACAAAGTGCTGTCAAGTGTGTGGAGTAAACAAATTGCAAAGTAATAATTAAGTTTCTTTCATCTTTTTGTAGCTTTCATCTGCTTGTAGCAGTGACAGAGACCACATTTTGACATGCATGTTTTTAAGACAGCTGAGAGGGAACCAGCAGAAGAACTTATCAGAGTTATAAAATAAATCCCATAATTAGTTTAATGTACTGAGATTGGTATAAAAACTAGAATATTTTAATTAAAAATCAAGTGGGTTTGGTCATTTGCATTCAGAAGAGATGTAGTTTTTTATAGAAGACTGAAGCATGGTACAAACTATCCATTATCTTGTCTGTAGATAACAATGTATACCTTATTAAAGAACATTTCAAATGCTACAGCTGGGAAACAGGAAGTTTTTAGGTAAAGTCTGTCACCCCTGTGGAGATCCCTGCCCAATTGTTAAAGTGGGAGCAGAAGAGATGTGCTGAATAGCTCCAGTTTGCAAACTCTGTACTTCATCTCTGAATTGAGTTAAATGAAAGCCACAAATCAGGTTTAGATGTTGAACTTTCTTGAAGGGTGCCAGAAGGCTGGTGGTGTTAACTAACACTGCTAGAAAAAAATTATTTGAGGCAAGTAACATTCATCTCCTCTAGCACCTTTAAACAGCCATGTCCAGCCTTCTCTCTGCCCGTGTGTGTCTCAGCTGCTGTGGGATTTATAATCTCTCTGGCTTCATGGGAGGTCTGAGGTTTCAACCTTTCTTCTAGTCAAGATGCCCTCCGTATATGTCTTCTGTACATGTGGATGTTGTCTTAACACTGGGGAATGAACCTGGTAGAACATTTCTAAATGGTTTAGTGGGAGAAAGAGTTCTAATCCATCAATATAGTCAACGATCATTTTTACATGAGGATTCTTCCTATAGATAATTGACACTGGAAATTCATAATGAAGTATGTAATCTCTCATGCAAATAATCACTAACATAGTGGAAAACAAATTGTTTTATTAGCTGGTTCTCTTTTAGCAGATGATTTATGGCGTTCTTAGTTTAATATACAGAAATCAGAATTAGAAAGGCTCTTTTTTTTTTTTTTCTCTTTGTCATGACAAATGTTTCAGTTGTAGCTAAGGGATAGAACGAATTAGCCCATTTTCACTGGATAGCTATGTGCTGACTAGATATTGTAAGTCTTTTGGTCTTATTAGTCCAGTTGTTTATCTAGTGGAAGAAAACTTGTTTTCTAGTCTACGGAAGACTTCTGTTGAAATATTTGTTAATCTAAAAGCATTGAAACAAATCCTAAGATTGTAATGAAACCCAAATAAGGCTGAAAAATTACACTGGTATGGACTGATGGGCCTGTAAAGAATTAGAACAAAAGTTTAAAGAAAAATTAGTGCATTAATAGTTTGTATTCATAGTGCACATATTAAGGGAAAAATCAGCTACATGAGGGTAGATTCAAGCATTCCAGGAATTTTCATATTGTACTTGAAGCTTGTCCCTTTTATGGCAATGGTAAGTCAGTTATCTGCTAGCAGAATAAAAAAAGGATGAGTTCTGGCTGCCGTAAAGCCAAGATACATGTGCAAATACTAATTGTGGCCAAAACTCAAAAGGTTTTTCTAGCTGTAATACATGTGTGGTTTTAGTAGTTTATTAGAATCGGCACATAGACTAAAGCTATGTAAATGCTTGTAATGTAACAGCTTTACTTGAGAAAATTATGAGTAACTTTTTATTGAAACTTTTTTTCTTTAGCTGAAGTGTATTGACTGGGGCTGTATCTTTTTTAAGAACAGCTGCATTTTTTGGAATCAACATGGACATTTTTAGAGAGAAGCAGGGAACAGCAAGAGGCATAAATGAAAGTGGGAAGAAAGTAAAAAGCTTAGCGCAATCCTAGGAAGTCTGTGTTTTCACCATATTTGGTTTTTTGTTTTTTTTAAATGGCACAGTGGTTCTGAGGAGTCAAGGCTGTGTGACAGTGATTCTGAGGAGTCAAGGCTGCATGACGCATCTCCAGGGGCCAGAGTAGAAAGCAGGGCAAGAAAAAAGGTCAGGAAAAAGGGAAAGAACTAAGTGCTAGAGCCCTGCACTTAGTTTTGCTTAGCTGGACAGCAGCTGTGGGAGCTGGCTCTGGCTCCTGGCTGCTGCCACCAGTTGTGGGGACCCTCCAGCTGGCAGTCTCAGCCTGGAAGGGGTTGTTTCTGTGCTCATTACTGGTAAATATCAGCTGGGAGAAGACTTAGACATGGATTCTGGTGCTGTTAATTCTTATGCAATGTAATCCTACTGTCTGTGACTTTCTATTACTATTTTAAAACTTGCTTCCCAGTATGGACCTTGGTGATCCAGCAAATGTTGTACCAGTGCCTAAAGTCATTGGGTTAAATAATGTCTCGGCTCACGCCCTTGAGAATGCCAAAATAATAGTTCAAATCATGCAGAAAAGTAGATCCATCTTTCTGGGAGCATGCCTTTGAAAATGTGCTCTGATTCACACTGGTTAGACAAACAGTGGATGCTGATTTCTGATGCATTTTCCAGGAATTATGTGCTTGGTTGGGACAGAGCTTGTGATTTTAAATGGACTGGATGTGTCATAAGCGTGGAAAAGCTTTGAATGGTGGCCCCTGAGATGTGCAGACAGGCAACTGCTAACCTTGAGTGATTGTAGCTCAGTGCCCTCTGTCCTGTCAGGTGCAGATTCATTTCCTCAAAGTTGCTAATAATTTCCGCTTCCATTTAATTGATTTTTAGAGTAGTCAAAGGGGCTATGAATGTGGAAGGGTTTTTTTCTAGAGTATCAAGGAGACCAATGGAGATAATGACAGGACAAAGCCAAAACCTGCCTAGGTCAAAAATTAGGAAGATAGTTTTGTGAGAATGGTTCTGTGTGCTGTCATTATAAGAATAATGTTTTATTTCTAGTTCCTTCAAATAAAATCTTTAAAGGAGCACACCTAGGAAGTGATTGCCTTATACCCATTTGTGTTCCCACAGCCTTTGCAAAGGTGATATACACACTAAAATATACACCTACTGAAAGGTGTTTGTTCTAAATGCCTTCCTTGCATTCAAAAAAACTTTCTCATCGATACCACAGGAGCTGCTGGTGCTGGAATTGATTTGGCAATGTGAAAGCCAGAGGAGAAGGTCTGTTTGGTTCTCTAGATGCACTACTTTGGATGCTGCCAGGCCTGCAGAAAGTGCAACTGTGCAAAACACAAGTAGGATAGTTATCAAGACCAACTGCCCCTGTGTTAAGGCCTGAGATGGCATCTACATGGTTCAGGCGTAGCTGGCATGTTATGGTTTTGGTCCAGAGTTTGCAAATTAACAGTTCTGTGCATAACTTTAGTTACTCACACAGTATAAGACACATCTGTGCATTGACAGACATGCACGTCTGGACTCTATTTCAGTGGAAGACTTTTTATACTTGTTCCATGTCGATACATCAATATCCTTTATTTTAATAGTGTCCTGTTGGTTATAATTAAATAGAATTGATTTAACTTGCAAAATAGAATAGAATGCAGAATTTAATGCAATGCCAAAACAGTCTATGTACTGAGTGTCTTCTGTTGAGCCCAGGTTTATTTTAGCTGGATTGTTATCCTGTACCACATGGCCCACAAGCAATTCTTTGTTTTTTGGAAATCCCCATTCAACATCATAGATTAAAGTCTGAGAATTTCATGGCCAAAATGTGAAGAGTTCTGCATTTCCCTCCCTGGGCCCTCTCAGATGTGTGCCATGATGGGTAATGGGCAATTACACAGGACGGGTTTGGACATGGCACAGTGTGTGTCTGTACTGTCCAAGGGAAATTGTGAAATTGATTGATATGGGAGGCTGCACATGTGGTTATGTCATGTCGGGCATTGTTTTGGTTAATACGCCTACTTTTCTGATAAATGTGGTTCAGCTGTCTAGAAAAATATTTCGTAGTTCTGAATCCAGAGAACTATAAATCATATCAAATCAGTCTTGAAAACAGAATGAGATTTTTTGCAAAGTTGCATATATTATTGTATGAGGTACTGCTGAAAATAATTGAATGTCGTGATATGCTTAAAACATGAGCCTCTTATATGAGTTTTTTTGTACCCGAGGACAACTGACAAATTTATAGAATGTTAGGTAAAATGTAAAGCTTGTGCCCAAGACCATTCATTAAAACAGAATTTGTAAGTTTGCATGTAAAATTATCTGTTTCTTGTCACTATTGTTTGCTGTGTTTGAAAGTATAAAGTTCAGAATTCCCGTGCTTAGATTTATAGTATTAGATGGAAGCTGCATTTCTAAAATCTGAGTCACACCATGCTAAAGGCAAAGTTATGATGTACATTCATAATTAACCTATCTCATAGCTGTCACTGATGATGGATAGTGATTTGTGTGTTTCCTTAAGTACCGATTGTTACTACCTTGATAGCCCAGTATCAAGTGATATAATTGATAGGAATTAGTAATTTTACTGAATTTTGGTGCTGATGCTTCAGTATCTGACTGGCTGCAGGAGTTATTTAGTGAACCATTAAGTGTTAAACAGGCTCTGTTTTTGGAGAAGCCATCAGCTTCTTTAGACTGGTTATTTACCTGCCTTTGGGAAGGTGGAAAAGGAGTGAGACTGTAAAAGAGCCAAGGCACTCTGCATGTTATAATGAAGTGCTGAGGTAGCAGCTGGGTGAAGAAATAATTTCTAAGTATATTGACTGGGTAAGAGCAACAGCTACACTTTGTCGTTGCCCTGTGCCTTCCTGTGCCATGCTCCCTGGGGGACAGACGATGGTTCAGCCTGCTCCTTACACCTGCTTTACTGTGGTGCATGGAAAAGATATGCCGGCTTTTCTTTCCTGGCTGGTGCCTCCTACACATTAAGCCTTGCAGGTGAATCAACATGATTTGCCTTTTACCTGCTGTCAGCACCTGCATTTGAAGCTGCTGAGGCTTGGACTGGCCAGCAGCAAGGATGTGCTCCTGCAGGACGAGCAGCAGAACCCGCTGCCCATCATCCCACGGCACAGGCAGAGGAGTGCATATCAGCCGCTGGGCTGTACATCCCAAGTCAGACCCTTCATCTCCCTGTGAGCTCGAAGATGTCCAGCGAGAGTCCATCACTGCCTGTCCTGCCGGGACTGGTGAGGTTTGCTCTCCAGTAGAGCCTGAAGTGGTAGGGCTACCTGAAGTTGCCTTTGAAGCTGAACTCTCCAGCTGGCTGCAGTAAGGAGTCAGAGCAATGCCAGTTGCATCCCCTTCAAAACCTACAGGCCATGAGAAAAGGGAGGGAACAAGCTGTAAAAAAGCCAGAAAATGTCTGTAAGATCTTTGTGTCTTTCCTTACTCTTAAGGTTTTTCAACAATTTATTTATGGCATGAGAAATTACTTTTGTCACTGAAGAATTATTACATGCAGAGAAGTAGACTAGTGGTCTTGATCAGCAGAGTAAAAATGAGTTTCATCAGCTTGGTTGTCTGAGGATGACTTTTATCTTGACAGGCCTACAGATGGAAAATAGAGGCTGGTCAGCTGTTCTGTGCCTCTTTTCCACCCTTATAATCAGCCTTGCCCTGTTCCCCGAACTGAAAGTCCAAAATGTCATGTCTGTAATCACATTTTATCATGCTTGTTTCATTGTTGGGGCTTAGTGATGATGAGCCTATCATCACTTCCTAAAAACTCAGTCAAGTAAAATATAGCACATGAAAATATATGCTATTGTCTAATGTTGGGAAGCCATTAAAAGCTTCTGGATGTGTTGACAGGTGAGAAACTACTTAGGTGTTGTGATCAAGGTAAATTACCGATGAAAAAGAGTCTCCTCAGGCTCTCGGATGAGTCATCAAAGAGGTTTTTTTTTTCTTAAATAATAAAGACATTAACAAAGAGACGTCCTCTAGAATGTTATCAGTAGAGTACAAGACAAACTTTTCTATATAGTTTGGCTTATTTTTTCCCACTGTGAAGTGAACACTTCAAGCTAGCTTCAAAGGTGGTGGATGTATTTCTTGGTACCCTAAGTTTTTCTCCTTGTTCTAACTCTTTAAATTGCAAAGCAGACGGATTACTAGGTGGTCTTCTAGTCCAGAGGTGATTGCAGGAAAGAGAAACTAAGAATGTAAGGTTGACTGAAACCCAAAAGTTTTGTGGCTGTGCCCAGCAGGTTTATTATTTCTATTTTTAAGGACCACTGACAGTTGGTACAGATCACAGCATTTAGAATCCCTGTGAAATGCAGGAACACATATGGGCTTTTTTTTGTGAAAAAACAAACAAACAAAAAACCACAAACAAACAAACAAAAAGAAGCAATCAGAAAGGAGTAAAAGGTGACTTTTGGTTTTTTTGTGTGTTTTGGTTTTGATTTTTTTTTCAGGTCTTATCAAGAAATACTGGAAAGAAAAAATTTGGAGAAAAAATGCAAAGAAATACACATTATGTATTTTTGTCTTAGAATAGGCAGTAAAGTAATTGCAAGAGTAATGAAAAAGTATTAAACTGCACTTTTATTTATCAGAATTCTTTCTGAAATTATAAATAGTTTGAATAAACAACTTCATTTTGGAACCTGCAGTATCAGCCAAACACCATTCTTGTACACTGCAGTCTGTGCTATTCTCAGTCCTGTGCAAAGTATGCTGTTGTGTATTGGCATGTTTGTTTCTTGACTAAGATTTTTTTACCAGAAGCATCTCTTATTTTAGAGTGAAGTACCTATGCACATACCTGTTTCTGAAATGCTAATTTCTGTTTAGAAATTACTGATACTAATACTGACACTTTATCTTTTTCAGCATTTTCTTTTTCTCTGTTCTAGACATACGCCATTGGTGCCTGCTTATGGAAGCATGTGGTAGTAGAACCCCCTCTGTATTGCATGCAATATTCAAAAGTATTTTGTCATTCATTTCCTGCAAAGATCTCTTGCATGGCTCACTCATTTTAGGACTAAGAGATGCATTATGCATAATGCTCATTTGATAAAACCTCATTTTGATAAGCAGTTGTCTATTGCAGATACTCTCCTTTCCTTTTCCTTCATTCTATTTTATTCTTCTTCAGGAAGAGTGTGATATCCTCCTGCCCTCTCTCCCAACACCTTTAAAACCTGTGGAAACCTCTCACATCTAAGTGAGGACCATGGATCTTGATAGATAATCAAAGAAGAATAAGAATTCCAATGAATGTTTTTTCCCTTGCCAATAAAATTGTCATAGCCTGTATTCTGCAGTGGTAAAAATAAAATGGTGGGGGGTTTTTTCCTGTCCTTTCAGGTTAAATTATGAACTTTCTCACTGTGCAGTCTAAGGTTTTATTTTCCATTTCACTTTGCTCACTGACATGTTCATCAGAACTTTTTAGATATGAAGATATGGACATTGCATGCCGTCCAAAGGTGCAGTGTCTGTTTCAGCAGTTAGTCTCCAATGTTGCCTCTGGATGTACACTGTGTGCCACAGACCCCTCGAGGGCTGTCATTTTGTATCTGAAGGTTCCAGTGCAATCCCTGCGTCTTCAGTGGTTCCCCTCTCACTGTACATCCACCTGCTCTCTCAGCTACAGGCAGAATTGCAAACGGGTTCAGGTACTGCAGCCTGAAGGGATGGATCTGGCATATCTGTAAGGAGCTTGGCCTCATACCAACTTGGTACCATCCTTTCCCCTTCTCGCTGTGGTGCATGGAAGGGGCTCTCCTCCCTGAGCAGCTCCAGCCGGCTGCCCGGGTACCCTGTTTGAGCAGACAGCATGGATCTCTAGCTCCATAACACTGTTCAGCTGCTTATGTCATCCTGTCCAAGGGTAAGGTGAGCTTGGAGCTGATCTGGTGGGCTGAGGGAAATGTTGCAGGCAGTATCCAGTGCAGCTGTGGATGAATGTGGCTGAGTGCACATGTGGGAGCAGAAATCCAGTCCCTGTTTTGCCACAGGCTGCTTTGGCAGCCTTGAGGCAGTATTTTTAGCTTCCCTGTGTCTCCCTTTCCTAAAAGTGAAGTAAGGATAACAAAACCTCCTGATTTTCGAAGTAAGATATAAGTAAGTTGTGTGATATTCTGTGATAGAGGTTATACAAAGCTTGAAAGTGTGTAATAAAAATGAATTTGATGGAGATTGAAGATTCATTTCTCAGTATCATCAGCTTCAGGAATAAAAGGGGTTCACACACTCAAAAGTTGGCAGCATGCTGGCCCTCATGACCTAACATGTAACTCTGTGTTGCCAAGCTTTTTCCTGTCTTGGCCCTTGCTGCTCTCATTATAGGTGTTTCTGCAGTAACCACAGAGACAAAAACTTTAAATACAGAGGCTAAATATCAGAGTGGGAAAAAAGACAACTGATCAAGGGGAATTTTGCCATGGGTTCAGTATAGTGCACCAGATTACCTTGGGATTTCCATCCAGTGATTTTGGCTATGTCTCTCTGATCCTCTTGGAGCACAAAATAATTCCTAACTTCAATTACAGTATATTTGAAAGCACATTTTCTAAATTGTTTCTGCTTAGGACCTGAAAACAGAAAAATCTTGTTTTTTCTACCGGAAAAGGTAAGTATTCACAGAATTATTTATATGAGTAAAGGTAGAGGAGGAAAATAAAAGTACTACAACAGAATAGGTTTAAACCTGTATACCTTATGATGCCTGCCAGTTTTTATGAGGTAAAAACAGCCAAGATCTCCATATAAATTTATTTTAATGATTAAAAATAGTCTTTTGGAAATGGAAATTTTAACTTTAAAATTTTTTTTCCAGTTCAACACGAAATTCCTTTCCAGTGAAAGAAGGGGAAATGAAGTAAATGAATAAAGGAAAGGCTTGCCAAACAATGATAAGCTTTGGATTGTTGTAAATAACTGTAAAAAGTTCAGTGTCATTATAGGAGAGTAGGTTACCTGTTCTCTTCTTGCCCTACTGCTAATTGAAATTAGGGGGGACTGATTTTATTCTGTACAGTTAAATTTACAGCATTGCACAAGACAGGGAATCCAGGCTGTTCTCAGCTGGATGACAAACAGTAGAGCTATTCTTTTGGTCTGAAAACCCTGACCTCGTAGGGAAAAGTGATCCAACTGCTTCCAAAATAGGCACATCTGTATACTGAAGTACTTTGTCTCTCAGGGATACTTGATGTGTGCTCCACCAGTTGAAGAACGGGTGAGGTAAATGTAGAGTTCCAGAATAAAAGGCATGAAACTACACCTAATCCCAAAAATTTTAGGCATCCCTGGGTGTTTTTTATTTAGAAAAGTTCATGTTAATCTATTTTAGGAAGTACAGCAGACAGCTTCTGTTCTTCATTCTCCTCACTACTTGTAGTTTTTGGTGAGCACTTAAATACTTTACCTCTCTTAAATACAAATATTAAATCACTCTATTACATCATTATGAAAATAAATTTTTCTGTATTCATGTGCTGAAATACAGAAATTGAGATGAAAATGCAAAGCAAGCATCCAATCAGTTGACTTTACTCTCATTTTCTCTTGAAAGTGCAATGCTTTTGAGATATCCAGAAAAAAAAATTGAAATATAAACGTGACTATAAAGTGAGGGATGGATGTGACTTGACTTTTGTAAGCACTGTTTTTTGCTTGTAGACAATTTTCCATGTGGAGTTGAATAGGAGAGCTCCCAGCCTCTGTCAGCTCCTTGCCCCAGTAATATCAGGTAGCAGTGAAGTAAGCATTGCAGAGCTTATTGGTGGGGAAAAAGATCTGCTGCCTTTCCCTAAAGAGTAGTAAGAACAAGCAGCCTTCTGAGCAAGCCTTCGTGCTGCCATTGTAGTAGGATTAGGAGATTCTGTTAACCACACCAGCAAGGTATTGGCAGTCAAGGTTTTTGGTCTCTGTTGTAAGGGCTTTGTGATTAATTTAACAGGGTTGGACAGGATGGGGAGGCAGGTTGGACTGACTTGCTGGCTGATGCTAAAGTGGCTGTGTCCCACAGGGCTGCCAAAAGAGACATTTCCACTCCTTTTCCCCATGTGTCAGTGTCCGTGATGGCTTTGCTGTGAGCTGTAGCCCATCTCAGCCCGTCTGGTTCCCGGTGCTGGCTCCTGGAAGGGCTGGCTGCATGACGGCCGCTGTTGGCACTGGAGAGGGAGCGGGACCGGGGCCAGACCGCAGCTGTTAACAGCAGCAGGGACTGGGGCTGTGCTGCAGAAACTCTGCTAACCACGGCTTCAAGGTGTGGTTTCACCTCAGAGCTGGGCTGACCTAGAGCAGGGGTGGAGGGTGAGTGGGGCTGACCCTCTGGTCACAGCCAGCTGTTAACTGGCTTCTGCAAACTGCAGCCTTGCTTTCTCTCGAGTCTATTTGCATATGGAGTGGCAGTGGCCATTCAATGCATGATGTATAGTCAAATACACTTCCTTCTCACCACTGGCCATGTGCTGACATATAGTAATATGTCTTTGTACAGAGAAAATGCTTAAGGAGTATTCTGTTTTCATAGTCAAGCTCTGTGCAACCTAAACATGGGCCCCTTTTGCATCATCCTAGCCTTTAATTGCTTGATGGATTTCACAGGATCACATCTTATTCAATACATGGAACAGAATGTGCTTGCTGAGCAAGGGAAGATGAAGGAATTTTTGCCTTACTCTTCCCTTTCTGGACTTGTTCCTTACTTTAGATCTAATAATCAAGTTGTGCTTTGAAGGCAGAATAAGCGCCTTCAGCTTCTCATGAGCATTTATCACAGTAATACCTGGATGTTTTGAGAAAGCATGCGCTGATTTTTATAAGCATACTCCCCAGAGGGAAGGAGGCAATGTATTGCTGCACTCAGTTCTTTCATCCCATTCTGTCTGTGCAAGCTAGAGTGGTACTTTAAACCTTTCCTAAAGATTTCATAGCTATTTGCTGACTCTTTGGGAGAGGAAGCCTGGAGAAAGTAATGTTGATAGTACCTCCTAATTAGCATTTCATAGTCTGCTTTTAACATGGTAACTTCAGTTGAAGCCAGGACTTTGAGATCTTTGGTTTGAGAAAAGATCCAACACTAAACACGTAGAGAAAATGGGGAATGTGTAATTAGTGACTGCCTGTGAAAAGTGTGAAAATGATTTGTGCAGCGTCTTTGGTTGATTTCATGGGAGAGGCAGGGACTGGATCCCATTCTCCGGGGCACCACTCAACTGCCTTAACCGGGAAATATCTTTCCAGTTGTCTGCCTCAGCTCTCTGTGCATCCTCCACTACAGCAGCAACCAAGCAGCAGACATGCAGCCAATCTGCTTTAGGATTGCAGAGCCTAGTGCTGAGATTTCATATTCTCCATATTAAATGGGTGTGAGTGGGGCTGGTGCTGGCCAGCGATAGCCATGCTCTCTCACAGCTCATAACTATTTTCAGAAAGGATAAGTGTTTTCTACCAGAGAGTTCCTTGCTGTGGCTTGCCAGGCAGGAAAAATGCAAGGCAGATGGGGTGATGCGACCTTGGCCAGGCCACGCTAGTGTGGAGGGCTTGGGTTGCCTCAGAGCAATAGTAATTTAATGACTGCTGCCTGTCAGGAGAGCAAAAGATCTGCTTGAGAAGAAAGGAACCCTCTGCTCAGTGCAGGCTTGTATGGCGCTCTCACAGAACACCTTGAATTTGCGTTTCCTAACTTGCTTTAGCTTGGAAGGAGAAGATTGTAGATTTAAAACCTTCAAAAAGAATTCAAAGAACAAAGTGAGATGATGAAAAAAAAGGGAAAATCTAATATTTTTTCCATTTTGGCTCTTTCAAGAAAGAAATTTTTCCCCCCCACTCCTAAGGTTATGAAACGTAGCTACGTCACAGAGATTGTGATGAATGGTTCCCTGCTGCTTTCAGTTATTCCATCACTTTCTCAGGGCAGGAGGAAGGTGTGGTGTTTAAAAGCCTTTATGAAAGGCTTCACAGTTACTTACTGAAAGCAGCGGTGAAATGGAAATTCATTTTTCTGTGTCTCATCCAGACTACTGTTTGGTCCACCAAAGAGACTGTGCTTTTGCTTCTTCCTTCTCATTTTCTCAGCCCAGTGTCTTTCACCTGGCTGTGTTGGTTACTTTCCATTTACATTATCTGTTTATCTTACCTGTCATCCTTCTTCTCCTTTTTCTTGTGCCCTAATAGTCCAGTCCCCACATGTTTGACTGTCATTTCAGTCTTACCCATCTTTCTTCACCTGAAACCATTTGACCTTACATATATTGGCAGGCCTACAAGCTTTGTCTGTATTAAGGAGAAAAAGAGTAGGCAGCAAACTGCAGGTTTTGATGTTAGCATTGTGTATATTTGAGTATTTTGCCCTTTTAGCTGCTGATGAGCAGGAGTTCCCAGTTTACAGCTGCTTAATCTGTTTGATTACAAATGCTTAGTCTGTGCTCCTCCTTTGGTGTTCCTTCCTTTCTGTTGAACTATTGCCAGATGCAATTCGTATGTTTGAAAACATGGAAGAGTTCATGGAACAACTGTCTTTTTCCCTGGAAGTAGTTCAGTGGGCTTTTGCTTTGGCGGGGTTCTGTGTTGTGTTTATCTCTGTCTCGTTCTCTGCTTAAAATTGCCGTGAGAAAATAGAAAGCTCAGATGCTGCAGGATTTCCTTGCAAACCTGCTTTCTATGTCATGAATACGGAGCTTTTAAAACTAGCTAGAAGCTGTGTTTAAACAACTGGAGAATGATAAAATCTATGAATTCAGATGAAGCAATGGTGAAACAGCAATATGGTTATTTTTAGGCCTTGTGTAGACAGATGCAGGTTTTTGCAACCTGTTTCGAATTATCTGTGGTAATAGAAAATTGTATATTACTGTTAATTGTGTAAAACTTGAGGTTTTCCTAAGCATGTTTCTCCTGAGAGAGTATCTTTCAGAAGATCAGCGTTGGCACTGTGACAGGTCCTCCTGCACATGGTGCCTTCTATGCACTGTCGGTAGCAGGTAGCCCCAGGCGTCTACTGATGGCAGTGAGCACCTTGAAAGTGATCATAAACCTGGTGTGCATTATACATGTAATAACCACATAGTGTATTGGGAAATTGTTCTAATCATCTGTTTAAAGTGGTAATTAATTTAAAAAAAAAAAAAAGGTCTTAAGTTGTCCAAAAAGATCATGATATGCCTTTTCTGAATAAAGTAATTTGACACTGTGGAGCTGGATAAGCAGTGTGACGTAATTTTATATAGCCTTTAGGACAAAAAGTAATGTGTAGTTTCCAATCTACTAATAAGATGAGTGGAAATACAGTAGAAGGGAAAAATTAGGAAGGTTGAGTGTAATATTGCAGCAGGTGTTTTACAGTTTGCTCATTCAGTAATTTCAAAGCTTATAAGGAGTAAAAAACTACTTGTTTCAGTGAGCTTTAGTTTAGATCTTGAACACTGGACTTAGAAATAAAGAAGGAAAGTATAAGAAACCTGACAGCCAAAAGTTTCTGCTCTACTGGAGTTCTGTTTTCTGATTTACCTAAATGAGTTCAGTAGATATTAATGAATAGTTGCAGATAGGTATAATGCCATAAACATAGTCTACTAAGAATCACTTAAAAGTTTGAGGAATTATGGGGTTGGCTGCTTTGGCTACTGTTGGTGTTTGAATAAGAATTGTTTTCCTTTTATTCAAAGTGAACAAATACTAGGATTACATCACACATCTTTTAAACATTTATGGGTGTTATGACTTCCACAGTGCATAAAACTGCAAGGAAAATAAGTTGTATTTCTTGAACAGCAAGATTTAAAATTCTCACTGTTGGTATTTCATTGGTTTTTAGGACCAGTTCTTTTTAAAGAGTTTTGCTTTTAATATAAATGATTAATTGTTTTACATTTTCAAAGGAATAATAATGACATTGTGCTGCATTCTAGATAGTTCGGAGTTTAGGAATGCGACTTTTATTTTAAGGTTGCATGGGATCTCCCAAAGGCATTTCACTTTTGACCTTTAGATGAAATAAATGGATGTTCCTTCTTTGTAAAATGGACAGAGCCTGCTGGTGGAGTGCAAAGGCATTTCTTTTTTAGCACAAAGTCAAGCTTTATGTGAGGAATTAGATATACAGATTAAGCAACAGTACTAAAATGAAGTAATGCCAATGTAATGCCAATCTTGTTTTCACCCTAAGTAAGTTTACATTCTTAGACTCAGATTGCTAATGTACGTCTGTGTTATTAGCTCTGCCTTTAGCTTCTTTCCTTTAATTTTCCATTCACAATTTCATAGCAAGAGATGCCTGTGCGTGTATTTGTGTGCTGAAGGTCAGGCTTTATGTCTGCCAAAGTCTGGGGTATCTGTATCATGAGGTAACACATATATTTGTTAGCAGGTATATCTAATTTTCACAGTAAAACAGTTTTGATTGTAGTTGATGAAAAATAGGTATATACCTAGATTATGACTTCTGCAGTACATAAATCTTAAACTTTGTGTTCTTTTTATTATAGTGTTTCTAACATAATTCTTTCAGCTGTTCTTCAGGGCACTGAATGTGCAATGGTCTTGTGTGGCATTAATTTTTAAAATAAAATATGTGTTTAAATGGATTGTATATGCTAGAGAAAGCGAAATAAAAAAATACCATACACTGGAAGCAGAAGATGAAGAGATTTATTGTGATGCTCAGGAATCTGTAAAAATCCATTCATGACTGTGAACCCGCTTTTTTGAAGTGCAGAACTGATCAGAAGGAGCAGGCTCTGGACTTGCCAAGTGGTTTGTCCAGCTTTCCAGCAGTGGGATATGGCATTGAAACCACAGTTTCTGTTGTCAGTCCTGCCCACTCCAGAAGAGCTGTACGCGGATGAGCAGTACCCGTGATCACTTGTCCTGGCTGGGGATGTGGCCAGGTCTCTTCAGTTTTGTTTGAACAATGCCACAAGGAGGAAGCATGAATGTTGTTTCCAGTTATTTACTGTTCATACAAAGTAGGTCAAAGTGGCATTGAAATGTCTACTTCCATTTTCAGGCACCTGGTTTAGATGTACTGACAAGGATGACAAAACTTGTCAACACCCTTTCCCTCTTTCACCTCACTTCTGCTGAACCTGCATAGTTGAGGGAAAAATCAAGCAAAAATATTGTACAGATAAAGTATTAATCACTCACCCATAAACTGTTACTTTGAATACCAAGTGGTATTGTATGGGGAAAAGGAAATCCCAAGGGAAGAGTGTGGCACCTCAGTACTACAGTGCCATGCATTTGCTTTTTCAGGAAAGTTACAGATGAGCTCCAGTATTAAAATGAACTATTGTTCAGTTAATTTTTTTTTACAAATTTAAGTCAAAATCTGAATCTTGCACAGGCCCCATTTCACTGAGATGCAGGACATTTGGGCCTGAAAGGCATTTCACAGAAACAAGGTCTTTTGGGGAGCAGGTGCTTCTAAAACTGTTTTGAGAGGCCTGAGCTTTGAATAACCCCAGTTAAGTGCAAATGATTTCTTTGTTTCACTGAACCTCCTCACCTCTTTTGTTTGAGCCCTATTTTGTATTTAGATGAAAGAATTGCAGAGAAAGTTAAAACTTCCAGGCGCAATAGTGCCTGCAGAGTTGCTTTTGTAGGTGAGAGATGGCTCCTGCAGATGAGGAGAGAAAGGATGCCTTTGTGCAGGCTCCTGCTTTGCTGCTTTCCTCTGACTGTTTGTTTTGTGGATACACTCTTGAGCTTTAATGAGCTTTCTATACCACTTGCTCTCGGTGCTGGGCTCTGGTGTTGTGGAGAGTCTGGATTCTCAGCTGTCTATCTGCCTTTGATTTTATCAAAGGTAGAAACAAGGAGGGAGAAACATTTCACGTGCCAGTATCCTTCTCAGCAATTAAAGTGATAGATGGAGAGAGCGTCCAGCCTGGTCGCTGCTTATGCCAGGCACACTGGACTAGGCACCAATTCCACTTTGTGCTGGTAAGGACACAGAAAAAGGAGTGTTTGTCTTGTTGATTTGATTTGTCCTGTAGGCTTGAACTAACATACCTGTCTGATAGTCAGGGATATTTTGATTTTGAAAATCTGTGGAAATGCTTCCATAGCTGTGCAGCTTTTCATTCTGATTTTGTTTATGGGAGAGTATAGTTGTAAATTAAAAGTTCTCAGTAACCTGTTTTGAGCTATAGGCATATGAATTTGGGGGAAGTTCTTTACTTTAAAGAAGTATGGGTGTGTTAGAATAAACAGGTGGAAAATTGGAAACAAAAACATTGATAGAGCTTCCAGTTCCCTCCATGGCACGGGGGCTGAGAGACCAAACCACGTCTGCGTAAGGGTGACGGTGGGAAGCAGTGTGAATCAGATGCACCCAAAATACAGTTTCCTGTTTTATAGAAGCAGCAAGTTCAGCGATTCCCCTCTCTGTGTTGGCTGCAGAAAAAAACATTTTTGTGTTCTTCCGGGTATTTAACCCATCATCCAGTTACAGTTGTGAAAAATACAAAGAGATTGGAGTCCATAAAAGGAGATAATTTGAAGTTAATAGGGGCAGCTCTGTGTCACACAGAAATGGAACGCAAGCTGTCATGCCTTTCACTCTTGTGTTCTGCTCTATTAAATTAATCTGCCAATTTAATTCATGTCTGTACTAAACAAAACTTTACATGACATAACAGAAATTAGCTTGTGTTTCTGCCTCGTTGCCTCGGCTCTCTCATAATACTGTAACATTCTGCCTGCCTGAGGACAGCAGGGTGAGCCTCAGTGTGGGCTAAAAGGCAGGAGATTGAATACTTGAAGCTAAAAGATTGGTCAAAATGTCCACCCTGCCTCTGCTGTGCTCCCTGATACAGATTAACCTAAAGTGGTTAAATATACAACTTGATTTATGAAGCACAAAATTGCTTCAGCAAATGAAAGCTACCTAAGTCTGTAAATGTAGGATATTTCCTTGCCCTCCTTTTTTATTTTTTTTCTTCAGTTAGTAAGTTAGTACATTAGTTACTGAACTGGTGCAGTAAATGAAATTCTATACATCTGAGTGTGTTCGATGAGCCAGGAGCATCAGTCAGGTGAGGCTGCTGCTGACTGCTCCTAAAGTTTAAAGCGGATGGATTTTACAGCAGGGAACTGCATGTGGGAAAAAATTTACCTTAAATCACTGGAAATGAAGATTAGAGAGGAAGCAGCTGTGCCCAGGTGGCTGATGGCCATGGCAGTGGAGCTCTCTTGGAAGTCTGGATGCTCTTGGTGCTGTGCTTTCCCTCCCCTACATTGCTTTAGCTATAGGCAAGTGGGAGACATGGGGTCCCTGGCTTCCCAGGATAAACCCATTTCTGTTTGGCTGTCATGTTTCTGACCACAAAGAAAGTAGGGGACAGAAGTAAGCCTCTGTTTTGTCCCTTTGTTCGCTGAGAGAGGACCCTGGAGCTGGCATGGGGATGAGGGTGACAGCATGGACACAGTGGAGGACAGGAAAGGTGACTGTGATGGTGGGGGTCAAGTGAAGACATAACATATGGGAGCCCTAATATTGCAGTCTTGTTATGCTGACCAAATGTTACTAATGTTTGGAAGACTAATGATTAGATGCCACCACTGATCTGTTAACTGAAGATGGCTTTTGTCTTAATCTCCTGTATTGCAACATGTTGGAGATATGCGTCACTAGATGTTTACTGTTGAAGATTACTGATGTTCTTCCAGACAGCCTTGTGTATGTTCAGTTTTGAAAACTTGAGTACAGTTGTTCCACTGTGAATTTTAGAGACATATGTTCAGGGATATATATATCTTTCATATTCCATTTGTGCAGCTGCAAACAAAATCTTGGTACTATCATCTCTTACTTGAGAGAAAAAATAAAGAACGTGCTGTACCCATGGATGAGTCATGATTCATTTATGTTCTATGAGAAATTTTAAATGCTATTGCATGACCTTTGTCATCTTTGTGTACAGTGGAAAAAATATGCCAAGCCAGGAATATCAATGAAAGTCTTCCCAATAACCAAAAACAGGCAAGTAAGTTCCCATTGGGTCTTTTTTTTTCTTCACTAAATAGGTCTTTACTGTGGAACAAATGATGATGACTGCCTGAGAATTTACAAGCTAAATAAGCTTTGAGATCATACAGCCTCCTAGACTAACCATCATTATGTGATCTTACATCAAAGGCATGGGGCTTTTTTGGTGGGCAAACTGAGTATGCAGCAAACACATCTGCTTCTGTGCTTTGAATTGAAAGACTTATTTATTTTATTAATTAGTGGGTGATTTGGATAATGCATTTATTGCAAGTGTGCCTGTAGCTATGCCCTGTTCATTTGGTACAGAACTGAAATGCATGAAAGATGGTAGAGGAAAAATCAAAACTTCACACATAGACCTAAAATAAAGCTGGAACCTCTAGGGCAAGGTACATCTCCTGGGTTCGTTCCCTCACGTGCTTCAAGTAGTGTTATTACCCAGTGCACTGTGTAATGCAGCAAACATTTCTTATCCGCCCCCTTTCTCCCCAAGCATCTGGGATTCTTTTTCATTGAGAGTTAATGTTTGGCTTGGAACTAATCTAACAGCTTACTACAGCTTGCTCTGTGGACCCAGGCATGCCCTGTAGTGGATTAGATACATGTCCTTAGAATAGAAGGGATAATGTGTCTGCTGTCCAGGGATATTTGTGGGGGTGGCAGAGAAACTGGAATGGACAGATGATAAAATGGTCTTTCATCCATGTCAAAATTTTCATGAAGTTTCATAAAGCTGTTTTTTTGAGTGAGTGCGTATTTTCCCAGTGTGTGTTCTTGTCTTACAGTTTTTGTTACTTAATATCCTGTTCATTGACATACATCCTACAAAACCAAGCTCTAACATAAGGATATACCAGTTGCCTGGTGTAGCACTTTCCAGAAGAAAGTAGGAGATTGAACGTAACTTCTTAGGCTGAAAAGGGACATTGTAGGAGTATTGGTCTATTAAGACAAAAAAAGGAATTTTAGGGTCATGGGCCTTTTAGATTTGGTTTTCATCTGTTCAGATGAAACTTTAGAGATCATGAAAATGGTGTGGAATTGTGAATTGTGGTTGATGATGGTTGTGAATGATAGTTTCAATAATTTATGAAAAGGGGAAGAAGTAGAAAGTAGTTGGAGGAATAAAGTTGAGGTAGACTCTCTTCAAAAACTCTGGGATGCTTTGATAGGATCTTGCTGGAAGCAAGACTAAACAGTTAGTGTTGTACTTTTAAGCAGCATAAACTATACAACCGCAAAGGGAAAATCAGAAAGTGTAATCAGAAACTAATTGAGAGGTGCACTGAAGAGATTGAGGGAGTTGGAGCACATTCCACAGAAAACGGCAGTGAGGCCAAATTACTAGGAGCCTTTATAAGTAGGAACCATGGGCATATAGGGACAGACTGGGAAAGGGATGAATGAAATAAAAAGATCTGGGGGCATAATAGGTACTCCTTGTGCTTGCAGATGGTAAGAGAAAACCAAAAGGCAAGAAGTTGCACCTTAGTAACTGGAGATGTAAACCTCGTGACTGAGGCTTCTATGTTCAGGTGGTTAATGCATGCATCATCAGGAGTCTGAGCTATCCTAGGGAGGGAGCAAGCTAGAACCTACTTAAATTCGATGGTTATTTTAAAGTCATTTGACCCCCCATGACTCAGACTCATGGCAGCTTTTTTAAGCTGCAGAACCATTAGAGGAAGCAGTCTCTCTCTCCTGCCCCTGCCCACTCCCAGGAGCTTACTCCCACTCCTGAACCCTGCCCCTTCTTGTGCTGCCACAGGAATTCATCCAGTTATGTGGCAAAACAGGGACAGGGAGTTGATTTGGCTCAAAAGTTTTGATGTTTTAAGAATGCTTTGTTATGTTAATTTTTGGAAATCTGCTTTCACCTACCCAGTCCACTGCACACTTGGGCTGCTGGTAGAAGGGCATCGGGGAGAGGTCTGCTTTCGGTGGCCGTGCTTACATCAACTGTTGGTGGACCTACAGCACTGCCTCATGAATGTCAGCCTGAAGTTCCAGCATTTAAGAACTACCAGGGTGTAGTTGTATGCTATGCCTGATGTGATCGGCTCTATCTTCTTACTTTTGGCACTGTACTCTCATTACTTCTGCTGTAATTGCCCTACTCTGAGCCAGTTCAAGTTCACTAGCCTGTGAAAAGCAGAATTATTCTTCTAAAAATAGTCTTCTTTTTAAGAGAGAGAATGGCATGATTCCTTTACGGTGGCAGTGAATGAGTGGGTTGACTGAGATAGACTCAGCTCCACCTTTGGTGAGTGGGCTGTAGCAATCTTAGAGTTGTCAGCAGCTATCTTTGAGAAGTTATGGGAGGACAGAGAAGCTGTAAAAACCCCCTTTAAGCGCTAGGAACAGAATACCTGTGAACTGATTCAGACTGCTCAGTTTTTCTCAAATTCCCCAGAAAGATCCCTGGCCGTCTAAACAGAGTGGAAGCATCCATGTAAATAAACACCCACGCAGCTTATGCTGGCACCAGCTGTATTAAATCAGCTGCGTGGCTCTGTAACACAGTAGCAAGTGGAGAATGGCGAAGCAGCAGGTAACAGTGATTTCAGTGATGATTTTAACATGTCTCATCTACTTTGTGATGCAAATGTCATGTGTAAATGTTGGGTCAAATGGCAGAGGGAGACAGTACCATACAGTCCTCCGTGGGTGGCTTGTGTATACTGTCTGTAAGAAAAAGGAGGGACATCACTCCTCTGAAATGTGGGAAAAAACCCCAAACAAACAGGTCTTTAGCTATATAAAAAAGTTGTGGGTAAGAATAAATTCTTTCTGTTCTCCAGGTAAGACAAGAGTCATTAAATTTCTCGGAGGATTCAGATTGGTCACTGAAGTACTAAGTTTTAGGAAAGACCAGGCAAGCACTAGGTGGAGCAGATATAGCTGATCCTCTCTCGAGGCAGTAGGCCGAGTAGCTTCTTGAGTTCTCTTTTTCAGATACTATTTCTAGTAGTTCAATTTAAAGAGGAAACATGACACTTAACTGGTAGTATACACCAGCAGAAATTCAGTGTGTCGACAGTGAGCTACAAGATACCTTCAATGAAATTTATTTTGCTTCAGAGGAGCTGAAGGACTGTTAGGCATTTTGTGATGTCCTATAGTTCTCTCAAACATTGGCAATTAAACTCAGTTTCAGTGTACATCATTTAACACTTGGAAAACTAATCAAATCTATTCACATGCTATATTCTTCTGTTTCTTTGCTCCCCATCTTCCCCTTTGTAGGATGCAAAAGGGAAGTCCTTGCCAAAAATTTTGTTTGCTTTTTGTTTCAAGAAGGAGGCTATGGGTGATTGTTATAGGCAAAATGGCTTTGCTTGAATGTACCTCAAACTGCATAAAAATAAATGTACAAAAGGTTTAGAGGGTCTTTAGGTCTTTCTTCTGGGGTTGTGCACCAGAAGGAGAGCCTAACTGCCTGTTCCTCCTGACCCTTTGTTTACATTTTATTCAAACCTCTGGGAAGAAAAGTGCAAAAAAATTAATTAGGGAAGAAACATTAGTGAAGATTTTCTTTTATCAGAGAAATTGGAAATTTAAAAAATGTGCTTCACAAAATAAGTCTTTACCTCTGCCCAATGCTCTTCTTTCTTGGTGGCCAAATTTATTATTCTCTGGGATTCTTCATATTGCCTGTAACTGTGATTTTTAATCTTTGAGACTGAATGCTCATGGGAGTTATGAGGCAGATTTGAAAAACTTCAGTGAATGTGGTTGAACTGAGTGGGGACCTGTTTGGGAGCAGAGAGCAGTTTTAATGTTTGTCAGGGTGAGGGATGTGTGCTGCCAACACGCCAGTCAATGTTGAAGAAAACTCCAGGGTTTCCTGAAAGGCTCTTTCCTCACCCTGCTTGCTTGCCCTCCCATGTAGCACAGCTTTTCAGCACTTCTTACATTTTACACAAAACACATGTATTGAGGCAGTTTAGCAAGAAGACAGAGCCAATATATTTGGTTAGCATATGGCCTTGGACGTATATGCGGCTTACATTAAATTACATGAACCATGGATTTAGTATTTCAGGGTGAGTTTTTAAAGCATTGTATTTGTTATGAGGATAATGCTTCCCCTAGTGGGAAAAGGAAGACTGTATTGTTACAGTGACGCATCTTTGTAATTTGAGATTTCTTTTGATTTGACATTTCTTTTCTGNCCTAGTGGGAAAAGGAAGACTGTAATGTTACAGTGACACATCTTTGTAATTTGAGATGACATTTCTTTTCCAAGCTTAGACTTTGTGTGTGTGATTATAATAAAACCCCAGATGTTTGGTATTCTAAACTGCAGGCAAACACAGTTAAATAGGAGGATGCAAACAATTATTTTTTTAGTAGTTTTCATCATTACTTAGAAGCCAAAAAGAAAGAGGTGTGTTCCCCCTGTGCTTAAGATCTACAAAAATATGAGATGCTCATTCATGAAAGTTAGCCAGGATGAGAACGATTCTCGATAGCAAACCAAAAAATTTACTGTGGATTAGGATTGGGTGGCAGCCCTAGGTAAGTGTCAACACATCCAGACTGGAAGAGCCAGGGATGGACAGAGAGACCTCCTTATGGTACCTTCTCTTCTTTTAGTCTACAGTCCTGACCCAGTCTCAGTTTACTGCTCATCTGTGGCTTATCTGGGGGACTCCTCTCTTTTTGCAGCTCACCTTTTCTCTGATCATCTCCTACTCACCCGTCTTCTGTGAATCAAAGTCCTTCATATTCTCCAGTTCTCCGTATCTCCTTCCTGTACCTCTGCTGCCTCATCAACAGGAGACTCTCACCTTTCCCTTTCTGAGGCCACCCTTGCTGACACTTGAAATGAATGAATATTTAAAATAGCTTTTTTTGTTGTTTTTAAATTAATTGTCTGGTTAAAGCCAGAGTACATGATACTAGGCTCAGAGTAGTGCTTATCCCAGTTGGGGATGTAGCTCATCTCAAACTTGCTGTTCTAAAGAATGTTGGTTGTTTTTCATAGTAATATTTTCTCTCTTCTCTTAGTAAACCATGTAAAAGAAACTATGGAAACAAGTGTGCTCTGAGTACTATTTCAGTAAATTGGTGACAATACAAACAGATAGTCCATTTGTCTAATGAATGCTGGTAGTGGAAGTTTAACTGATGTGTGTCTTTGGGGGAATTCATTGAAATTAAATGTGTGTATTGTGAAGATCCACTCAAGAAGTACAATTTTTGCTTCCATTGACATGAATATCCCACTGACCAACTGAACTTCCAGCACTGTCAACAGAGGAAATATAGTGAAGGATTGTTTTTATATTTTTTATTTCTAGACATGTTATTGTAATTCCCTCAGTAATGAAATACAAGTGTGCCATGATTTGGAAGTATCTTAAATATCGCTACTTGATTTATATGGCCTGGTGATGACTTCCTAGGAGAAGCTGTTTCTCATGCAACTCTCCTAGAAGTCAAAGGTTAAAAAGCTGTGTAGACAAATGGTGACGTTTAATAAAATTTCACAGTGTCATTTGAACCAGCATAGTTAATACTGTGTCAGAGTTTACAACATTTCCTGTTTTCTGTGCTTTGTAATTGTAATCTAATCTCTTTTGGTTTGGAGGAGAGATTAAATCATTGCCAGGGACTAATTTTCAAAAACTGAGAGTACATGAAAAGTCAGCTGGTTTTGCTTGAAAGTGAAAATATAAAGTGGAGTAAGTTTCTATGCTGAAGTGAAAACTGGAGGACAAATATTACAGTAGTCACTGAAAAGCAGTTGTTCAACATACACCTCTCTTGTGTTATTTTTTCTAGGTAAGGTCTAAGACTTTGTAGAAAATTTATTTCTGTAATAATGCACTTTTATAATCCACTTCCATAATACTTTAAGTATCACTTTGCTCAATCCTGGAAGTACCTTTCAAGATTTCTTAAGCTAGTGCCGGTAAAATGAATTTATTTTTATGGCAGATTTATTATTATGTGCATTATCCAGGTACTGGATTTGCATTGCTAGAACAGCTCTTGCCACTTCATGGTCATCCAGGTCCAAATCTGATCACGCTACACAGTTAAAGAATGTGAATTGGTAGAGTAACCCAAGAACTAAATATTAATGGTGCTGCATGCCTTCACAAGGCGGAGCAATCTGTCACATTGCCATACAAGTAAGCTATAAAATAAAATAAAGTCTCCAGGGGCCTGTCACTGGTGCAGAAGTTTCCACACAGGACATGGCTGAGGCGCACCACAGATTGCCAAGAGTAGGATTAGGATGTGAGCTGGAAATGTGTCTGTTGTCCCAGGTGTGTGCTTGTCCAGCACTGTGTGCGTATAAAAGCGGGCAACCTAAGGATTCTTCAGCACAGAACAACTTGAGCATTGTTTAGTTTGTCTTTGAGCTTTTCACTGCCAAAGTACCCTTAAGACAACATTTTACTGCCAGTGGTGTCTTCTGGTCAGAAAGAATCAAAAGCTTTCTGTGCTTTTGCATGTGTTTCTTAGAGCCTATTGGGAGTTTGCTAGTGATTCAAATATTTAAGAGGTGGTGCGCATATTACAAGTAGCACTCGAAATAGAAAAGACCAAGAGTTTGTGAGTAAGGAAGAGGTTATGATAGTCAATTGTCCTTCTGCCTTTTACTTTAGAATGAACATTTTCATGAGGTATTTGAAATTAATCACCATTGTCAAAAGAAAACAAAGCATTTTTAATGTGTTTTGTTTGGTTTTTGGTTTTTTTAAAAGGTACAATTTTTTTAATGTTCCGTTACTTCTCCACAATTTTTTAAAAATTCTGGAAATAATTCATTTGAGGTTTTGCAGTATTAAAATTCAGATGCTTTCTTCTTTACAAAATGGTGACGCACGGCCACCTAAAAGGAAGGAAGGATGTGAAAAATAAGACCAAAGGAAGACGGTCTTAATAAGTATAGCAGAATCTTTGTGGTACTAGTTGCTTGATGTTTCCATCTTCCGACAGATGCTATTTTTGTATAGAGTTTTTCCAAGGGATGAAATGGTGACTCTGTGATCTAAAAAGTGATACAAGGTGCTGTTACATGAGGCCTTGATTTGAGCATTTATATTTTTGATGTGTAAATTTCAAGACAACTGTTCAGTACCTCCTGGGATGGTGACATGCTTCTGAGATAAAAACAGGTTGTTCTTGCTTTTGCAGTTGAACTGTGTTTACCTAAGCAGCTCCTAATTTTGGTTGTGATATTTTGGATTATTTCAGAAAATCTGCCAAGTGTGGAGACATAAGATGACTTTATAACATGCTGTTCTCAACAGAGGATGTAAAAGTCTTATCATTTGAGAAATAAAGCTGCTATGTTGAATATATATGCATTACTAATAAATAGTAATAAAGTCAGGATCCTATACTGAAGGTAAGAGAATTTGTGATCTTGTTTTTCTTTGGCCAGTTGGAGTGCCTCTTAAATTCTTAAAGCTCTTTGACTCAGAAAATTAGACTAAATGTAGTCATATTTCCTAAACAAAAGTGCATCCAAAGTTGTGCTCATATAGCCAAATCTAAATGAGTAACAAGATTTTCCAAAGTTGTCGAATACTCTGAAGTTTCTGATCATAATTTTAGGTGATGTGATAGAAACTACTGCAATGGTTTGGTTCTGCTTAGTGCCCTGTACATTTGAAAATCTGAAGATTTGAAAATTTGAAGTTTGAAGTTTATTTTGATTTGTATAGAGGAGATGTTAATGTTAATGCTGTTGCTAAAGTAAACTTTGTATGTGTTTTGTCCAGTGGTTTCTCATTACTTATATTTTTAAAATTGGATGCTTTAAGTGTTGTCGCTATCCAGCAATATGCTGATTTAGTTCCTCAAAATTTGTTGGATGTTCAGAACCTCTTGAAGATGTTTTGATTCACATGGCCTATTTAACACCACCTTTGTCTCTTTTTTGAAGAATTTGTGGCAAAGAGTCAGATACTATGGGTGCATATCAAAATAAAAAACCCCAAATGTATCTTTTTTCTGTCTGGATCCGTTTTTTGCTTTGGCAAACAGTATCCATCCTCCCAGCCATTCTGCTGGTGTGTACAGTTTGTAAATCACTGTAGATTATGTTCCTTCTGTGAGACACTGTGACATGAGTATGTTTGTGACTGCAGATGTTTGGATTCTGATTTCTGTTGAAGTCTGTGGAGATTAGTCTTGCTTTTTTTTTTTCCACTAATTATAGTTGGAGTTGAAAGGAATGCCAGACAGAATAAAATTGCAATTCATGACCTTAAATGTGCCTCTGTGGAGAGTCCTACAGGTTCTGCAATCTGAATGTCCTTCTTCTCCTTCCCCAGCTTGGGGCAACCTGCCTCTGTTCTTTGTGTTGCTTTTATTTGTCAACCAGAACTCCTAATCATAGACTCATAGAACCTCCTGAATTGGAAGGGATTCAGAAGGATCACTGAAGTCCAACTCCTGGCCCTAGGCAGGTTACCTGAAGAATCACACCCTGTGCCTGAGAGCACTGTCCAAATGCTTATTGAACTCTGTCAGGCTTGGTGCTGTGGCCACTTCCCTGGGGAGCTGTTCCAGTGTCTAACCACCCTCTGGGGGAAGAGCCTTTTCCTGATATCCAGCCTAAACCTTCCCTTACACAACTTTAGGCCATTCCCTTGGATCCTGTCACTGGTCACCAGAGAGAAGAGATCAGTGTCTGCCCCTCCTCTTCCCCTTATGAGGAAGCACAGTTTAATTATTAAAATGCTTTTAAATAAATCAACTCCTGTTTCTTTTTAGCACTGTATATGACTTCAGTTAGATGTTTCACCTTAATGAGGTACTTTTCAAATTATTTTACTTGATGATCAAATAAACTGTTAGAGACAGAGAATAATAAATATTATAAAAACCTAATATAAATAAATATCTCCTTTAAAGCAAGCACCAGTGAAATTAAGGGAATAATTCCCTTGTAAAACTTTTGCTTACATTAAGTCTGGTTAAAATATGCTAATGGTTACTTTATCAAGCAGACTGAATCTACCCTAAAAACTTGAATTATTTAATAATTGACTTTTTTCTTCTCTTTCAACTTCTGAATTACATCAGCTAGAAAAAGATACATAAGCCAATTCAAATGGAGTTATAATTTTCCTTGTGCAAGAAACATGAGCTGAGCCCAAAGGAAATGTGATTTTAGTTTAAAAAGAATATTTTAAAATAATTACCCTTCAGTTTCTATGAAATTTTTACCCTCTTTTTGATCGTTACTGTGCAGATTTCTGATCTATAAGACAGTCAAACAGATGACACTTTTTAACTAAAAAAAAAAAAAAGATACCCATAAACTTACTTAACTCCAGTCTAAAGAGTAATGCCAAAAGTGAAAGGCCCCCTGATAGTCATGAACACTTGCTATGCATCTGTAAGGCAGCAGTCACAAATTTAAGGTTATGTACAGGCAGGATTAATACCGCTTTGGTTAACCACACACTTTTATTAAGTAGAGGAAGTGATTTTAATGACTTCAGTTTTTGACTTTTCATGCAGTGTAAATAAGAGATTTTTTTTTTTTAAGTGTTATTTAGATGTGTGGTTAAAAGTGTGGTCTGTTCTAGGGAGTGATTTGGGAATACATCTGGCGCATTAAGGATGTTGCCATAAGAATGACATGTTCTGAACTTTGAGTTTTAGTACGACTTTTGCAGATGTGCTGGCATTGAAAGGCAGTCTCGTGATGTGACTTTGGGTGGTTTTGCTTACATTTATCACTTTTATTCCTGTTCTTTTTGAGGGCACTTGTTACTCAAAATTGTCAATATTTGCATATTTTACAGTGAAGTTATTAAGCTGAAATATTTTTCATTCATCAATCTACTTGGAATGTTCTGAAATAGCTAGAGATTTGTCATTTGCGATGAGCTTTAATTCTAGCAAAATGCTGGTCAGTTAGGACTGTGTGAGATTTCACATTTCTTTTGTACATGACTTGAGGACTTTCATTTTCTGAGGATAATTTTCTTGAGTTTATGCTTGTACTTTAGTGCTGGGAACATACTGAAGATCACAAAGATATAAGCTTAGGGATGAAGGATAATTATAAATTTTAGATTTCTTTCTAGATGTACTTTGGATGGTGCATCTTCTAGAGGTGTTCACAGGCTGGGAAGGTTTTTGGAAAGCTCATTCTTAACATCTGCCTGAGTCCCCTGAGATTTGCTAATTATGGTGTAAAGTCATGTTAGTAGTGCCACAATGTATGATCATCTTTGTAAGCAGGAAGCCTGGCTAAACTTGCAGTCACATTACAGGTAACTGCTGCAGTGAATTCAGCCAGTAGCCAAAATGATACGAAGTTAGTCAACCTATTTCGAAAAAAAAAAAAAGGACATAATACTTTACAAACCCAGATGAGATGGGGTTATTAAACATACAGGTCATACAGATATAGAAAATGAAAAGTAATGATCACATTTTTTTCAAGAATAATTTAGGTAAGCATAATTTTAGACATACTTTCAACCTTCTTTCACAAATACCAATAAAAATGAAAGTACCTTTGTTGGTGACACTATTGGAGAAAGGAGTAGGATCAATAGTATTTTGTTTTAAAGGTAAACTCTGGGGATCTCCTGTCTTTTTCTGTCACAATAGCATGCAGTAGCTCATTAATTTATCAGTTTACCAGTTTATCTCATAAAATGATACATGCCTTTGATAATTAAAGTACTTGTGACACCTATGTCAATCTTAAACCCCCTGCATCAGACTGTTCCTAGACAGTTTTACCTGTGGTCCTGTTTGCATTGTCTTGCCCCTCCACTATGGCAGCATTTATTTGATTGACCTCATCGTGAAGATAATTCAATAAGCTAAACTGTACCATTAAAAAAAATGTGGGTAAAAAAGTCACTGTATTTAGTCCTCACATAGTTTCATTCCAGGGTGGGTTTGATGTGTTGTAGTGGCAGGACAGGAGTAGGGCTGGGGCTGCAGAAGGGAGAACAAACATGTGGCAGGTCCCACCAAGGCAGGTCTCTGTGGCTTTACCCGTTGTGACCCAGCCCTTCATCGAGTCTCAGGAGGAAAGGCCTTTGCTGCCTCCTTCATCTTGCCCTTTGGGTGCCTTATACCTCTTATTGGCAGGATCTTTTTTGGAAGAACTCTGAAATGGATACTCTGCCTGCTTCTATAATAGCCCATGTTTATTAACTTCAGAAAATTTTGATTAATTTTTTCGATGAAGTAGGAGATCTTTAGTATTGACCTTTCACTGGATGAATGACCTTAAGCTTATTGTTTCTAATTCTAAATAACAAGCATGGATTTTGGAGCCTATTTGTGTCTGCTTAATCAGTGGACGTTATCTTATTGCTGAAACATTATCTGTCCGCTTCTTACAGTTTTTAAATAAGCTGCTCACAAAATATTTACAGCTGTATCTCAATGTTTATCAATCCTTGCACTTCTGCTGACCTCTACATGCAGGAATACAGGTTAGGCAAATGTTTAATTTTACTCAACTATAACTTTTCCATCACTCAGGAAGTTGCCATAGAAAAGAATGGATCTTCAGCCTCTCTTCTAAACCATGTTATTTCCGTTTCTGCAATGAAAGCTATTTACTTTTCTTTTTGTACCTAATTAGTACTGCATTTTTGTAAACTGTCAGATATCAAACACTTCCCTGGATACTCATGAAGTATGCTTTTATTTACAAAATGCAGTCAGCAACTGAAGTGGTACAATAAAAATTACGTTGTATGCTTTACAAGAGGAAAAAAATCAATTTTTGTCAGCTTCCTGTCTAGTCAACAAAGAAACATAAAAGAAAGAGAGGACTGACAAGTTTGTTTCCTTTTGCGTCTGGCGAATGTTGCACACTAAAATAATATTTCCTGTGGCTATTTTGCTCTCATGTTCCAACATTTCAATTTTTATTAAAACTGGATTTTCAAATGTCAATTTGGAAAAATATGGATTGGGGAAAATTTTGTCTGTTTTTCATTTGGGCCAGACAAATAAATTAGCACACATGTCAATAGCCCTGGTTTTAACTTGTGACTATGTTTTAAAAATGGTAAGAGCATGCAGTTGGCCCGCCACATAAGTAGAAGTGAGTTCCATGGCTGAAAAATGAATTTTAAAAAAAATTGTTTGACAGTCAGTCTAGATTATTATTCAGTTACTTTTTTAATACAAATTGCTCTTTAATAGATGTGCTTATTTTCTGTGCAATGTACATTTAGAATGTCACAATCCAGTTGTAAGTGAAAATGGTTTTTGGACTAAAGAGCTAATTTGTATAGGAAGAGCTGGCACTATAGTTTCTACCAGAATAAATACTCTGCTATGTTTTTGTAAGGGTGGAATTCAGAGCAAGTTAGAGGTTCAGGCTACAGGACTTCAGGGCAATAAAGCCACACTGATGATTTGCACTGCCTTTCTCTGAACTCCTTTATGCCATAAGGCTATTAACTAAGAACTGAATCCAACATGAGGTGTAACTACCGTAAATATGCATTTAATGAGGCAAAATGTGAGATTAAACCATCTAATTTGCACCTAAATTCCCTTTCCATGTCATTTTGATGTTCATTGGATGGACAAGGAAGACAGCAACATCCTGAAAGAGATCCAATCTGTCCACTGTCTGTACGCATACAAATGCTGTGAGCTCTTGCGAGTCATTCAAGTCACTGTTACCTTTTACATTCCAGTGTTGTGATGCTGATGCTCATCACGTAGCAGAAGACCTGGACTCCTCTCCATATGTCCTAATTCTCAGAGAAGTTTTGCAGTCCATAGGGTGAGGCTGTGGTAAAACTCATCTTCATTGTTTTTGTTGAAGTCGGGTAGAAGGGAGTCAAACTGTCATAAGCTATGGGTGTCCAAGTGTGTTTGTTAAAGACAGAGGTTATTGTTCACTGAGGGAAGTATTTTCCTGGTGCTGGCATTGTCTGTGAAGGATCTAGAGCCAACACCTTGCTCTAGATGTGAGGTGATGCCCCAGGGACATTGTAACGTCTTTCACAGCAGATCTGTGAACTGAAATAGTGATTTGGGGGTTGCTTCTCAATTACCTGTCCAGTTGCTGAATGTCACATGTGGTTTAAGGGTTGGGGTTTGTTTTGAGGTCTTTTTTCCTCCTGTTTTCTTCTCTTGAGACTCTTTCTTAAAAGGCAACACCATCTGGAAAAGCCCGAGTCCTACCGCTTAGCTGGTGGTTCTCAGAGAGGAATAAGGCGTCCTTTGGGACCATTTCTTTGTAGCAGCAAAAGACTGCTTTTTGACTTCTGGTCAGTCATCTTTGTGCTTCTGAGCAGGAGCTGAGTCTTCACTTCTCTATCAAGCAAGGGCTTTTGTAAAACCATGAGCTTTGCATTTAAGAGGAATATCTTTTGCAATTTGGACTCTTCAACAGTAAGACCGACCACATATGCATCTGGAGTCTTTAGATATGCAGTAACATCCTTTAAAATGTAGCTTGAACTGAGTGGATTATTTCTGGGGTGTGCAGAGTCTTTAGGAGAAAAGATGTTGGTGCGTCCTGAAGAGAAAGCAGCTCGTAATCAATGGCATCCTTGACTGGAGCAAAAGACAAAATTCAGTGGCCTGTTAAGGAGCAGAGAAAGCAATACTGCCCCTTATGGCTTCTTAGGAGTCCAAACAGATAAATGACTATTGATTTGTTGCTAAAATTAGTGTAACTGAACTAAAGTTGTAAGATGGAGCTTAAAAGAAGGTGCCCAGATAGATTGTTGACTGACAATTTGTTAAAATATTTGAGAAAAAATGCATAGTGTAGACTTCTGGCACTGCTTCCAGTCCAGAAGTTATGGTAGTATTATAATGCAAATAGTCCAAAAACGTATTTCATTTTAGGAAATAATCTTCCAATTTTAGACCTTCCCTGTGGTGTTGCAGTTTGTAGAGCTGACTAACTGCAACAAGTGGCTGAAATCTTTCACTAGACCCAATAAATACAGCTTTTTTTTTTTTACTGTAGCAGTAATATTGCCATAGGATGAACCTGTTTGGAAGAACTTTGAGATCTGTGGGGAAGAAAAGTGGGTTTATAGAGTGAATTTTTGTGTATTTTGGCTGGCTGCTAAGTAGACTAAACATGCTACGTGCTTTTTAAATCCTGTGTTTGACAAGGATGTTGAACTGCTGTGGTTACTACTGCTGTTTCCAGAATACCATAAAGCTCTTAAAACGTACCAAATTAGTTGCTTGTTAACAATCTTGTGATTTGTTGTTGAGTCTGTTGGCTGGAGTGAGGCCATCGCTACCCTACCGGTCTCCTCTTCCCAGTAGTACTGAGGAGATAAGCGAGCTAGTGTTGTGAAGTGCAAATGATGTACTTAAAATGGTTTATATTAATTGTTATTATTATTTCATCGTCAGAATTTTTGAAGAGGTTGAGGCTCCTTTTAGAAGGAAAGACAACTTCACATGTTTTCCTCAAGAAATCACTTGGACAGTTCTGATAAGTTTATGCAATAAAAGTTGCATATGTTCTAGTAAAATTTGCTAATCTTTAAATGCTCTGACAGAGACCTCCTGGAAGGGTTTTAGTGGCAAGCTGCATATACCTGCAATATTCCATGGAGGTCAGAGTCGTCTTCAGTTAAGGTTTTCCTTGCAGAAGCTGCAACATTTGACAGGTACAGGCAAATTTTCTTGGTAACGTCAGACAGGGCTGTGCGTTGGGGAGGTTCGTGCTGTGCAGGTACAGCTGCAGCTCCGGGGAGTGATTGCAGCACTGCCCTGCTGCGCTGAGGAGCTGCTGCCTGTGCCTGCGCAGCCTTGCTGCAGGGCAGCCATACCCACATATAGCCACATTGTTTCCTGAGTAATGCAAGCTCACTCAGGAGAACTGAAGGGTGAAGAACTGCTGATGGGGAGCAGAGGACTAAGAAGGAGCAAGTGGACCCTGGTCATGCAGTGTATGTGACATGAAGGCAGGAGGCCTCCTGGGCAAGACCTTGCCCGTGGTGATGGTGTTACCTGGAAGTGCACACAGCCTCCTCCGCTGGTGATGGATCATACTGCAGAAAGGTGGTAAGAGGAAATTAGGAGGTGCACAAGTGGAAACACAGTGCTCAGGGGAGAGCCCTGCTCAGGTGGTGTGAGTTCAGGACACAGCAGTCTGTGCCTGTGCTGGACGGTGTGTCACTTGGGTTTCTCCTCTGCACTCAAATGTAGAAGTCCCGTTTATCTTCTGTGCTTTTCTCACATTCTTTGGTGTGCATCCCAACTAAGAGGATTTTGCTTCTCCGTTTATTTAGTCTAGGCAAGGATGGCGAAGGCTGAAGACCTCTGCTTCCCAGCACTCTGTTTTTTAAGAGTTGTTACTTCTAAATGTATTTGTTTATGTTGATGTTCATGTTTATCAGCTAACGGAAGGGAAAGCACCACTCATGGATGTGCTGTACATGTTTGCAAAATGGCTTCACTGGCTTCCTGTGTATCTCCTGAGGCATCTCCTTTGCTTTTGGGTTTATGAAAATGCCTTGCTTGATGGGGGCTACAGCACAGGAGGGCTGCATCTCCCCTGCAGACTTGCTCTTTCACTGCACTCCGCAATGTAATGGGGGCTTGCTGGGGCCAGACATGCTGGTTTTTAAAGGGAAGACAGTGATTGGGTGGACAGCGTGGCAAAGAGGTGGCCTCTCCATCAGGACATACCCACAGCAGCCACAGGGATGGTCCTGTGCCCTTTGTGGCCCATGGGGCACGGCTCTGGGGGTGGTTGCCACCGTGGCAGCCATCTCTTGCCTCATTCCCAATGCCTCTTAGAGAGGGCTGCGGCCTGTGAGAGGAGGGAAGGAGGGAATCCCCCTTGGCAGTTCCCTCTCATCGTGGTTCTGCCTCCAGCCTGGGTCGGGGAAGCGCTGGGAGGTGGAAGGTGGCTGGGAGGGGCTGCGTTGCCTGCTGAGCTGGTGGCCACCACTGCCTCTCCCTCAGCCTCTGCCTAGTTTTGGTGGCATTGTGTTTTGCCTCCCTGCTGGAACTGTTTTGGGGCAGGCTTTCAACCACACTGAGCACCCATACTGAGATGTATTATGGGTACCCCCTGTGCTTGTGAAGATGGGGTTGTGCACTGAACAGCAAAGTCACAGGGGCCAGAGAAATTCTGAGACATTTCTAGGAAGCAGTGAAGCCCTGCAGGTGTGGATTTACTGAGAAGACAGCAAGAAGACTGCCACCTGTCCTTCTTGCACCACCAGCCACCACACCATTGTAATGACACTGTTTCCATCTTGCCAGGTTATGGCTAGATCCAGTCTTGTACCTCTGGCAGGTGCTGTAAGTGGTTGTGTGGATCCGTCCCATAAGGCAGCAAGAAAAACAAACTTGTGTGATTTGTTTCGGAGTTCACAACCTCTCTGCCTCATGAACAAGAAAGAAGTTTGATGTTTGGTTAGCCCTCCACTTGTATAGCCGAGGATTGCTAATGCCAGTTTCACCAGCCATGCCAGTTACAAGACAGGGTGTTTGGATCTGTTCCACGCAGGACAAGGAGCAGTTTGCTTTGTGAGCTCCAGGTAGTTGCATATGAGGCGGGTGGTAAACTCTGCAACAGCCGTGGGGGGGTTCTGCAACAGGATTTCCTGTCCTCCCTGCAATTTTTTCCAAGTTAGCAAGATGAGGAATGGGAGCTTCTTTTGCCCATTCACAAAGTAGAAGAGCTGAGTGATGATTGTTAGCAGTGATTACCATAATCAAATTTAGGGGGGGTCATGCACTTTGAAATGTATTCCTGAAAGCACTTGTTACTGGGTGTTAGAAAGCCTTGGAACATGCTCTAATCCTCAGCTGTCAGTGAAGTAACACCGGTGACTGCAACACCAGAGGATCCTACTGGCACCTGGAATTTTTTTCAATTCTTTGAAAATAAAATTAAAAGTGGAGTTCTTGTATAGGAAAAGGGTACAAAACCTACTGAATGGATAGTAAATACAGTCTTTGTTGGAGGCTGAGCAGTGTCTGACAGTCCATGGAAATAGACCTGCTAGTAGATAATGCTCATGGGAGGCTTTATATTTTAGTGATAATGCCATTAGTTTGTATTCACAAACCAATTATTTGCTTTGAGCTGTGCAGAATGGAGTTCTATAATGTAAAGTTCTGAAAATTTCCCTAAGTAAGCAGATACCTTGATTGTTTCCAGAGCTTCCTGAAAAAGAATGTGGTTAGAGGAAACAGTTGTTTCAAATGTCGTTTTTGTCCAAATATGGAACAACAGGAATAACTATATTTCCTGTGAACTAACGGGAAGCCCCCTGGATTTGCATTACTTTGTGAAAACGATGTTCACATCACCAACAGGAAGGTCATATTCACAAAGCAGTCTTTAGGGTAGTCCCATGACCCTACCTCCAGGATAGACCCCTGGGGAATTTGGAAAAGAATGTAGAAAATGAGGTCCCAGCAACAAAACGTTTCAGCGCCAGCAATCTGATATTCTTTTGATTGAGAAGACATTCTCTTTTTTTAACATATTTTAAGTGAAGTACTTCCAACTGATTCTAATTTACAAAATAAATATTTGAATGAATAATTAAAATCCAATAAATTCTAAAAAATTTACTAATATTCCCTTGAGTGACTAAAATACACTGGAGATAGATAAGAATCTGTGGTCTGTCTGCAATTTTTGTATGAACATCCTGCATGATTCTGGTAATACTAAAAACAGCAACAAAACAGCCCTCCCACCAGCCAAACAGAAAAACCCTGCCAAAAGTATATGAACAGCCTTCTCCTGTCCTAATAGCCATAATGATTTTTTTCCAATTGTATTTTATAGAGTTTTTCTTAAAATTAGATTATTTTATGAAAGTTGTACAAGGCGTTTCACAGAATATTCTGAGTTGGATCCACAAGGATCATTGAGTCCAGCTCTTAAAGTAACTGGCCCCATACAGGTATTGAACCCACAATCTTGGTGTTGCTCGCACCATGCTCCAATCAACTGAGCTAAACTTTTAAATAAAACTGGAGCTGAATTGTTGTAATTAGTTCAGATTTCATCATGCGCAGCAATACTTCAGACAGTGACTTGCCATTCCTTTCAGATATTAGGGATATGTTAATTTGGAATTTGGGACTCTAAACTTAAATTTTCCTTCAGAATAACAGGACTACTTAACTCACACACTGACATGCAAATGATCATGAAGTGCCACAGTTTTCCACTGTGTAGGTTTGCTCCAGGAGATTTTTTCATCTGGTCTAAAGCAATCCCCAAAAGATATGTTAGGAGAATGGCTCTGGATTTACAGAGAGAAATGAGTGGGGACCACTTCTGCTTCCTTCTGTTGCACTCACGTACATCAACCTACAACCAAAGAAGGTCTTCAGGACAATGAGTATTTTAATTCTTTAGTTTAGTGATTCTTTGGAGATTATTGGGTTGCACATATTTTCATTGCTTAAACACAGGAATCTGGTGCCTTCTGAAAGATTTGCATAGACCAAGCAGATGTGACCAGGGACCTACGGGAGAGCTGTTCCCACTTGGCCTGGCAATTGAAAGCAGGAGATATCCCACAGGACATCTTGAATGGCATTGTTCTGCTGTCCTCTGTGAAGACTGGATCTACAGAAAATTGAAATGACGCAACCAAGAGCTTTAAATAGCTGCTGCATGACGGAACCTTCCAGTCACTGCTGACGAGAGCTGAACTTAATTCGGTGACCTAGAGGGTTAAAGCTTCAAAACCAATAAGTCTTCCCTTGGTTTGGGGAATTCCCTGAACAGTCGTAACTGAAGTCTACCCATGATTTGCTGGGAAAAAAATAAAAAAAGAGACATGAAGATAAGCTGCCAGCTGTGGTTTGTGGAGGTTTTTTTTTGTTTGTTTTGTTTTTTAATAATGAGAAAAAGAACTCGGGAGAGGAGGAAAGACTGGAGCTTGCTGACATTAAAAAATCATAAAATTTGTCCTTTTGTCCGCTATTTTTGTCTATAGACATCTGAAATTGATGGGTTTGCAAAAGACATGAATACTGTGCTCATTTTCTGGTCTTTGCTTTAAGTCCTCAAAATGAAGGAATAGCAGATGTTCCTTTTCCTGAACCATTTTAAGAGTTGAAGTTCAAATCATCAGTCCAGAAAAACTGGCTTTGTATCAACTCCTATAAGGATGTATAACTAAATTTTGTTAATTGCTAAGACAGTGCAGTTTTTTCTTTTTTGTTTTTGTTTTGTTTTTTTTTTTTTTGTTATCTTCTTTGTTCTATCTAAGTGTTAATCAGGAGTTTTAGCTACATGAATTTTTTCAAAGTTGTTAATGTACTTTAAAATCAGTCAACAAAAATACTAAGTTTAACTGGAATATAGCAGTGGTTTCCTCTAGTGGTACTTTGCACACAAAAGAGCAGTTCTGCTAATTCAGTAGTTTTATCTAAAGGGTGAAGACAAGAATAGTAATATAGCCATGGAGCTATTTTGACATTCTGGAAAGAGAAGAAAAATACGAGAGGAATGCAAGATAAGTGTCCTGTAGTTGGCATCACCTCCCTATTTCTGTATTTGGTGGGGTGTGAAATATGAAGACATTATTGATTCAGCTTTCATGTCAGCTACATGAGTTGTGTGTACTTATGCTTAGGAAGAAGTGCAGTGTCTGCTGCATAGAGATAAATCTCACTTGGGCTTCCATGAGACGGGGCTTACATAGAGGTGGAAAGGGGTTGATTTTGTGGAGGGAGGAGATCCAGGCTTAAAGTTGTCACTGTCAAATAGCCATGCTACTGGCCTAGCCTTTCTTGTGTTTCAGCTTGAAACTGCTATTGGAATTCAGCTCAAATTGGGGTTTGAACTAAAGCATTGTAGAGTAGGAAATCTACACTGTTTAATCAGAGAACATTAGTTCAAGCATCCCACCTAAACAGAAATTGTCATTTTATAATGAATTGGACACAAGATGAAGTAGTTACGATTTTTACTTTTTGAAGCATGGTGGCTATGAATTAGGTAATTTGTGAATGGTCAGATTTGATATCTATGCTAGTCTCACCATTCACCTGCTCACAGGATTTTTCTATGTTTTGAAAGACATTGTATCTTGTGCAGGAGAAGTGACTACATTCCTTGGAATGAGATTTTTAACATGAACAGAGTTAAGTAAACAGTGAGAATTTAATTAAATTTTTACCTTACACTTATGCTTTACAAGGTACAATGTGAATTTGATTGATACCTAAGCAATTAGCCTAAGCTGATGGCTGCTCAGCAACTGAAACTCAGTAAGCAGAGCCTGAGGTGATGTTGTGGGAAAGAGAACTACATTTTGTCTTGAGAAAAGCACTTCTGTAAGAGAGTGGAGCTTCCAAGAACTGACTCTGCTTTTGTATTTTTTTTGAGATGTCTGTAGCCTCCAGAAATGGTGCATTTCCAAATATGGCTGTCTCCCTCCTAGGCTGCTCATCTGGCTTTTTGCATCGTTCCTGTGCAAGTTCCAAGCAGTAGTCCTCAAATGCCAGGAAAGTAGCTGGACGTGGAAAAACAGGGCAAAACACAACAAATCTGTAGCTGTGGTCTGACAGATGTCTTACAGGCTGCGTTGCAAAGCAGAGTTTGTTATGCCTGCTGCAGGGAATTTTAGCAGCTTTCTCAGCTCTGTCACTGACAGGGCTTAAGGCTCACAAGGCTCAGTATGTGGATCATGGGAGCTAGAGGTCCAGATTGGGATGCCCATTCATTAGCAGAACATTTTTTGAACTATGTGTTACTGTGATGGAAAATAAATGGGTGTCCTTTAGGCAAATGCTCAGGCTGCGTGTAGCACCCTGGTGTGTGTCGTGTTGAAGGGACGTAATCTTTTTATAGTTTAATACTGATTTTCTAGGATGATTCACTAAGCTTATCAGTTGCAGACAGTCTGGGAGAATGAAATGGAATGGAAATGCTTGTCAAGAAATGAAACTATTTGCATCACTAAAAAAAGCTTCTGCTTCTGGGCAAACTTATATTTTGTGGGAGGAGTAAGATAAAATTAATGTCCTCTAATATTAGATGAGAGGCTGGCCTGGGGTGCAAGGAAGCTCTTTGACAACTGTGAGTGTACCATGCAAAATAAGGGAGGTACCTGGTGCAGTGCACCTGGCCAATATCTTTGGATTAGCCTGTAACTGGCTCCTAGACAAGGGATAAAGAGCCTGCCTTTTCATCTACCACTCCCCCCCACAGATTATGCTTCCTGCCCAGCACTGTTCCTTCTCTGTTTTGGCACTTGGAGGACAGCAGTGACTGTTCCAAGCTCCATGCAGTTTCTGGGGAAGGCATTGTCTCAATGAGGATGTCTGGGAGATATGACGAAGTTATTTCTCTCTATTTGTCTCATTATCTCTAGTCATGTGTAGTGGGAAATCATTAAGTGGATTATTCATGTCATGAGGCTGATTTAAAACCAAAAAAGTTTAGAAATGAACAATAATTTGCATAGTTTCAATTTAATTGCCTTGTGATGATTCCTGTACTTGCTGTAATCATCCTTCTCTCTTCCAGTATCTCATTACTGAAGTGCCCCTTTGACCTCCTTAAAGTGACCTCTGATCCATAAGCTCCTTCCAGTCTGGCCCTCCCATCTTGCCAGACAACCGGGAGGAAAAACCTCATACTTCTTCCTAGTATAGGCAGAATTTTATCACATCCCTCAGATTCTAAGTGCATTTTAGTAGCTGAGGATAATGCCATCCAGTAGTGGCTGTCATCGTTGGCCAACCTCCCACCCACCCGCAGAGGCTGCAGTCAGTGATAGCAGGAGATGACGATGATGCTACTGTAAAATAAAGGCAGCGTTTTGTAGGGCAGCTCCCTGTTCTGGCACAGCAGGCTGCAGCCCTTGCCCCGAACAGAACCTTGTGCAGCTGTGCTTCCTGGTGCTTAGTACCTTCTTACCTTCCTCACCTTTGGTTATTCTAATCTGAGGCATTAAGAAACAGGAAAAATTGAATATAATGGACTCATTTTTGTGGGGACAAAAGGAGTCTCCAAAGCACAAGCCCATTCTTCTGGCTATGCTAAATTTGAGAACAAAACCATACTTAAATAACAACATACTTTTTTTCTAAAACGGTGCATGTTAAATAATAGGCTGAAGGAAATATGCAGGGATTAACTTGAAAACAGATGTTTATAATGATTCAGTGACGTATTTTAAGTACATTCCCAGACGCAATTAAAACAGACTTCTTCTGAGTTTAGGGGATGTGTTGATAAAACTGATAACATTCTACATGATGCTGGAGGAGGAAGTATGAGCTGCAAGCATGCGTCCTCCAGCTGAGATCTCATCAGGCCTGAAAAACGAAGAGAGGTCACACCAGGTCACTTCTTGTAATGGGAGACCCAATGTTTTTCCAGGCATAACCATGTCATGCAAGGAGTAAAGCTGATTATTCTGTGGGTGGCACTTTTCCCTTCTGAGCCTTACTGGGATTGCACTGCAGCATGTCTTGGTGTTGTTTTCAGATCCAGTTCTCTTTCTGCATTATATGATGAAAACTCATTCTTATCAGTGTTAATTCTCACCTTTGTGTGAATCTATAATACAACACGGTAAAATGCTGTAATAATGTAAGATAAAAAATTGTAACTATTTTTACTTTATGTCAGTTTGGAGAAAATTCTGCTACAAGAAACAGATTCAGTGGATGTACATATACAAAAAAAGGGTGTCAACAAAAGCAATAGATTTTTCAGGAGATAGCACTGAAGTTTTGTTGGACAGCCTTTAATTTTTTTTTTTTTTTGAGTATTAAAGCCCCATTTCTCTTTGATGGTTTACTTTAAAATAAAACGTATTTACCAAGTAAAAATGTTACTGTATTATTTAACTTTCCGGAGTAATGTTTATTGGTCTCATTGGGGGCTTTCCAAATTCAAAATGGATTAGGTACATTTTCTTTTCATTTCCCAGAAGTACTGAGATCTCAGTAGACTGTGGAGCCTGCAGGTGTAGAGAGACAGATGCTCAGCATCTGTGCTGAAAGCTGTCTCAGGGGAGGTGCTGTCCCTGACTGCTTCTGAATAATGGCCTGAAGGGGCTGCTGAAGGATCTCCTGTGCGTTGGTGGAATATTCACTGATACAGATGTTTTGCTTCTTTTCCTTATAGTTTGTTTCTGAGGGGCATGACAACAGTAAAAGCAATTGACTGCTGGGTTGCTTACCAGTTGCTTCATGACCATGAGGAGGAAAAGTAGAGAGTAGCCCAGATGCACCTAAGAGCCTCTTTGGTAACACAAAGGGACTGTCGGATTTTACCCGTGCACCAGTTAATCTGACTTCTCTCATGTTGCTGTATGGGCCGAAGCAAACATTCCCTGCACTGACCAGCCTTGCAGTCAGTGTGGTGCTGCTGACCTCCCTGGCTCATTGCAGTGTGTTCTGCCTGTCAGCAAAGTTCACACATTTAATTCTCAATTTCTTTTCTTTTCAGGGATGTTCCGGTTGTGGAAAATGTGATTGCAGTGGGGTAAAAGGGCAGAAGGTAAGTCAGCTCTGTCCATTTCATTTTGTTGCCTATTTCAACCACAGAGTATAAAATCTACTGGGAGTCAGCTGAGCCATTGCTTTCAGTGAAGGCTTGCACCGCCAGGGAGCATTGCCAAGGCCAGGCCACGTGTCCTCAGCAGGGCTTATGAACAGCAGCCCTCTCTGTGTCTGTGGCTGCAGAGGGCAGGAGCGCCGGGGGTGGGAAGCAGGCAAATGCCCTCACTGTGGGGTGAAGCCCCCAGCCCAGTGTGGCCGTGCCCTCTCTCCTTCCCCATCAAGTGGGATGCTAACCCACCACTCTCACCTTTCCCTCACCTCATCTCCAGCCTCTTCAGTGGGTAGCAGGCTGGAAATACTGACCACCTCTGGAAGCGAGGCAAGCAGTTCAGTTCAGAAATGCTCCTCTCAGCATGCCATCAGATTGCTCTCCAGGACGGCTGTGATGCATCATAATCAATGTACCCTGACCAGGGTTAGCCCTGGGAGGCAAAGACTTGCAGTAGGAAGAGGGAGGTTAATGATCAACTTCGGTACAGAAAAGTGTTGCAGGTCAAGAAAAAAAAAAACCTTAAAACTTTTGACAGAACATTGCAAATGAGTTTTAAAGTTCCCATTCAGTTATCCAAACTTCTTGTGTATGAAACAAAAAAGGCACTTTAAAGTCTTCTTTTAAAGCAGTAGCAATGAAGAAAAATTATAGCGTACTTAAGCATTCCGTGAATTCCCCCTGTAAATTACCTGCTTTTGTAAATATTGTAGACATTCAATCACTCTCCTTATCTCTTCCAATTTTGCTTGTAGAGATTTTAATCTATGAGGTGTTCTCTTGTGCGTGCATATGTGCTGTATATCTACCATTATAAATGAATGTAAACCAGTTTTATCATCCTGTGGTTGCTTTGGGTATGTTTTCTGAGGTAAGTTGTTTAGGTCACCCAAAGGAATGCTGAGAAGACATGGGGGGGTTGTTTGCTTTTTGTTTTGAGGATTGTTTTGTTCTTTGAAACAAATAGACAGCTGGTGTTCTGTGTTGTCTCAAAGGCAATAGCTGCATATTTACAGATGATGGATTTAAGAATGTCTGTTGGTGGCTTTTCTTTGGTGTTTTCCAGAACTAGGAATGTAAATTACTTAATTGGAGGCCCAAGCAAGATAATTTTCTTTGTAACAGAGCATACATTAATTTGTGACACGGACGAAAAGTGTCAAGGTCCAAAACATCATTCAGATGGAGTCTACTTTTTTTAATGACCCATTCATGTCTGTTTAATAAAAGTCAAATATATATTGAAAACAAATACAGCAAAGATTTGGGAAAGGTTCAAAACTCTGAATTTATTCCTTGATAGCTTGATCTTATTGTTCAGTAACAAGTACAAATGAGTCACGGTAGAATGAAGGAGACATGTTATAACTCTTCTGTTGAAAGACATTAGTTTTCAGTTCACAGAGTATGCCAGCATCTTGTAACAAGATCATTTTAAAAAATGATAGCTTGGGGAAATAAATAGTATTAAGCCTTATGCTTCATTTATTTCCAGCTATATTCCTGTCTGTTTGCTGGAGCTCTTGCTGGCATTTTTCATTTGCATAGTCCAGAGTCTCAAAATGTTCTCTTTGAAAGAAATAGATGCTTGTCTGATATGCTAGAATCCAAAACTACCTCACATTAATGTAGGCTGTTTAAAAATGTTGATGAGAGAAAAATATCAGAACACATATTAAATTCCAGTGTGTCAGTGTACTCTCTAGTCTTCCTAATGGGTTCCATCACAAACTTCTCTGACCTTAAGCAGGTGTGTAGGGAAATATTCACATAATTTTAGACTGGGTAGGAATGGCAGTTACTGACATTACAGACATCTAGACAGGTGAATGAATAGTTATACCTAGAAAATGATAGTCAAGAAAGGCATTTGAAGGTATTTTGGAATGCATTTAACCTGCATGAACCTGGTTCAGATCAATGCTTGCTCATTATGTTAACTCTGTTTCAAACATACTTATTATTTTGAACAGAAAACTGAATTTTATTTAAAAAAACCCTGCCCTCTGCCCTTGTTTCAGCCCAGTGTAGTTTTTCATCTGGATTCTTTACATTTAATGCCTGTGTAGAATAAGGACAGCCTGCCACTTGGTCCCAGGCCTGGAGAGGGAAAGTAAGGGGAGCATCCTTCCTGCTTGCCTCTGTAATATTTCTAGAGATGGTCTTTCCAACCGATGCATTTGGATTTGAAACGTCCCTGCTAAACGTGGTTCCCATTAACACACATATCAGTAATGGTGCCTGTTACTTCAGAAATCTATATGAATGTTGCTTAGTCAGAGGACAGATTAGCAACACTGATCCCAGCCAAGATCCGGGCTAGCAGAAGGCTGCCATGCCCAGCTCCTGTGGTACCCCAGGAGACCACATAAGAGAACATCTGCTCTCCTCTTCTCATGTGGGAGCACATATCCACTCTGCCCTACACCATCCACAGCCAACATTCTGCCTACACTGGAAACCCTTTTGATCTGGCTTCCATGTCATGCAGAAGTGCACAAACGCTGAAGGGCCTTTTCCAATCCTCCCACACTCTTCAGCAATCCACCCACACCACTTCACTGCCATGGGAGCTTCGGGAGCAGAGGAAGTGGGTGCTGGGTTTACTCTTTAATGCCTTAATCATTAACATCTGGAGAGATATTTCCTACTGTAGTGTGGGAAGAAGTTCCAGACTCAGAAGTTCCAGACCAGGGTTTAATTAAAATTCATTTGGCCAAATAATCATATTAATGATCTCATCAGAAAAAAATGCTGAAAATGGTATTTGACTTAAAAGCTGTGAAAGGCCCAGGAAATAGTACCCAAGAGCATTTCAGACGTGGAAGAGTAAATTACATTGCCATATTTTTCTCTCTCATTTGAGAATAATTTCATCGATATGATGTCCATATTTAGAGTACATTTAATATGTTCTCTCATCAGACTGTTTCCATGAAAATTGCATTTCTATGCCAAACTCCTTTAACATGACTCATACTTTATCAAGGGCATATAATTGACAAACTCTAAGGGTTTTCATCCCTTTCAGAAAATTCAGAAAGTGAGCATAATTGCAACAGATGGCCCTTATCCTATAAAGCCTTTATTATTACACTGAACATCAAGCTGTTGTTTTAAGCTATATAATGTCAAGTATCACATGTTTGCCAAACAAAAGGTACATAAATTTTAGAAAAACATAATATTGCTAAAATAATAAATAATACCTTACTGTTTTCCATTAGAGAGATTAGCCCAAAACATCTTCATTTATTACCTCTTACGCTTTTTATTTGGTTTTCTCCATAATAACTTGACTGTTCTCTTAAACCTCACTGAAGTGTGAGATCTGTTTAAACTGATTAGAGTTTTGAATGCTTGCCTACATTTTATTGAGCTACTCAGAAGACTGAAGCTATGTTTTCTCTTTTATGCCTACCTAGATTTTGAGAACAATTTCAAGCAGCTGTCGAGATAAGAAGTGCTAGCCGTTAGTGTGTGCAGAAAAAAAACATGTTGAGCATTTAATTACCATTCAGAACAAAGACTGTACAAAGATCAGTAAAATTCTCCATGCACCGACTTTTTCTAAAAATGTTCCTTGTCTCATTCATGACTATTTGCACTTCTTTTACTCTGTATCAGAAACATGTGTAAATGGAGGCAACACTGGAACCTTGCTGTAAGTAATACAGAATGATTAATCTTCTTAGACTTATCAGTTAAAATGCACTGAAGTATAAATCCTCGTTCTTTAGTATAAATATTTTATGATGATTTCACTGTCTCAGCATTACCCACTGAAAGTTGAAGTCAACAAGAATATCAAACATGCTTTTGTCATTGAGCATGAAGTATTGCAATTTAAAAAAAAAAATGCTAAATAGGAGATAAGAATAGAATTAACTCTTAATGTGACTGCTGGTTTTGACATTTTTATTGTTTGAAAGTAGGAGAACTTTAGCAAATAATTTTATTTTGGCATATATTTGTTTCCCTAATTCTGAGACCATATCTGTATTATTATACCTACATAAATTTTACTTCTCTGTTTGCCTTGATGGGTGCATCACCCCTGTGTGGATTGACCATGCTGCAGAAGTACACAAACTGGCTTTGCTTGAGGTATTTTGGATCTGGAAGCCAGGTAGCTCTGACTTAGACTGAGAGTCAGTGGGACATCTCTGGAGTTCCCCATTGACAGGAGCAGAGACGAGTGTTTTCTCTCCTGTACACTTTTACAGCCTTAAAAATCACAGATGGTTTTTGGTATCTGCAGGGGATTATGTTTCTCCCTTTGCTCTGTGTAATGGAGAGTTGACTGTTGCAGTGGACTGTGTCCCTGTATTATTTTTTTAAGTTTTACCAGACTGGGAGGACCTTTGAGGGTTTTTCTGTCATTTTAGGTATCAAAAGATAGAACAAAAATATTTCTGATATTGATGATTTAACACAATGTAAACCCCCTTGTTGGAGAGAAGCCCTGGCAATCAGTGGGAAGGCCACTATTAAGTACTTTAATTTCCTTGAAAATATAGCAGAGGCAACAAGTCAGTTCCTTAGGTGGATCAAATCAGTAATCATTTGATCTGTGCTTTTCATAGTTAACCTTTATTGGACTTTTAAAAATCAAGAATGTTAATTTTTTGGGTCACTTTTCATTGACACTGCTTGGTTTTAGTAAGAGCTGCTCAGTGTTCCTATTTAAGTGGCTGCTGTAGGAACTTCATGTACAGCACCAGTTGGAAAGCCCATGAACTGAGGACAGTAAGGAAACTGCAACCAAATAATGTGCTCTGGAGATGGCCATAAAGTTGGAAAGAGGGGTCACAGGCTCTGTGGGAGGCAAGAACGTGTCTGCAATCTGGAAAGAACTAATCGAGAACATGAAATCATCTAATCATGCCTGAAAGGGCAGACTCAGAAGACAGTAACAAGATAAGCAAAGATGCTGATCCGCTGCAGATCTGATGTTCTACAGGGAAACTTGTGATTCATAAATATTTTTGAAAGTCAGGATATTGTCACAATGGTTTTTGTCAATTTTGCTGTGACAGTAGTATATTTTTATTGATTTATCCTCTACTCAGAGAAAAATAATCTTTTTAATTCAAATCAGGGAAAAAGAATACCCATGTTTCATGAAGAGAGCTGCTATTCTTGAAAAAAACAAAATGTCAAACAACTTTGAATAATATTGACTGTGATATGCTAAATATTGAAAAGTTTTCTACTCTTTGCCAGATGTCAGACCAAACTGCTCAGTGGCATCTGAAACCATCAGCTTTTCTTAGTTTTAAATAGTTATAGGAACCATTTGTCCCAATTGTCCCTGGCAGCATTTTCTATAGTAAAATATATTTTTGCACTCAGTACAGTGGATATCTTTGATTAACACAAACCAGTGGATTACACTGATCAGTTTATCTCTATGGAAATAGGGCTATAAAAGTGGATATCCCAGCAGTATTATGTGGTGAGGCATGCTCATATTTAGTTTTCAGAGCTGACTTCTGAAGGTTTTCACGAAGTAGTATTTCATTTGGCACAATATGACCTTTTAAGCAGCTGTTGCTAGATGCGTTATCTTTGATTATAAGGGCGTTGGCACAATGGGCTTAGGCATTTCTTCATGGAATAAAACAAGCTCACAGGACTTGATTTTAAATTTTCACAACTGCTGTTAGTGTATTTCTTCATTAGGGTTTCTCGAAGGATTGCAGGGCCTTGGCTTGATCTGAAGTGTGTGAGCCTCCGAGGAAATCAGTCAAGTTTCCCCAGTGTGAGATCCGAGTAAGATACGAAAAGATGTGTTAAGATTGTCGCGTTTTCCCCGTGTTGTATCACTAGCCCGATGCTTTTCGTTGGAGTTTGATTGAATAGGTTAAATAGATAAGATCTCTGCTTCTCTGAAATCTTCATGCTCAGGAAATGCAGCTGCCCAGTGCCTGTGCAATACCTATGCATAGCTTGGAATCTTCCCAAATTTAAAAATTATGTCCATGCAAACAGAAGCAATGTCTGCTGACTAGGTAGTGATTACAGAACTTTCACCCCGATGTGTAGTTTTTCAGTATCTGGTCTAATTGCCCACTAAAACTGTGATGCTGACAGGGTTTTGTGGGTGTAACTTAGGAGTCTGGGACAGCAAATTCTGGGGTACAGCAGTAGCTGCATTTTGTAGTTAACCCTTTAAGTTTCTTTAGATCATTCTACTCTTCAATTTATATTGTATTTGCTGGAGATCTCAGACCAAGACAGACATTAAAATACACAGTTCTGTGATATATCAGTTCCCACATAAGAATTTAATCCTTGATGCACTTAATAATCAGTCTCTGTGCACATTTTCTCTATAGCAATATTCACAAGAAGTGGCCTGGGCCACAGTAATAGGTAATAGGGAACCACAGTAATATGGTAATCTTAAATCACTTTCTAGTCTTTCTAGCAAGAGCAAAAAGTGGTTTGGGAAGTTGCTGTTTTTTTTTTTTTAAATCTCATACCTCATGGTAGTTAGTTGTTTGCTTCCTTTCTCTCAGCTACTTCTTATTTCAGATTTTAGACCTATGCTTTCAGAGAAAGGTCATAACTTAGATTAGTCACTGAAAACATCTGGCCATATGATGTCGGCCTTCAGAAAAGCAGATCTGGATTTTCTCAAAGTTTGGATTTCATTAAGGAAGGGTAAAAAGCCAAATTTTATGCAAAGTTCTCAAAACCACTTTCAGCAGAAGCAATAGCAAAGCTTGTAACAATGTATGCCTGGAAGGAGACAGAAGCAGAATGAAAGTGGGATTTTCAAAGAGGAAATCTAAAGTAGCTGCTAAAGGAGTGATAGTGGAGTACTTTATCACACAGGCAAGTTTCTAACCTGCTGGAGAACATTTTTAGTTTAGCCACAAAAGAAGTTTAGTATCACAGTAGGAGCAAAAACCGTTGAGAAACAATATTTAAGAGATGTTGGAAAGGATTTACATTTCTTTTCAAGTAACTACAACACCTGAGAAAGGGCTACAGAATAGTTAATTGAACTATAGATAACATAGCAAAGAAAATTGAATTAAATTATAAAAATAATTACTAGCTTTCAGTAATAGATAAAGTGCTCACTTATGTAATCTTTAACAACAAAACAAAAGCACAATTAAGGTAAAGCCAAGGGAAAAGAAACTTTGACTCCTGTCTGGAAAATCACGTTTATATCTCTTAGAATATTTAAGAGTGATTAGAATGGCAAAACGTACCCATAAATTTTGTAGCTCTTAAAGAAAGCATGTGACAGCTTCCACCGAAGTTCAGCTGGAACATTTTTAAATGTATTGATATGCCAACAAAAATAATTCTCACCAAGGCTTGTGTCAAAGTTCAGTGTGCACAGCGTACTGAGCTGAGTGAGCAGTCACTAGCACCAAATGGGGTGTTCTCTCACTCTTTTCTCGCCGACTGTAAACACATGCAACAAAAGCATTTCATGGCTAGTTAGCAGAATACTTAAAGCCTTGAGGGGGTTTGGTAACCCTTAATTTTGTTAGGTTTGCTCGAATGCCAAGCAAAGACTGAAAGAGGATGCAGAACTGCAAAAGAAATGGTTTTAAGTGGTGGTGATGGAGGAGAGGGACTCTAGCACAGAGAGGGGCAGTCTAAAATGCCCCCTGGCTCCAGTGTCAGTAGTTAGGTGAAATAAAGGGAGGGATACCAAAGGCTTGCATAGCGAGCAATGAACAGAGAAGCCAGTGCTGCCTCCATCTGTATTGCAGCACCTTTAATGGGATTGTGAGGTAAGGATGTGTTCGCAGCACCTCAACTCAAACTTCATTTCTGTCTGAAAGTGTGGAAGTAGAGGCTGGAAATCCAGCAAGGACACATTCAGCCCCGTGAAATTCCTACAAAAGGATCTCTGTAGGAAGTTCTAGGTATTAAATGCAATGAAATGAGTGCCAAGGCAGGAGAACTGAATGACATCTCCCTCAGCAAAAAAAGGGAAAAGATAGTGTTTGTGAAACTCTCCAGAGTATAAGCTTTTGATAGCAAAACTGCCTTTGCCCGCTGTCTGGCACTGGGCTCCACCAGCTTTCAGGAAGAGCAGGAGAGGGGCGGGAGGGGAGGGAAGGGCTGTGCCGTGGGGCTGGCAGTGTCCCAGGAGCCTGGCTGTGTCACTTCCCCGCGGGGTCCTCTGGGTGGCAGTCAGACATCACGGATGTCGATTTTTCTGGCACGCCTCTTTACGTGTGCTTGTCCTTTTTTGTTTGTCAGAAAAACCTTAAAGCCACCTGCTGAGCAATACGCCAACTTCTGGATGACACTTACTGACAAGGGTGCTGATATCCTCTACAACGTCAAAATAAGTTTTCATTATTATTAATGATTATTGCGTCTTTTTTTAACTTCATCGACTTAGGCTGGACAACTCTGGAGGTATTACAAACATATATATTATCTTGTCTGTTTTACGATGGATCTGGTTGAGTCAAGAGAGAATAAAGTGAAGAAGCACCGATTTACACTTTTGAGGCACAATGTTCTCTGCCTTGTGGTATTTACATGATTTGAAGTCAGAAGCCAGAATATTTCTTCTATTTTGTGGAAAGATACTTTACTCGTATGGAACTTTCAAAATGTTTAAAACTTTAGAAATGCCATTTCCAACCTGAGCCAAAAAAGCAGCTAGACTAGCACTGTCTCAAATAGTTGCATACCCTCAAGATATGAGTACCTCATTATGAGAACTTTATTGCAGTCTGTACTGTCTAGGACCAGCTGCCCGTGTTTTTACTATTTATGGAAGAGATTATTTTCTGTAAATATGTCCATGACAAACCTTTGGCAAGAGAATAAAACTTGCATGTAACGTCACATTTCATTCCTGGTCTAGGATCTGAACAAAAATAAATTAAAAAACCCAGAGAAGTTTAAGACCCTTTTTCCCCCCTGGTGTTTCATCTTTAAATGTGAGCCTTTAAACAATGCCAAATGCAAACAAATGCTAAATAATTTTCATTAATGAAGAAGGAAGGGTGTGGAGCATTTTTACCCCTTATATTCTTGGACCTTCAACACTGGAAGTGATTTAATACAATGTGTAATAAAACAAAGGAAGAGTTACTCAGACCTAATGTATTCAACAGATGATTAGAAGGGGTGGGAAATATAGCACCCTTTTGATTCAACCTGTATGCAGGTGATAGAATTTCCTTTTTCTTTTTACAGTGCAAAGACATTTGTCCTTCAAACATCCTCTTCCCTTATGGTTCTTTGAGGTTCTTCTGTTCCCCAGAGTGACTCTAGCTGATGAGAAGAGGCTCCTTGACACACGTGTGATAAAAGATTTGAAAAATAAAATAAAATTAGAGGACCTCATGTGTACCTTTTTACAAAGATTTGTGTGACTTCCTTATGAATCATCATAAGCTGTGTTATTATGTTCAGCTTTTTTCCCTTTTTTTTTTTTTTTAAATCGAGAAAAGTTTAGACATAAAGACAATGAACCACTTACTTTGGTGTTAAACTGCCAAACTCTGTGCAGGCAGACTTCCACAGCTGAAGATAAAGTTTGGTTGCTGTCTGTTGTCTTCTTCTCTCTAGTTTTGTATTTCTGTACTTCATAGACCTTCCCCTCAATCATGCTATGAATAAATACGTACCCCCTCAGCATCCCAGCTACTTCTGGATCTGTAACATTTATCTGCGCTGGAATGAAATATTACACAAAGCATGCCTGAACCAAAGATATGCAAATATAAGAAAATACTGAGAGCATAAGGTAAGAGTGCACATGGCTCAAGAAGTCCTAAAATGTGAACTTTGGGCAGCTGCATTGGAAAAACTGACTACTACATTTGGAAAATGAGGAATAACTATGGGGCAGGAAAGAAGAGGAATCACATGAAGAAGACTTGTTAAATTATGTCGGGAGAGGCTCTTACTTATAGTTGGTTTAACTGAAATTGTATGATGTTAATAGGAAACCAATTGCTTGGCACCAATTAAATTATAGCCATGATTGGCTTTTGAATGTTAATTTTACTTCGCTCATTTTGCTTCTTCTTCAACTTCTGAATTTCTTTGAGACACACTTGAGCACCAGCTAAGCACATAGATACTGATATGTAGGGAAAAGGATAATCAAAGATTGTTATTTCTATTTTTGTACTCCTGGGAAGCACTTAGCAGCTTCCTGAGGAATGTTCTGTGCGTCCATGAGGTGCCACAGAAATACGCTTTTGCTCTAAGCATTCTTCGGTATTTAGGAGGCAGAGGCCCAGGCTCAGTCTCTGAACCTTAAACCTGAACAGCCCTCTAAATGTTTATATCAGTGGAGTCACTATTGGAGGTTCGGGCTCATCTTGTATCAAGCTGCAAGAGGTTCCTCAGTGTTATAAATTCATCATCCTTGAGAAAGGATGCTTTCATAGTAGGAAGAGTAATCCTGTCAGGGAGTGAAAAGACAGAGTGAGATTTGGTGATCAGGGTGCCTGCCCCATGGTATATGAGCCTGTATGGCACTGGCTTTTGCACCATAAATAGGTTCTTCCCAGTGTCATCCCCTCAAAATGCAGCCTGAGAGCTCATTTCACCATAAATAGGTTCTTCCCAGTGTCATCCCCTCAAAATGCAGCCTGAGAGCTCATTTCACCATAAATAGGTTCTTCCCAGTGTCATCCCCTCAAAATGCAGCCTGAGAGCTCATTTGGCTGCGGCACCGAAGGAGTCCCACAGGAGAAAGTCACTGGGGAGGGAGCAAAGGGAGAAGGAGATGGCAGAAAGAACACCATGGCAAAGAGGCCACAAATAAGAGCGTGCTGTTCCCCAGCAGCTGTTGGGGTGGCTCTTTGTTGTCGTACATGCTTGGGTATACCGTAGAGCAGCTTCTTCTGGTAGTGCTTGAAGCCATTAGGGTCTCATCCAGCCCAAGCCAGCCTGACTGTGGAGCTGTGCAGGCAATGTGAAACTGTCAAGGCTGCTCCTTCTGTTAGTCATGCCAAAAATGCTGCACTCATGTTTCCACGGGACTGAGTTCTTTTAGATGCTTCCTGGCAATGCAAGAATCCAGATTTTGCTGACTCTCTGCCCTCTCTCTGCCTCAGCCCCTCTTCCATTCCACATACTGTCAGGAACTCAGCCCCAAAACTTCTGGGTGAGCCAAGATCTTTAAAGAGCTCCTACACAGATTCTTTGCATGTCTGCAGAGTTATGTTTGTGTAATTAATTACTTGTTACTTGTGTGGCTCCAGAACTGTATAGCTGTAGTACAGATAGATTCTGCTGAAGAATGTGCAGTGGGAATTTTGTAATGTTAAACATCCTCAGTGCATTTGAGGACACATGTCCTGTAAGCATATAGCAGCAATTCTGCTTGACTGATATCCACTTCGCACTTTCAATAAAATACTGAAAATGGTAAGTGCAGCTGAGGACAAACAGATGACATTTATTGTCAGCTTCTATTTTATTCCTGAAATATATTCAGGAGCAGTGCTCCCTCTGGTGGTTAAAAAACTACTTGAATAAAGAATTGGCTATTCCCCACCTCTGTGTCTTCTCTAATGTAACACTGAGCCAATTACAGTTTTCTAACACATGTTTAAAAGAGTGTGGAGAGAAACACCGTGACTTGAGAGTGTTACTCAGGTCGCACAGTGCTGTTTCTCACTGTGCGCTGTAATTACTGCTCTAACACCTTGGAGCCAATTCACTTGAGTGCTCGCAGTTACATCAGCTGAGGGAACAAATACAGAGCCTGCATTCACCTCTCCTGTGGCTGGGGATAGCCTGGGTAGAAACCATGCAGTACATTGCAAGGCTGTGTCCACTGCTGTGGATTTTATGAGGTCACACTGGAGCATCAAGGTGTGATGACTGTTTTGAATGGCAGGTTTTCCTGTTAACAGTCAGGCCCTTTTTTTTCTCTATTTGGAAACTGCATTGTCAGTTTCTGTCTTGAAACAATCGCATTTCTTTGCCAAATATGCCCTTGGTAGAATTTCAGTTCAATGAACATTAACTTTTGGGATCAGGATAGCGTGTGCATTTGTGAGAGGAATTCTGAGCTTATAACACATTGGAGTCAGCAGTGACACTGGTCTGAAGACAGCCCTCTGGCAAGGCCCAGAATTTGTTGGCTCCCAGCTCAGTTTCCCTTGCAGTAAAGGCACAGCTGAGGAGCTGTGGTGGCTGAACTCCAGCAAACCCCACTGCGCTGGTGTGAGAAACTGCTCTTGCTGCCTTTCCACCTTGTGTCCTGCTATGTCCTCCTCACATTGGTTTTGGCAGCTGCCTGGCCACCTGGTGAGCTCCTCAGCTCGCAGAGGCCAGACCAAGCTCACCCACTAAAGAGAATGGAGTAAATTTAGTGAGCTGAACTGGTGCAGTGGAGGCTGAGAGAATCAAACCAGGTGGTGTAAAGAAGGGTGAGGTGGCACCACCCTTTAAAAGGAGGAGGAGAAGAGCCACCTTTGCTGGGTAGATCAGTTTAGCTGCCTTGTGACATCTTTCCCTTAGACTGAGTTTTGTGCCTTTTCAGCTGAAGGACAGACGTGTGTCTCTCCTGCCGTTTCAGCTGCTGGGGGATCTCCGGCAGAGGCAAATGTTAAGAAATGAAGCATCTTTCAAATGGCTTTGGGAAGACCTACACATTGTTATTCACCATGTGCCTGAGTCTCTGGAGAGTCTGAGAACATCATATTTGTACAGACACAGACACCCTGTGAGCCTGGACTTTGGGAAGCCGTTGATTTATATCCATGTTACCAATCTTTCAAGCCTAAAATTTCCCAGTCCAGCAGTCCCTAGGCAAAGTAATAGGGGAAATAATTTATAATGGGGTGGTGATTATTTCCTCCCCCTCAGCCCTTGATATATTACAGCTGAATCTTCTGAAATTACTTTGTGTGACTCTCTTGCTTAGCAGTCTGCAGTTGTTCCGTGTGCCAAACAGCATTTCATGGCTAATTTGGAAGGGTAGGTGTCAGAGAAAACATCAGCCCATGCAGTTAAGCTCTTAACAGGTTCATGTCTGTTTAGAAGTCCATTCAATTTTAATTTGAACTACCTAATGCAAAAGCATTTCACAAAAGCTAACACAGACGTCTTGCTTTTTAAATGAGTGTGGTGGTGACTGAGCACTTGCTGTCTTTTTACGTAGCACCTCCACATTTTCAGCAGCTGAGTGGCAGAATATTCATTTTTGTGAGCTGAGTAATGTGTTCTCCTTTGTGCTTTCTGACAGCTTGCATTGAATCAGCAGAGGTACAGATGACATGGGTACATCTGTTTTAATTTTTGAGTCTCATGAATAGATTTGTAAGAAGCAGAAGCTCTTTCAATATTACTTGCCAAGATTTTGCAGCTGTGAATATTGGAACTTGAACAATACATAACCCTTGCAGTCGGAGTCTCATGCTCTTCATGCATCACAGCTAGAAATCTCAGTGCTGAGCAAAAAATAAGTGGGGTAGCAATGATGACCTGGTGCTTGCCGATTTATGCAGTGTATGTGGTTAATGAGTTGCAGCATAAATGTAGCACAAGCACTTACTGTTGGGCTGCTTGGCTGGAACATTGAGTGAAGAAAGGAACAGGCAAGCAAGCAGGGTGATGCAGCTCAAGTGTTTCCTTGCAATGCAAGGCGTCTTCAGGACATGCTTATGTCTGTTCTGTACAGTATAATAAGTGATAGCTTCATCTGATCTTGAAGTTACAATTGAGCCACTTTAGGTAGGAAAGCAGCAGTGTAACTGTTGTTACCTCAGTGATCTTTGGGGTCTGATCTATGCAGTGACATTTGGATACCCTTCAGTCATATGACTTTACAGTTTAAGGATGGTAGAATTTCTGTACTCTCTTGTTCAGTGTAGATACTCTGAGACTGATAGAATTTTACTGTGATTTAGTGTAGTGTCACTGATACAAAAAAAAAATTGATGGAAGTTTGTACTAACTCAAACAGGAGTAGTGAAGTAAAAGCTTTATTTATTAGTCCTTACAAGTGTTGGCACCACTAGTTTTCTAAGGCTGTTGTACAAAGAAGAGGACTGATACCTGGACTAAAGAAAGCGCCTGGAACCCGGGAGACATACCTAGGTCTCTTACTGGATCTTGGTGGAATAGGTTGTCCAAACTTCTCTGAGTTTCCATGGGTGGCATGGAGGAGTTAAATCCCATTAATTGTGTAGCCTAAAACTGCAGAAATTTGGACTTCTTACACAATACTTCATTTGGACTATTTACCCTGAACTTACTTTGCAGTAAAATCAAATGGGAAGGCAGAGTAGAAGCAGAGCTGTTTGAAGTGTGTAAGTCCATGATTCCCTGTTAGAATAAGCAGCCAAGGTGGCAGGTCGCATGCAGAGAGGGATCCAGCAGCTCTCACATATTCAGTCTCCTTTATGTTTCCTTACTTCCCTCTAGCAAAAAGATGAGCTCAGTTCCAGTAAGAGAAATCATGAATCTGCGGGCTTTGGGGTGGTACAGACCTCCACATGCTCAGGAGTTATATTTTCCAGGCCTTGGAACATCCAGTACCTTGACTGGATGTCCAGAAGTTCTGGACAAATAGCCAGTTGTTTTTCTTCTTGGCCTAACAGTTCAAGTCAGGAAAATAAAAATGTTTCCAGGGAAACCTGAATGTGTCTTAGCTCAAAGTGACTTGGTATAGTCTCAACTCTGCTCCTCCAGCTGTTTTAACCCTCAGACAGGGCAGCCTGGGAGGTCGAAGATAGCCTTAAGAGAATTGCCTATGGTTGCCTAGGAAGTGCAAGTTTTTATGTATTTTAAGCCTTTAGGTAACTTCCTTGGCCAGCTGAAGCAGTCATTCCCTTAGTAAGTGATTTACAGGCACGTTAAGGCCCTTTTACAGTTACAGAATGGTCTAAGGGAGCCTTGGACTAAGTGAAAATGGGATCTGTAAACCTCAGTTTTAATTTTCCTTAGGAATAGAGGAAAGACTATTTTCCTGTGTTGCGGGGTGCAGTGGTGAAATCCTCGGGGCAGAACTTCTGAGTGCAGGAAGTATCAGCCATGTTACTCATGACCGATGTGAGTCACATATGTCACACATGAGGCATATTTCTCTGTGGGTGTCAAAATAATCTTGTTTTCTTCTCATTTGCTCACGTACATTCCTTCAGCAGTGAAAGACCCTGTTGTATGTACTTGAGTGTCTTCTCCTTCCTTAGCCTGTCTCGCAGCAGGTCATGAGAGCAAGTGCCCAGGGTTCAGTGTGAAATTCTGGTCTGAATGACATAACAACTGATTTTGTAGAAGTACACTTGTGACAGTGGTGCAAATTAGCCAGTCAAAGCATGGGTTTATGTAATTTCTTTAACTTTACGGATATATTTCAGATTGCTAATTATTTCAACATTCATTCAGAGACCTGCATCGTGATGCATTCTTCCTTAAAATATTTTTCAAAAAAATTTTAGTTACTTCAGAGCTTGGACTTTGTACCTCTACAGCTGACCTAGAAACATATTTCGCCAGCTGTTCTGATGTTTGCTTTGTTTTCCTTTGTTTTCTGGTCTAACACACTGCTTCAGATTTGGCTCAAAACAAATAAAGAATTCTCAAACCATGATAAAGAATATTGGAAATTAAATAGAGGAGATCATGCCATTTCAGCATTTCAAGGAAAAACTGAGTGTTTGCCTCAGAAAGTACTATTTTACTGAAAAAAATTATTTTTGTGGGAAGACGGAGAGGAGAAGCAGCAGGATAATTTTTTCTAATATTCAAGATTTTTTAATAAATGAATATTATTTTGATTTTACTTTCTCATGGTTTTATCATCTCAGATAGAGTTTTCTCCCTCCTTCCTTGGCCCTTCTCTTCATACCCATCAATAATGTCCCTTCCCGCTTGTCTCTTCATTTCAACAAAATCCTGGACAAGGAACTAAAAAACAACATCAACCCAGTAACTCCACAAATCTTCCAATTCCTCTCATCTTCTGACACTATAGCACCATGTCTGTTGGTTATCACTCAGTTTCCTCTGTGTGCATGTCCTAACTTTTTCTTTGCAAGATGCCTGTTATACTTCCTGGACAAATGAGCTCTCCAAGACTCAGATGTTCTCATGTGAGCTCAGTCCTCAGCTGACCTCTAAGTAGCCAGCATATTTCTGGGAATCTTTGTCCTGAGCAAACAGGAGAGAAGTTCATTGTTAACTGCCATCCTGAAATCAAATACTAAATTGGTTATTAATTACAGGTTGCAATTTCATCTCTCACTGTTTTGATGAAAATCCTTAAGTCTCTGTAGTGTCTCTTTGTGTGTTTTGAACATTATTAATTTTATTTTCTTTTTACTATCCTTTGAAAATTGCTGTGTTTTGAGTTTCTAAAGCAGGTGCCATGTTTTTATCTGTTTTCCAAACTTGTAAAGCTTCTTTTCACAATTGCACACTAACCTTTTATTCATCCAATATTCCCACAGTTTTTTGACAGTATGAAGTGTTTCTGCTTGTTTCACATCAGATCTTGGAAGGATACCTCTGGTTACTTCCTGCATGGAACCAGTGGCTTTTGATTTGCTTGATTTGCTGCTTCCAGGAGTTGACATGCTTAAGTTTTTCCCCCTCTCCCTACATGTAGATTTTGCATCCTTCAATCAGAGAGTGTTCCTCTTGGTTTCACTGGGGTTTCACTGAGAGTCCAAATGTAGTTGAATGTATAATAGCTGCAATATTGATCCAGAGTGTGGGTAGGTTTTCTGCCTCTAAATTTATCTGATTTAAGTGCATTTGGAGTTGTAGGGAGAGGGACAGCACAGGTGTCCCATACAGCATTAAAGTAGAATCAAAAGGACAACACTTACAAATACAATTGTGTATTCAGCTTCTTGGGAAGATCCTGTATCTCAAAGCACCCTGTTTCTAAACCACCCTGAAATTCAAGACTAAGTGACAAACCTGGTCTCCAAAACCTGCTGTTGTGAGTGGTGTATAAGAAGAGTGGTATTTACCATTCATACACTAGTTGACCAAACAGTGATATTTGTGGTTTTCAGAAATTTAGTTGCTGATTTGGGCTGCTAGATTTTCTACTAGGATTTAGCACCACCTCTGGAGGAAGGCAGGTAGGTTTAATTAGAGGGGAAGTGACCTTCCTGATCCCAGGAGAATAAATCTGCTATGAACAGCGCTATCCAGAAAAAAAAGGTTTAATTAACATTTAAAGAGCGCTTTTCTGTTATGCCACACTCAGTCCCTGCCAATCTATTATTGCACCATAAATATTTCTTTATTTATAATAATCCTTCTTTCAAGTACCAACATGAACTCTTTGCTGTCACATGTAACTTCTTACCACTCAACAGGTTCCTTGAGCGTAGAAATGGGCTATGTGAGTTACTTGAAGAAGGAGCTTCAGTTGTGTGGTTGCTAATCAGTTTTTTCCTTCCACAGGGAGAAAGAGGCTTGCCGGGACTACAGGGTGTGATTGGGTTTCCTGGAATGCAAGGACCTGAAGGTCCACCTGGGCCACCAGGGCTTAAGGTAAGAACTTAAGCTTTAGTATTCAAAACAGTCAGATTGCCCTAAATTATTGTCCCAAGAAAAGATAAAGCTATCTCTTTTCCTTTTCAGGGTGATACTGGAGAACCAGGACTGCCAGGAACAAAGGGAACAAGAGTGAGTTCTACCTTACTTTCTTGCAATTCTGATCTCTTTGGGTTTATGTCTTTAACTCTCTATGGCTGCCTTCAAGTGCAAGAGGAAGTTATTCTCTGAGTTAATGAATGACATCCCCTTGTGCTGCACAATAATTTTGAAATTCTCACTTCTGCCTTTAAAGTTCTTGCTGCATTGGGCAGCCAGTACCTTTATGAATTTGCATTTTTACCTGATACTTATCACTGCATCAACAGCACTGGTCTTAATATCTTTGATATCTTCCTGACATACCAAAAGGCTTTTTTCCAGCTTCAGAATGAACCAACCTTATCTCCTCTTGCAAAATTCTCCTTTATATTTGCCATCTAACCTTGAAGCACTCCAGCAGAGAAGCTGACACACAATCATAACCACATATGTGCTAAAAATGTGCAGAAGATAAAGATCAAAATAAAGACAGGGACAAAGATGTCTTAACTTTGCTAGAAGAGGCTCTTAATATCTGTGATCTTCCTGTTGCCATTTCTGTTAAATGGGGCACTTATATAGCACTTCTTTTAGCACATTATATTGGCCAGGGCCATGCCTGTTGGGGTTTTGTGAAGTGCCAAGCTCTTTCTGAGCATTTTCACGTTTCCTAATGTCATGATGAAAGAGGATTCAAATGACTTGGCCAGTAATGGTGCATACATTTTCAGCTCTATCCTCTTGCTCACAGATTCTCAAAATGCCATCTCAGTTTTGTTCTCCATTTGCCTGCAGTTGCTGCAGCAAATAGAATTTACTAAAGTAACTGCAGTTTATGAGGTGTTACAGAGAGGGTATTCTGCTAGATCAAGAAATCCATATTTCAATCCATGATGTTCATGTTAACCTGGGGTATCCTGAGTGTTAGGGTAAATTGGCATCTCCTGGCAAATGTATTTGTTTGCTGCAGAGTAAATAAAATGTCTTTTAGCAATTCCAAAGCCTTGAAAGAAGGAAATACACGATCTGAGCTCAGGATTCCCATCTTTTCTGCTCCATAATACATGTCTTAGGAAATGCTGCAGGGATAATTAAGATGATAGGATGAAAACGATATGCCAACTTAAATGCCTGATTCATTACACTGAAAAACTGCTCAAGGAGAAAGAATTATCTCAGCCTGGTAGAATTTTTGATAATAGGAATGAATTGATACACTGGTGAGTATGAAAGACAGAGAAGCATCTTTTACGGTGTGTTAACATTACCTTCTGCTATGAAGAGATGCCTACAGTAAATTTCATTTTGGGGATGATTGTTTGTGAGAAGGCAACACCTGTGCATTCCCTTTTACCTCTACATGAGGCTCTGATCTAGTTCCTACTGCTGAAAAAGTTAAAGACATATAAAAGGTTGCTTTCAGTTATTCATTACTAAGGTGACATATTTGAGAGGTTTTGAAGATTAGAGCTATTTTGTCAAGGAAGTTTAAATGCTACTGATTTTTACCGTCAGCATTTGAGATGCAAATTGGGCTGCAGCTTGTCCTTGCTGTTTTGTGGATTTGTTGTTTCAGTTTGTGTTTTTCTCAACTGCAGGGCCCCCCAGGAGTATCAGGCTTTCCAGGAAACCCAGGCCTTCCTGTACGTATGAAGTATATACGTTTTTACAAGGAACATCAAACTTTTAGTCATGACATCTGACCTGGATTATTCCTAATATTGCTAATTTCTTTACTTTCTTTTCATGTAGGGCATTCCTGGACAAGATGGCCCTCCTGGTCCACCTGGCATTCCAGGATGTAATGGCACAAAGGTGACATTTACATATGTTTATAACAGCATCTCTGTGTTGAAATAAAAATATCCCTCAAGTATATGTTCCCTAAACAAAACCAATTTCTCTGTTCCCCTTAGGGTGAAAGAGGTCCAGTAGGTCCCCCAGGTTTACCAGGACTGACTGGAAGTATAGTAAGTAGATTCTTTCCTGCTTGATTCCCTTTTTTTACTGCTGACTCTTGAAATGCAAATATAACTATAGGAAATGATATCAAGTTTAAGATGTAATATGTACGTTGAGGAGCAACAACAACAAATATGTCTGTTTTTTTCACAGGGACCTCCAGGACCTCCTGGAATGAAGGTACATTTTACTCTAAGCGTATTTATATCCTGCTTCTGACAATAAGAATTTGGGCAATCTCTACACCCTCTAAGACTAGCAGTCTTTACTTAAGGGCTGAAAAATTGTATTGCCTTGTTTCACTTTGTAGTGTGTTTTGCAACCCCACCAAATAAAGACAGTGGGGTGACCTCCCCACTCAGTAACAATTGAACATAAGTGTTGTTCCATGCAGATCTTAAAAGGGTAAGTATTATATGGATTACCACAGAAAAGAAGCAGTACATGTTATTCATAATGTATAAACACTATGGTGGCCACCCAGTTGTGTATAAAGATTTAGATAGGTTTTATGACTCAAACATTTGGTTTTATATTGGCATTTGATTTATCTAAAAGGTTTCACATGGATAATGTTCGTGGAAGAAGACCATATACCCCACAATATGAGAATCATCCAACACATACCAAACAGTTTTCATAAAGAAAAAAAATCAGACTAGCTAGGTATCTGAGTGCATTTTGTGAGCTGGAGAGTGAAGCATTGAATGACATCAGAGAGCTTTTTGTCTTTAAGATGAACAGATACTATTTGGAACTGTAAGCTAAATATAAGTCTAAATGTAATTCAAATTTTTAATGGCATGACAACCCAGGTTATAAAATGTCCATTTCTCTTACTCTCACCAGAGAGGAACTGACTCATTTTAGAAACACTGATTTACTCAGATGTTTCTTCCCTAGGCATGTATGCATAGGTACAGAACTAAAATAAAATCACTCACAATATTGTAAGTTTGTACAAAAACATAGGAAAAATGGGATCTTTTACTCTCAAAAGAAGGGACATAAAGAAATGGATAGCGATCAGAATAGTTTTCTAAAGTAAGACTAAGTGTATTCCTTTCCTGAAGAAAAATGACACCATAAATGGCCTTTATGTCAAATTTTGGTGTAAGCATGAAGATCTCAGTGGAGGAAAGAGATTGTGAGGTTACCACTTCTCTCAGCAGCCAGGTCAGACGCTCCAGTTGTGTGGTGACACTGTAGTAGTGATAGATTTCGTGGAAAAATCATTCTGACTACCCATTACAATATAGGAGATGAGGTATGAAGATAGTTTTGGTACTGGAATCTCTTCAGGTAGCTTTAAAGTACATTTGGCAATTAAGGTCTTAACTTTTAATATCTCTATGTTTCAGCTGAATTAAAAGAAATAAGGTGATTTTTTAAAGTCAGCTTTCCAAATGATTCCGAAGTAGGCAGAGCTGCAGCTTTCCTCTCCTACTGGGTTTGAATGTATTTGAATTCATGTTCAAGAGTTACTCTTTTTCTTTTCTTACTATAGGGAGATCCAGGTGAAGTGATTGGTCTTGTAACTCCTGGTGTGCTAAAAGGCGAAAAAGGGTTTCCTGGCCAGCCTGGACTGCCTGTAAGTCTAAATGATGTTTGAATAGCAATGAGTTTCACTTGAAATTATATCAGTATCGTGAAATTACCATGTAAGTATCACTTTCTTACGATGCCGTTTGAATTTTTCGTAGGGTCCACCTGGAGCTTCAGGGTTTCAGGGGCCAATGGGGCCACAAGGTCCTCCAGGAGCACCAGTAAGTTTCCTTTCATGGTGATTTGCACTTCACTTATAGATCTTTATTACAGGAATGTTCTGGAAGGTGTGTGTAGCAGGTCTTGGTTGGGATTTGGGAAAGATAATGTGTGGTTCCAGGCTTCATGTTCAGCCTCCTGAACTCTACCACGACAGAAATTTCTAGGCAACATGGATTTTCAGTAGCAGCTGCTCCTACAGTCCTCTTCTCTTCTTGCTCTCTTGGAGGGTATTTCTGTGGGGGAGAGACTGTAACTGTTAGTCTTCCATTCCTCTCTTCCCCAATTTAATTTATAGAAAATAAACTACAAACCAAGCATCCAGATCAAAATCCAAATGTTTGCTGAGGTTTTTCTTACGGGTAGCAGCACTGAGTGTTACCATGGAAGCAGGTTATCATCTGTCTGTTATTATGATAATTAATATCTCAGACAGATTGTCTTTGTTATTATTTATTTATTCTAAGTTGTGAATTATGCACAGCAAGAGAAAAATGAAATTACTGGGTTTAATGAAAAGATCTGCCTTTTTGCTGTTTTCATAGAATAAGGCATTATTCCACTTAGTGTACTCTATATATGTGCATGCTGAAATGTGTTGTCTTGTAGGGTCCCCCAGGGCCACCAGGACTTCCAGGCGAGAAGGTAAGACTCTTTAATACAAATATTAGGTCTATTTGTTTATTTATTTTGCATACCAGATCCTCAAAACTCGGGAAATTAGTGGTCCTAACATTAGTTAGTGGGTTTTTTTACACTTTGGGATCCATTTTTGTGTCTTAATGGACATCATAAAGAGAGATTTTACCACCTCTTTTTCAAATTTGTTTAGCCCTGTTATCTCACTTGATCAAATCAGTAGTAATTACAGCATTCTATGGTTATTTGAAATAATTTTAAAATGTCAACATTTTCACTAAAGTGTTGGGTAAAAGAGCATATTGACAGTAAAATTATCTGATGAATTTCAATCATTTTTTTCACAAGTTTCTGTGACACAGGGCTTAAATAAACAGCAGGGAGGTTAGAACACAATTATTTATTTGTTTCATACATGCATTTGAAAGACATATTCTGTCTTTTATATTCTCCATTAGCATTTGACGTGTACATAATACCTTCATATGTTTATATATATGTATGTATGCACTGCTGATAAAAATTGACTAAGTGTGTGTAATTTACATTTTCAGGGCTACATGGGCTTGGGCTTTCAGGGTCCCAAAGGTGAAAAGGTAGGTCTCTTGTAAACTTCTAAAGAACAATTGTCAGAAATATTCTTGATACTTTGTTTTAAAAAAAGAAAACTCTTGAAATCAATCAATGGGGAAAAACAGCGCTGTAATTTTTGGAAGACTTGAGTAAATCTGTAACTTACACCTAAATGAACGAAAGTCGTGAGCAGTTAGAGACTTTTTTAATGATGATGCTATACCTGACATTAATTTAGGTCACCATCCTGTTTTCCAGCTGTGCCTAGAAAGCTACTTTAATTTGCAGTAGGCAGATCTGGAAACATTTATTCTTTATATTAGGACTCACCATGAGTTTTTTTTAAATGAATTTAGTTCTGAGGGATAAGATTTAATGTGCTGTTCAGAATGATTGGAATTAATTGTGGTAGGACTGTAAGGCCTGTCTGCCTTATTTTGGTTTGGTAATGCACACATTTGAAGCAGATCTTCCAGTTGTCCCCTTTTATTGTGTTTTGACACAACCAGGAAGAGGTTTCAGAGCACACAGACTGGTTTACTTTTGAATGAATCTAAGCCAAAAGATGTGCTCCGAGATCCCATTTATTCTCTTAATCAGCATCAAATGGGAGGTAATACATGTCAGCTTTAATCTGTTACCTCTCACACTGAGAGGTCTAGGCTTAAAGTGCCTTATGCTGTGCTTGTAGGACCCAAGAACTACATGCATTCAAGGGCGATTCAGTAAATTCATAATGTGTCTGAGCACTTCTCCAGAAGCTTTTCATGAGTGTCATTGACAGAGGGCTTTTGGGGTATAAGTAAATGATATTACTTGGGTAGTTGTTGTTTTTTTTTTAACCACCACCTTATTAATAGATTTTGCGTCACAATATTCCTAATGGATAGATTTTTTTGCAACATGGCACGTTGTTGAAATTAATTTGTTATCATGAAATTTATTGAAAGATGTTGGAGAAGATGACATAGAAATGTGTGGAGATTTCCTGGACTCCTCAGGTTTGTCTTTAGGAAAAGATAAATGGAATTGCTGTGCATTACTGCTTGACAGAAATGTATGGAGTCTTTTCAGAGGTGTTTTATTGTTAAAGATAGAGCTTTTGCGCTATAGAAGGAAGTGAGATTCTGACCCTGCGATGGACACATGCATACTAAAAACTCATCCACAGTTATCATCTTGAAGTTGGCGTTTATGGACCTGTGTAAAGCTTTTGGAGCACCGTAAACTTTGGCTGACATTTTCCCCTAGGCGTTGACTTTCTGTACCCGACCTCCTTCCTCCTAATTTCCTTCCTCCTGAAGGAGGCACTATAAAACCTTGGTACTATTACTGTAATTATTTGGATATGTTTGTGATATTTGGTATTAATCAATCTTCACCTTAAGAATAGATTCAGAGGTCTTTCTTCAGGGCAGTCTCTGTCAGTAACCAATTACAGAGTAGTGACTTCTGTACCCCTTTATCTCACTGACTTTGCGAAAAAGGTTTTTTTTAAAAACCCATTTAGCTATATTTTTAAAAGCAAGTGGTAGTTCTCTTTAATGTTACTGGTCTTAGCAATTGTTGAGGTTTGGATTTCAGCAATGTTTGATCTCAGTGTCATTCTGTTTTCAATGGACAATTCTGCATTTGCTGTTGACAGGGAGAACAAGGGGTAAGGGGCCCCCCAGGACCTCCAGGACCAGCACCACATATGAAGGAAAAAGGGAGTGAAATCATAAAGGGAGAAAAGGTGAGATGCTAAATGATTACACTTCCTGTACTCTTCATTAAAGTATAATCAATAGGAATTAGTAAATAAAAGTGAAACAGGAAAAAGAAAATACAAAGTCACCTAGAGCAAATTTTTCAAAAATATCTACCTGTTTTACTTCATGGATGAATTTTAATTTTCATTCTAGAAGTCTCTCTAAAAAATATATGACAGATGGTAAATGGATCAATAATTGCATAAATAAATAGCAGCAGATGACTTTCTGAGGAAAGAGGATTGATAAGGATAGGATATTGTAAAAATATTCTGAAAATTTGAACTAAGTAGCATATACTCAACTTTTCATATACACATTTGTGAAATCTTAGGGCTACTGAATTTTTCAATTACTGAATTAAGCAGTTGAAGCAATATATACTAGTAAAATAAACCAGCTTAATGGATCCACATTTGACATTTGTCTAAAGTCTTGCACATCGTACTATTAGGCATAGCTCTTGAAATGTGGAACAGGATTAAGTGTGGTTTTGCTGAAATGAAGAATTATTTACAACCTAAATGAATAATGGTTAAGTTTTTGTTTACTAATTTATATTTTTTTAAATAATTTCATTAGGGCGATCCGGGTGAAAAGGGTGAACAGGGAATCCCAGTGAGTATTGAGTTATTTTTTTTACTACTATAAAAATTGTAAAGACTATGATAATGGCATTGAAGATCTTTATACCTATTAGATAAAAGGAAATTTGCTTTGGAATTTAGCAGTATTTTTAATCTGGTGAGTATTTATTTTCCAGGGAGTGCCAGGTTCAGGTTTCAAAGGAGACAAGGGTGAACCTGGGAGGCCTGGTCCACGTGTAAGTATACTCAATTTTATCAATACCATAATTGCAGTTCTTGTATTGTTTCCATTAGCTAATTAAACTTAGTGACCGTTAGTTAAACAGCAAATGTTATATTTTAAACAAGCAAGTTTTGCTCTAGGGCCGGTGTACAATCAAGGTAGTAGTAACATGCAGTAATGTTAGCATGTAACATTTCAGATAACTAAAGACACTTGACAGTAGCTTGCAGTGCTGAAGGCGAAGGCAAAACTCCCGTTAATCCCAATTGAAACAAGATTAAGTAATTCCAGAATGGAAGAAAAAGCAAAGAAAATAATCACTCTGTAGGAGTGACTTTAGCTAAATGGAACGTGTTGAATTTATTTCAAATACTCTCACATGTAATTGACAAAATAAGCCTGCTTAGCCTGAAGGTACAGTTTTGTACAAAGACAATGAATGGAGCAAAAAAGTAGGTGACTGAAATCCTTTTGCTTGCTGGTTTCTAGCCTGGCTATAGATGCTTGAGGGCATAAGGTCTGTAACATTTGTCTACTCTGACCTGCATCATAGTCTCATCCATAGAACTTCTCCATGAGTCATGCTGTATCTTTCATAGCTGAGCAGGTAGCAAAATTGTACTTTTTTTCTGCATTCAAATGTATCTAAAGTATTCTAAGTAATTCTAAATTTCTCACGGGGTGGGTCTTCATAAACTGCTAGGCCTGGCACATCTACAGGCATTTGATTGTACTTCAATCTGAAAAAGAGAAAATCTCCCTTTCTTCTATGCTTCAAAGTCAGATGTTCTATCAACTTTTCAGTAAATGTATGTGATGGGATTATCTTTTCTGTCATATATGTATTTTTACTCTTATTGTACATGAGAGCTTGAAGCTGGAGGAATGGAGACATGGTGGCTTAGAACTTTTTGAGGAAACCAGCGCATCTGAATTTATGAAAAGTATAGTTTTCAGTTTCTGAAGAGCTCCCTGAACAAAGGGAACTTCTGAAATTAAGCTAAGCCCTGAAAGATGAACAGATGATACGATCTGATATTCAAGTTTAATGAAACTAAACCTTATGATTAATTCTGATCACAGTGTATATTTGAAGACTCTCTTGACTTTGCAGATCATAGTTTTAATTAATCATTAAAAATTACTTGTAACCCTTCATTATAAGAGACCATAGCTGCACACCTCAGTGATGGTGGTTCATGTTTGTTCTATCATTTTTATCCTTCAATTGCGTTAAGACAGAAGTTTCTGACCTAAACTGATGGGATTATTTGTTAGACTGACTTACATGCACTGTTACTTTGTGTATTAAATATCTACATTTCCTTGGATTTATGGGACAAATTCATATTGCTTATGCTACACATGCAGTCTAAGCATTGGGACACTAAATGAAAGCCAGCCTTCAGTGGATCAGGCTACAAGCTGATGTCCCAGTCCTTTTATGGTGCAGAGGAAGAGGAAGGGAAAATGGTGAAAAATAGGTTTGTCCATCTAGATAATTTATCACGTATCTGTTGACTACTTCAAGGGAATCTAATCCCCTCTGTAGGTTAACACAGTGGTCTAATAGTTAACAATTTTATTCTGGAGGAGGGGATTTTGACTTCTAGTGTATCATCTGCCTTGTGATTTGAATTTCATTGTGAGGGATGTGGATTTACCACTACATAACTACACAATCTGGGCCACTCTCCAAGCCTTCTGCTGAAACTGAACCACCAGACATCTATGCAAAAATGTTTTGTGAAGTTGAAGAGTGGATATATAGAAAGGGATTGTTGTGAAGGAAAAAGATGGATCTGGTTCCAGTTTCCAGTGCTGTAGATATATTTTGTCTTGAAGACTCTGTGACAGGGAAATCTATGTTATTTCTGAATCTGGGAATAGATTTGCAGGATTTTATTTAATTTGGCATCTTGTAGGGTGTTTGGTAATACAAGCACTAGGCATATTCACTGTTTGTACCCTCTGCTCTGTTAGCTGCATTAGCACACTTCGATTAATGCACTGCAATAGTGATGATTTTGTTCTAGTATTCCATCCACTGTATTTAGAAATTGCATGTATGTGGTTGTCTAAGCAGGGTGGAATTTGCTGTTTTACAGGGAAAGCCTGGAAAAGATGGTGATCCAGGACTGAAAGGAGAACCTGTATGTATTTTATTCAATTTCCAGTACTGTTTCTTACATTCAAAACAAAGAACTGTCTGTGTGATATAAATAGTTGACATTTTCTAGCCTTCTGAATTGTTTACTTGAAGTCGTTGCTTTCAGCGAATTAGTGACTTTGAAAATTTCAAACTTTGCTGCTGCCACAGCTAAGATCCACCTGTATTTGTCTCTTCTGGTTTCACTGTCTTCTACACACAGGGTTTGCCTGGAGGATTTGGGATTCCAGGACGACCTGGGGAGCCTGGCGCAAAGGTGGGTAGTAGCAGCTTTTGCTTCCCTTCACACAGAATGAGTTAATAGCTTTTATGGTGTGTTCATTGATTGCATTAAAGCAGTGAATGCACATAAAGCAATATCAAATGAATTTTGCTAAGCTATACATCATCATTCAGAGGATAAGAAAATCAAAATGAAGGTAGTGTAGGTATCCCAAATTTAGATCTCTTATATGGGTTGATGATTGTAGGCTTTATTTTCACAAGCTCTTTGTCTAGCCAGCACAGGTACAAGTGTACTTCCCTAAAACCTCCAGTTTCTCTTCAAATAGTGCAAACCAGTACAGGCTTGCAAACTAATTACTAGTGCTGGTTATTATAGTGTTCCAGGTACTTACCATTTGGATGTTGTTTGAATCTGTATCAAAGTGTTCATTTGTTGGGGAAATCTGATTTTGTAGGCAAAAAAATCTGATCTAGATTTAAAACATAAATTCTGTTTTGATTTAGGGTGACAAAGGGGACCGAGGTTATCCAGGACCTCCAGGAAGAGTAAGTAAAATAAATTTGTATTTCGTTTTAAACTTAAAATAAAATTAAATTAAACTTTGTGAAAATCAAAGTGCTCAAACAATGAGGAAAAAAGATACTATGCATAATCTGATCTTGTTCTCTTCAGTCATGTCCGTATTTTTCCTTAACGGAAGCAAAAGTGGGGTGCAGTTCTTTAAAGTGTGTTTGAAATTGGGGAAAGGAGCCTTCGAAGAAGATGAATTTGAAATGTTTTGGACTGTGAATATTATAAGCGTTGCTAATCACTACACAGTATCCAAAAGACAGTTCAAAAGAGTAAATCTGTCAGCTTCGCAGTTGTGGTTTAACACCAGCTGGCAACTAAGTGCCAGACAGCCGCTCGCTTACTCACCATCCCTCCTCGACATGGAGTGGGAAGGAGAATTGGAACAAGGTAAAACTCATGAGATAAGAACAAGTTATTAATAAAAATACAGTTAATTACACTAATAGTAGAATTAGTAGTAATAATAATTAAGAAAAGGGAGATAACAAGAAGAGAGAGAGGAATAAAACCTGAGGAAGACAAGTGATGCACAGTGCAATTGCTCACCACTCTCTGACTGATGTCCAGTGAGTCCCTGAGCAGAAATTGGCCCCTATACACAAGAAGAAACCAGGAGAGCAATTTATAATTTTTTGAAAATGGGGTTAGTCAGGAACAAATAGATGATTGGTGGTGCTACTTCCCAATTACGGGGAGAAATTCCCAACATCTGCTAATTTGGTTTGGAAAATTGTACGTACTTCCTGAATATTGTATTGTAAATATTAGCATCCTATATATTGAACCCAGATCAATGTTAGCAAAAATTGGCAGAATATAATATTTTAAAATAAAAGGTAATACAAACTTAATGGATCAGTGCTTAGACTGTGTTAAGGTTTTCTGGCATCAATCAATCTTTTTGAGGAAGATGCTATAAAAGCTCTCCACTTTAATCCTGCAGTTGATATGAAGGCATTTGGGTAGAACAGGAAATATTTATTTTCTCTGGTAATTCCTCAGCAGCTACAAGCCTCTCACTTGCTGAAATTGCAAGTATAATCAAAACTGCTGAAAATTGTCAATAAAACTAAAATGGCCTCTATACCATCTGATGAAGATGGGGGAGATATGATGTCTCAGTTGTATGTTTCTAGTCTTTGTCCTGTCATTTAGGTCATAAATGGACCAATAGATACCTTTGGTGAAAAAGGAGACCCTGGAGTTTCAGGTTTGCCTGGACTGAAAGGTCAAAAAGGTGAAAAAGGTATGTATTTTGTCTTGTCTTTTTAATTGGGTTATACTTTTCGTTTTCTCACTAAAGGAAATTAAAATTGTACTATCTGTGCTCTGAAGCTCTATGTGACAGTGTAATGTTCAGTTATTCATTAGTTTTCAGTTTATTGTATTTTGTATCGGCTTGTAGGACACTTCTGGTTCTCAACATAGATAAGATTGCTTTTCAGTTATACATGAAAAGTGATAAACTGGAATCAGTTTTTACAGCAGTTAAATAATTCAGTGAGATTATCTAAGAAGTATGGAAATCAACATGAACGTAAGGAGGATAATAATGCAGAGAATCTTGAGACTCCTTTATAAAAATTAGTAGCTAATTTTTACTCCTAAGATTGGCTTGCATATTTTAAAAAAGTCTTCAGTAAACAGAGAAAATCAAGCATTCCCCTTCCCATTTTCCCCATTACACACCTCAGCCAATTCAAGAAAAATCACTGGGGAGGTTGGCACACAGCAGGACCTTTTCCCTGAATGTATTTCTTGAAGATATATATAGATTACTTAACTTCAAATTTTATTCAGAATATGAATATGCATGAATGTGAATTTCAATTATATCTCCTAAAAGTTCACTTTCACTGGCATTGCAGAATTCATTGCCTAATTGAAATCTTCTCTTTCTAAAGGCTTCCCTGGTGCACAAGGAATCCCAGGACCTCCAGGTATGAAATTAGGACCACTGAATTTTTCGCATTTTTCATGTGTTCTTGGGTGAACAGTCCTGATGGATATTCTCCTTAGCTGCTTTCAGTTACTGCCTGACTTTCTGAGCACCCAAGCAGTGACCTCTCCAGGGGTCTAATCATCCCTGCAGACCTTTCCTGTAGATTGCTTTTCTCATGTCACTGATGTGATCGAGCCTTATTCTTTCTGTTCTGTTCTGATAACTTTCTGCTGACATTGAAAATGCAGTACGCATTCTGTCAGGGGTAGCCCAGAGAGTATGACTCCATCAGGCAAGAAGAGTTGTTAAAATATGGATGTGTGTGAGTGTGTGCACATATACCTAAGTGTGTATGCTCACACGTAGATCTTTGTCTTGCTCTCACTTCAGCTCTATATGTGTTTGCATAAGTATAATAAAACAAGGTTTGTAATACTTACTAGATCAAAGTCATTCCTGAAGGCTTCCTGCTCTTTTTTGACTATGTCACTTGGTTTAATAAAAGTTATTTCTTTTGCCTGCAAATGTTCCCTTTTTCAGAATCTTAGCATCTTCAGATCTTTGGTAACACTGCTTTTATGTATATAAGTACATGTACATGTGTTTGAACTACACCATGATATTCGCTTTTTAAATGTTAGGCAAATCATCTGTGGAGACCTGGCTCTTAACACATCCTGCAGTGATACTACCATTACTTTCCTTGCTTTCATTTTCTGTCTTGACAGTGAGGTAAATATGAAATTAATGTGAGCCAGGGTCAGATAGTTTCCAGGAATTTTTTCACAGGTTAGGGAGAAGGTGCTATATACCACAGGCTGTAGTGATAGCTCTTAGTCTGTAATTACCCTACAGAAATTGAGCTTCGTATGACTTCCATATCTTCCTGCAGTGTTGCAGAAGACTCAAAATGGTTTAGTGATCAAGTGTAGTGATGAGTTGTGAACTGAAATAAGTCTTTAAAATATGAAGACCTGTGTATGAACAGCTAAAAGGAGATCTTAAGTAGGGTTTTTTGTAGTTGTTCAACTGTTTCCCTTTATTGGCTGTTTTTCACTTATTATTCTTACAAACCATTTTGGTTTTAGCATTCCTTAAATCTGCTAGCATTGCTGAGTACTTATGTATTGAAGTTATCAGACATGCCCTCCCTTTCTAGGTGTGTTATAGATTTGGTTTGTTAGGAGGTAAGGTATCGCAGCTCACCGACTGCATGTGGCTAGCTCGGTGGCCGGGAGCGCGCATCCTTCCCTGGCCGCTGCCGTGGGTGGCTGGGTGCTGCTTCGGTTGTGGGAGGGCGAGCGGGGGCTCACACAGGGCCCGCTGCACCCACCGATGGCAAAGGCGCCGGAGGAAGCAAAAGAGGTGAGAGGGGCTCCTCAGGGTGGAAGGACGGGGTTTATTCCAGGGTCCAGGAGCAGGGAATGGGGAGCGGGGAACGAGGAGCGAGGAGCCGGGAGCAAGGAGCCGGGGGGTGAGGAATGAGGAGNCCAGGAAATTTTTCACAGGTTAGGGAGAAGGTGCTATATACCACAGGCTGTAGTGATAGCTCTTAGTCTGTAATTACCCTACAGAAATTGAGCTTCGTATGACTTCCATATCTTCCTGCAGTGTTGCAGAAGACTCAAAATGTTTTAGTGATCAAGTGTAGTGATGAGTTGGAAGGTGAAATAAGTCATTAAAATATGTATGAACTGTGTATATATACCTGTGTATGAACAGCTAAACNGTTTCTTGCCCTAAGGAGAAGGGCAGGGAGATGCAGCAAGGTCCGACCAATGAGCCCTCCCTGTGAACTCTGCCACAGCCTGGTCAGGGAGTGCAGGCAGGCTGTGAACCACCGCAACAGTAAGGAAGTGTGTAATAGTTTCTAGATGGAATAGCTAAGTTAACTCCAGTGTTGCGACTATTTACTACCCAGCAAAAGTGTGTCCAGCTAAATCTCAGAAAAGCACTTGATACAGATTAAGTGTGTTTGTCTAGGGACCTAACAGAAGTGAGTTTCTCTCAGCTGTAGTGAGTATATAAACTCAATTTTGTATAAATCACCAATAATTAAAATACAGTCCCTTTTTTTCTTTTGCACTGACAGTTCTCCATTGCTCTCTAAAACCCTATAAAAGTTAATGTGTTGGTAATGTTGCTGTCTTTTCACTTGTCATTTTTACATGTATGTTTTACTCTGTCCAAAGGTCGACCAATTCCAGACAGGGTAGGAGCACCTGGTGCCCCTGGAGAGAGAGGTGAAAAAGGTGAAAAGGGTGCTCCGGGATTCCCTTCACCTGGAATCCCTGGAAGAGATGGTTTCCCGGGTCCCCCTGGGTTGCCTGGCCCACCAGGACCTCCAGGCATAACAGGTAGGTAAAGTCCTTGGTTGCTTTTCACATTGAAGGCTCATAATGCACATTAAAGAAAGAAAAAAGAGACAGGATTATGAAAGCTGTTATCAGGTTGCATTTGTGTCGTGGAAGAAACATATCTGAGTTGTTGATAAACCAAGTAAAAACTGTTGTACAGTGCAGGAAGCCACTTGTTTCCTTACTGGGAAAGGATGAGGATTCTTTGCTAAATAAATGCTTTTAAAATTTCTACAAAATTCATTGTGAATTGTTAGAATATAACCAAACAATTGACCTTAGTTCACATTCATTTTTTCTGTGTCCTATTGTGCCAATGTAGTGACATTTGTATATTTTCAATTAAAAAAATAGATACTGATACTGTTCTTAGCATAAAAGATAGCTGTTCCGTGTCATGATTTACAAGTCTGCAGTACCAGTCTGTGTGACAGATTGAACAGGTGTGAGAGCTGCAGTATGAGGTACTAGTTTGCCAGAAGCTTTTACTATAAAATAAAATTATCTTAGAGGAGAATGGGGTCATAGAAAGGCTTGGGTTGGAAGAAACCTTAAAGATCATCTGGTTCCAACTCCCCAACATAGGCAAGGATGCCACCCACTAGATCAGGGTAAACACCTACTTTATGGAGTAAATGAAAAGCCAGTAATGATGTGACAAGTATATAATAATATCAGTAGTAATCATAGCAACAATACACATATTTTATTAGATTGTGATAAAGCAATTTTAAAGAGAAAAATCGTTTTGCTCTGCAATGAAGCAATAACCAAGTACGTGTGGAAGTGGTCCATGCTAAATAGCTCCTTACAACTGATGTTTTAACTCTTTGGTAGAAAACTTTTGCTATAGGTGATACTGATATTGTAAGTTAAATTGTCGTTTCAACATCAGGAATTATATCCATATTACAATAGTTTAGGTACTTTAAAGCTATTGAAAGAAACCTTATTCTCTGTAGAATTCCTAAACGAAAGATACTTTGTTCAGAAACAGGTGAAGATGCCTAGTTGTTGCTGTGTTTTCCAGTGAAGCAGTACAAAATCCATGTAGAATATAGAATTAAATGGCTAAATCTTACATTTTCCTAAAAATAAGACCCAATTCCTATTTTTCATACAAATTATTGTTGTTGCTTAATTCTGCTGCTTCCCCAGATACTTCTTTAGCCTTCTTCAAGTACATAATGGGAAGCAATTTTTTTTTCATTTAACTTATTTTCCAGACTTCACATTAGCATTTTGACTACTGGCTTTGGCCAAAATGATGTCATATTATATTGGGTCAGATCCTGCATCATATCATCAAACAGAACAAGCACTATTTACATGCTTATATCAAGCCTGATAAATATTCTCATTTGTTACCTATTTCAGGTAAACATATGAGGTTTATTGTCTTCAGGAAGCTTGATCAGTGTGAAGAAGTTAAATGGATCTTGACAAGCTGCTCTTACCTAGAAAGTTTCCTAAAATGTTGAAAAGAGAAGTCAGGATACAAAAAAACATTCTTAATGAATTTCTTCAGAACATCAATACTCTCCATTCTCTTCAGAGTCAAAACATTGGTTTTTCACCCATGGTACTTTTCTAAGCCAAAAATTAAAATGAAAATAGAATTTATGTTGAAATTGTTTGTAACTTTATTATGGCAGAGTGTCTTTTCTCTGTAACTCTCAGGGTTTCTTAAGCAGTGTATATGGAGTAAGAATACAGAATCCCAGTTAAATTTTTCCAAGTAAATCCAATAAAGGAGTAAAATGCTATCCTGACTTACCACTTTCCATGGGTAACATTTCAGGTGCGACATAAATGCAACCCTGTAATAGAAACTTGCACTTGTCAAAACAATATTCTTCATTGCGTTTTCATTTCAGATGGAATTGATCAGTGCCAACAGGGAGAACCTGGTGCACCAGGTAGTCCTGGACTTCCAGGAAGAGATGGATTTCCAGGAGAGATGGGAGAGAAAGGTAATACTATTTTAAAGTGATTGTATTCTAATGCTTAGTAGCCTGGAGCTTGGGTGTGTAAAGAGGCTGAGAAAATTAGCCTGGATCCAGAGAAAGTATACTTAAAGTTAGTTGAATAGTTCATGGACAGGGAAGATGTTTCTTGACTCTCTGGTGAGTAAAGAAGGATATTGTGCATTGAATTTTGGGATATGAACTTCTCTTGGCCTGCTCATTGCTGGGAAGTGATAAAGGATGGCCCAGGGCTGCAAGAAGAGCTGGGAAGAAAGAAAGGGTCGAGCATAGCCCCATGCAGTTTAAATTGAGCTGTTCAAGGCAATTCAAGATGTGAATTCTGAGATGAGGATTTAGAGAGAGGCAGATGGGTTAAGAGTGAAATTGGTTTATGAATCATTGCCATGAGTATAATTGAAGAGAAAATTTTAATGCCTATAAACAACCTTAGGTTGGACTTTAGGAAGAAGCTCTTCCGGAAGGGGTGATTGGGCATTGGAAAGGGCTGCCCAGGAAGTTGATGGAGTCACCATCCCTGAAGGTGTTTAAAGACAGACTGGCTGTGGCACTGAGTGCCATGGTCTATTGACGTGGTGGTGTTTGGTCATAGGTTGGACTCGATCTCACAGATCTTTTCCAACCCAACTGTGATTCTCTAAATAGGACTACCACATGTTACCACATGTTTAAATGGCATTAACTAAATTAACATTTAAGAAAATGAGCTGCACTAATTTACGTGATGGTTGGTCCTTTCTTATCTCATTCTGTTCACTGTTTTTCTACAAAATTACAGTGACCATAGAAGTTATCCTTTTTCTGCTTTAAGAATTTTACTTTCTCTATACCCACTGAATATTTCTTTTCTACTTTTTGATCCTCTTCAATCTGGTCCACTTTAACCATTCTCTTAAATATTAACCCTAGGATAAGACTGATGTTGATTTTCATGCCATTCCTTTAAAAATTTTAAAGAATTTTTTAACATCAACTTGCTGATATTTTCCCCTTGGAGCATGGAATTAGAAGTAGCAATTTATTTAAATATTAAATTGACCTTTGCCCTGAATCCACCTGCTTGCAGTTGTCTGGAATCTTTTTGTTGTTATTCATGCACTTTGTTGTTTTCTTTTTTCAGGTGACAAAGGTGAAGCCTGTGCCTTGTGTGATAAAGTAGGACCTCCTGGACTTCCAGGACCACAAGGGCCACCAGGTCCAGCAGGTAAAAACTCCTTAATTACCCAAGAGTGAGCTGTGTAGGCTAAATTCTAAAAAGTGCAGCATACATAATAAAATTAATTACTTTTTGTCCCACAAATGAAATTGTTTGTGAAATTAATGAAAGGACTAATGAAAGGAGGGTGGAATATTCCTATTTTTGGCCCAATTCCAAATTTCCAATACAATCAACCAGAATTACCAGGGAAGCAGAAACTGGCTACAATGAAGGGTCTTTGCAAATTGTGGCCCAAATATTTTCACAGTGAGAAATAATGTGGGAACCATTTGCCTATGTGCCCAGGCTTGACACTGACACATTTGTTTCCAATTGCAGCACTGAATTCTGTGGCCCACTCAAAAAATTATTCTTTTGCTACCATATGAGAAGTGCGACATGCCAAAGATTATATTATACCTAATGTTTTTTCTAGTGCTGTTCAGAAAAATGAATGTGGTTTAGGTAGTTTCAGTTCTGCATTGGTTACATGAATTGGTGAATTCATTCCTAGGTCAAATGAATCATCAGCTTCCAAGTTTATGAATGCAGGCATGCAACATGAGTGCATGAATCAAGACAGCTTCACTGGCTTTAGCAGCATTGTGCTGATATAACTGGGTATGGAATGAGACACTTTAAAAGGGATCACAAAGAATTCACATACAATGGGTAATTTGTAAAAGCATGTAATAAACTGAACTCTATTTTTGTCTCTCTGAAAAGGTTTTCCAGGACAAGCGGGTTTCAAGGGTGACAGAGGCTTACCTGGACTTGATGGCCTTCCAGGGGTACCTGTAAGTAATGCCTTGCCAAATACTACTTGTCCTACTGGGCATGTGATCAAAAAACATGTGCTGTTCAGTGTATCTGTGTGGTTGTGTAACAGTTTTGTTTAAAAACAAAACAAACAAAAAAAAAACCCAACCCAAAAACAGTGCACTGATATGATGAAATTAAGGTTAACTATGCCTAATAAAATAAAGTAGGAAGAAGTGGGTTTGACCTGTAAGAGCTAAAAAAGAGCTGTCAGATATTGGTTATACTTCTGAGTTTATCCATCATAAGAACTCATCAGGACACATGATATTCTGCCTGAACAAGCTAAGCAGTGGAGCTGGGTAAAGAGTAGGATTTCTCAGGAAACAGATGCAGGTATTCCCTGACCTTCTCGTGAATTGTTCCAGGAGCTCTTTGCTGTTGAGTACAAATATATTGAGAGACAGTGCCATCTAGTGTAGTGTAAGCAATCTAATGTTAGCGTGCAGCATACTGTGGCAGTTTTGCTGAATTTTGAATTGTAGAATAATAGAATATGCTGAGCTGGAAGGGGCTCATCAGGATCATCGGGTCCAACTCCTGGTCCTGTGAAGGACCACCCCAAACATCACACCATGTGCCTGAGAGAGCTGTCTAAATGCTTCTTGAGCTCTGTCAGGCTGCCGTTGTGCCTACTTCCCTGGGGAGCCTGTTCCAGTGCTTAAGCACCCTCTGGACGTAAAGCCTTTTCCTGATATCCAGCCTAAATGTCCTCTGACTCAGCTTCGTGCTGTTTCCATGAGTCCTGTCACTGTTCACAAGAGTGAAGAGATCAGTGCCTGCCCCTCCTCATCCCTTCACGAGGAAGTTGTATACTGTGGTGAGGTCTCCCCTTAGTCTCCTCTTCTCCAGGCTGAGCAAATCAAGCCATTCCTCATAAGGCTTCCCCTGCAGACCCTTCACCATCCTTGTGGCCCTCCTCTGGATGCTCTCCAATAGTTTAATATCTTTTTTATGTTGTGGCACCAAAAACTGTATTCAAAGTGAGGCCACCCCAGTGCAGAGCAGAGAGGGACAATCCCCTCCCTTGCCCGGCTGGCGATGCTGTGCCTGATGCCCCCCAGGACAGGGTTGGCCCTCCTGGCTGCCAGGGCACTGCTGGCTCATGTTCAACTTGACATCGACCAGCATCCCCAGGTGCCTTTCCACAGCACTGCCCTCCAGCCTCTCAATCCCTGCTCTATGCACACGTTCAGGATTGCCCCATCCCAGGTGCAGAATCTGGCACTTGTCCTTGTGCTGGTGATTGTCCATCTCTCTGACTTGTTGAGGTCTCTCTGCAGAGCCTTTCTGCCCTCAAGGGAGTTGACAGCTCCTCCAAATTTATTGTCACTGGCAAACTTAGTATTCCTTCAAGTCCTGCATCCAGGTTGTTAATGAAGATTTTGGGAAATGTCTGCAGTATTTTCTGTAAAACAAAATTAGTAAGCAGGAAAGTTAAATACTTCTGAAGAAATAGAAGAAAGCTGTGAAAGTGGGTAGCATCCTAATAAGATTACTTGTGAATTATGTTGAGGCAGCACAACAAGAGTCTCAGGAAGGCCAGAAGCAGAACAGCTGCAAGTGTAACACTTGTCTGTAATGTAACACAAATGACTCCTAGATGAGCAGTGTACTACCACAACTACATTTGATCTTGTCAGAGTCCACTGAAGCCCCCCTGTGGACACTGAGGTTTGCTGTGAAAACTTACCTCAGCATACATGTTCCTGGAGCATAACGGGGTTTTGACAACGTTCCTAGTATGAGTAGACTAAGTCTTCCCAGACCTCCCCAAAGCTGTCTGTTTCCTTACAGCTGATCCTTTCTGGCAACATAACTTCTCAGTGACATTCACGTGCACTGGCTTTATCACACCCTGGAGTTATGTGAGCTCCCTCTATCACCAGTGGTGAGAGAGAGGTACCTTCAGAAGTAAAAAAAAAACCCACTTGTATGAATTCATTACTCGAGGAATCTCTTTCTCTCCCTGGAGAATAAATAAAACCTTGATGCCTGAATTCAGCTAAGATGAATTATTTATCTATTGCCACCACAATAAATTGCATTACCCAGTGACTGAATACACTATAATATCAATGAGATCCATGAAAGAAACAGTGGAAAAAAAATGGAAGACATTCTAATGTCAACTTTTTTGTTGTCTGGCATCTGTTCTTGGCACATGTTTTGCCACACCTTTATATTTTACTTTTATTGCCTCGTAAGTTCTGTTCATGTTTTTAATCAGACAAGGACTGGCTGCTGTTCTGAATGCTTTTAAGCTTGTTTTACTTCACAAAGTTCAGCCAGGTGGTGATCCAGCATATAATTTAACTTGGAAAAACAACACAAGCTGACATTGTTTACAGCCAAGCCAGAACATCAGAGTCTGACTCAGAACACTCCAATGCTAATGAAAAGACTACCATTGACCATGTTCTGGTTCAGGTTGAAGTGGAGGGCACACATGAGCTGTACGTAGTGGACATTGCCCAAGAAGTTGGTGTTTTCCTACCCTAGTGAGTAGCTCTGATTCGCTAGAAATTATAGAGGCTGTTCCCATAAGAAAAGTTCATTCAAATCCTAGAAAATATGTAGGGGAAAATTGAAATTCTGGAAATCCTGTAGGTATACCACTAGGTAATTTCTTTCCAGAAGAAGTTACAAAACTATTTTCTGAGCATGTGCATAGTATTCTGATACTACCAACTGACTGTGTCAGCTGTTCAAAATTGATGAATACTAATAATGAAGGAACACATGTATTCACATCTGCTGAATGTCATAAATAAACTACCCAGGGAGAAGCTTTCTGCTTCCAAGACTGTTGTGTCTTGGAAAATATTCTGATTTGACCTCCTCAGCCAAAAACTTGGTAGTTCCCTTGATTTGGGTCTACACTTCAGTTTCTGGAGGTTTGCTTTGTTTTGTATCAGTTGAAGGGTTTGTAGGGCAACTGGTGACATCTGAATTTATGAAATTTCAGGGCCCCCCAGGCACTCCAGGACTTATTGGCAGCCCTGGGCCAAAAGGAGAACCTGGAGATTTTACTTACGATTCTATCCTGAAAGGCGAAAAGGGAGATCCTGGTTTCCCAGGACAACCAGGTATTCCTGGAAGAGAAGGAAGACCAGGAAAAGATGGATTTCCAGGTCCCCAGGGTCCAAAAGGAGCAGCGGTATGTTTGTTTCTTTATGTTTACATATTGTCCTGCTCTGTGTTTATTTATGTTTACTTACTGTGCTATACATTCTGTCTTTCAGATCAGAATTCACATGCTTTTGTGCCCTATACATGCTTTATGTTTATTGGCTTCATTCATTTTTCCACATGTATTCCTTACCTTGAGTAGTACATTCTTCCTCATAAGAAGATTCCATTTTCACTGGAAGTAGTGAGGAAGACAGTTCTTCAACAACAGACTATTCCAGAGCTAGATTTTGACGATTTATTTTTACACGTCATGCAAATAAGTGATCTGACTCAAATGCATTCAGCATGGCTTGTTACTTTCAGGATTATAGAGAAAAGGTTCGGACATGAACAGTAGTTTTATTCCTTTCTGCCTTTCTCACAGCTTGATAGTGAGAACTAGTGTGAATGATTTAGCTGATATTTGGAGATGATTAAATGAATGCAGTTATCCAAGTAGAAACATTTAAGACAAGATTCAAGTCCGTTCTAGGATATTTCTCTTCTTGTGGAAATGAATGCTTCAAAATCTTGCACTGATGGAGTTCGGCCGATGTGGATATGGAGCTGAATGTGGAGCTCACATCTGCTCCCAGATCCACTACTGGAAACATGGCCTACATGTTACAGTTAGCTGCATTGCTAGATGTGATTTCCATGTGCTATTCCACATGGAACCTAGTTCTGTTTCCATTGAACTCATAAGAAAAAAATCCACTTTCTTCAACATTACAGATACCTGTGCTAAATCCCAGTTACAAAATATTCAGAGAGGATGATGTGTTCTGTCTTGCCAGCCAGGCAAGAAGTACACTTATACTTTCCAAAAATTAGGGTACAGCTGGCTTGAAAGGAGAACGTGGTCCCCCTGGCCAGCCTGGATTCCCTGGAGTGCGTGGTGAAAGAGGTTTTCCTGGTCCTCCTGGGATAGGTGCTGCAGGATTACCTGGTGAAAAAGGAGACAGAGGCTTTGCTGGAACCCCAGGTTTACCAGGACTTCCAGGTAATGCTATAATGTGCTTAAAAAATAATTAAAAAAAAATTTAAAATTGTGTCCTTTAAGTGGTACACCCCAGAGGATCATCAGAATTTAAGCCTGAAGTAAAAAGGCTTTCTAATTTAAATCAGTGTTCACTTTCAGCAGTATAATTGCAAATTTTTGAGGGCAGCTTTCTTGAAGAATTTGCTAGGCGAAATGGGATGGTTTAGGTTCATCCTAGTTTTCTGTGAATCTTCTACCAAAAAAATTTCATAACAAGTCACTCGTAATGGTATGGATGAACTGATAATGCTGTCAAGATAGAACTCCCTTGTTTTATTTCATCAGTTCCTGTACTCTAATATAACTTTACATTTACAGGAGCAAAGGGTGAAGCAGGACGAACTATATCACTCCCTGGACCTCCTGGGGCAGATGGCCTTCCTGGGCCACCTGGTTTCCCTGGACCCCAAGGTACAGCAGTCTGTTAATCTTTGGCTGATTATCAGAATGGTTCTGTTCCCCAGAAGTTCGTGTTTGTGTTAACATTTGTCTTGTTTTCATTTGCAAAGGTGACAAAGGGAACCCTGGGCTTCCAGGTAGACCTGGCTTACCAGGAGAAAAAGGTGCTGTTGGGCAGCCAGGCATAGGGTTCCCTGGACCTCCAGGTCCCAAAGGTAAGATAAAGCTATCCATCTAACACAGCTGGTGGAACTGGAGTGTGGATGGAGGCCTGTGCTGTCATCCAGCCATAGCTGCATGGGATTTGGGAGGTGCAGCTGAAGAAGCTCCCTTGCAATAGTCAACCAGCAGTGAGCATTCTTTCAATGCACACTTGCTTTGTGCAGTGCAGTGGTGCAGCTACAATGTCACAGCTACTGCCAGAATAGAAAGTGATATTGTACAGCATCTTACATTGCAGCAACTGAAGTTGCTGAGATGAGATGACCCTTCTGAGAGATGAAAAACACTGTGTGTAGTTGGTCAAAATAATATGCTGACATAACTGTAACAGTTGTGGGGCAGAGCTTACAGCTCTGCTGGGTCCCTGACAGCTGAGAGTGGTTTGGTTAGAATTCTAGCTTACTCAACGTAAGTGTAGTCTTCCCTCCATGGCCACTGTCATACAAGTAGCTTAGAGGGAGTCTAAATGTTTTGGATTTTTTGATGATGTGTTTTATAGTGTTGCTTCTCATTTAGAACGAGATGACTGAACTTTCAGCAGCCACCTCAATCACCAAAATTCTTGTGTGTCTTCGTTACTATTTCTTACGATTCCACACACCAATGAACTGGGAGGGTCAGAAATTTAAAAAGGAGAAAGGGCATATTTTTCTGTAACCACATCTGGTTCCTCTGAGACTGCATTGGGACCTGAACAGAAAAGGCCTATTGTATCTGGAAAAGAATTGCTATGTGCAATTATTTGATGCCAAAAGAAAGAAATGACACATTAAATATATTTCTTTAAAGGACCCTTCCATGAACTTAGCTCTGCCCAATGACTTTCTGGGGTCTTAGCCTAAGAGCTGGATTTCTGGCTGCTTCGTCTGAATTTGTTGTGTGTGTGCTGGTGTTGAGTGAGTGCTATCTTTAAGGGATTTGCAGAATGTTGTAGGTATTCCTTCTTGCATTCCCAAGGTGTAGTTCGTGGGCTAGCTGTGACATAGAAACCTTCTGTGTGCAACCCACAGTAGGACACATAGAATGTGTCACAAGACATACACTGCACAAAAGGTGTTGAATCACAGGTGGACTTTGTTGTGCATCCCTCAGTCTGATGCCCCACACATTAAGTTGCCTTTTCTGAAGGAGACTTTGGGAACCCAGTTTTGCAGGATGTTTCTCACAAGGGAGATGAGAGATGAACACACAAGGCTATTTATTTAAGAGAAGACACTCATCATTTATTTCTTCTGTGTGGTTGTTTCTTATCAGAAGCCAACTGCTGCACAAAAGTCAGTGCTTGAATCTTTGTTGAGACATCTGAGTACTGGCATCCCTAGGAGTTTGACTACACAGATCTTTTTTAACACATCCCTGTGAATAGTTCAGTTAGAGGCTTGAAGAAACAGCAGAGGTCACTTACAGACAGAGACAGTAATGATGTGAGTTTTGTTTTGTTTTGTTTTATAGGTTTCCAAGGTCAGCCTGGCTCACCTGGTCTGCCAGGAACTCCAGGAACCCCTGGTCTGGATGGTTTGCCAGGAGTTCCAGGTTTACAAGGCCAAAAGGTAGATGTCAGCTGCTGATACTGTTATCTATGACTCCCCATGTTGACAGGAATCTGTGGAAGGAAAAGCTCTTTTAAAAAGTTGGCCAAACTGTCTTTCATTTTATGTTTCCCACTGTGCACACAAGGGGACAGAGTTGATGGATAAATACTTGACATTAACACTAAAGGGCTTACAGCTCTCCCCTGAAGTCATGTATAGAGATCTATACATTAGCCCTGTACTGCATGATTTAAATATATTTAATATACGATTTCTTGGTTTTGATATATTGCTTCCTAATCTATTGTGTTTTTTTGGCTAGGGTGAACCTGGTGTAGGTCTCCCTGGCCCTAAGGGATTGCCAGGCCCCCCTGGCCCAGCTGGCATCCCTGGAGAAAAGGGAAATCCAGGACTGCCTGGCTTACGTGGCGAGCAAGGCTTTCCGGGCATACCTGGACAGCAAGGATTCAGAGGTAAAAATCACCGGAAAAAATACAGTTCGGTATTTGTGCTTTTTCTTAAGGTCAATCTCCCATAGATGCAGCAAGAAATCTATTTATCACTGAAATATCCTACTGTATTGGTTTGGCACGGCCTGGTTCTAGGTAGAAGGGGGGCTGCAAAAGATGGCTCCTGTAGGAAGCTGCTGGAAGTTTCCACCATGTCCGACAGAGCCAACCCCTCATGGCTCTGAAGATGGACATGCTGCTGGCCAAAACTGGGCTAGTGAGAGAGACTGGTGACGCCTCTGTGATGACGTATTTAAGAAGAAAATCAAAACAAAGTCACAGGGTTTTTGGACTTCTAGTCCAAGAAGAGGAAGAGGAGAGAATATGTGAGGGAAAAAAACGTGGCGACACCAGGGTCAGTGGAGAAGGAGGGGGAGNGGACTCACATTGCAGCAGGTGCTGTAGGACTGCTGCTCATGTGAGTGGACTCATGCTGGGGAAGTTCATGGAGAACTGTCTCCTGGTGGAGGGACCCCACAGCCTCACAGGAGAAGGACTCCTCTCCCAGAGCAGCAGAAGAAAATCTCGGTGATGAACTGACCAAAACCCCCCTGGCCCCTCTCCTCGTGCTGTCAGTGGGAAGGAGGGAGGGCTTGGGGTGGGGGGAGGTGTTTTAAGGGCTTATTTTACTTCTTATTATCCTCCTCTGATTCTGTTAGTAATAAATTTTACTTAGCAACTAAGGTTGAGCCTGTTTTGCCCTTGAAAGATTTCTCCTGGTCTCCTTATCTCACTCGTGGAGCCTTCATTAACTTTTTTTCCCCTTTTCCCTCCTTTTGCCGAGCTGTGGTAGGGGAGGGGGAGCGAGCGACTCTCGTGGGTGCCTGGTGTTGGGCCAGTGCCAAACCATGACACCTACTGATATCTCGGGGAATTGCCCTTTTCCCTTCTCGTTTTTCCTACCACCCACCAGTAGCAAATGCTAGCAGCTAAGAGCAGCCCTTCCTCCAAGCCCAGGTTTGGAGGTGTTGGAGGCTGAATAAGGTCTTGTTGGCCACGTGCTTCCAAAGCACGTTGTCTGGCATCTTCAGCAAGCGAGATGTCAAGCAACGTCAGAGAATGCTTGATCTGTTTCTCCTGTCTCCCTGCAGGTGACCCCGGTCTCCCAGGTCTCCAAGGCTTGCAGGGCCCTCCAGGTGCACCGGGGATGGGCCCTCCAGGATTGCCAGGACCCGCCGGGCAGCCAGGACCCCAGGGACCACCAGGTGAGAGGAGAATACTCCCATGGTGGTGCTTAGGAGCAGAATTTTGGCATAAGTGGATAACACAGGTAAAACTGTTGCTTGAGAACTTTTTGCAGTGTGAGGTTGGTGGGGGTGGATGGGGGGGCATGCCAGTGGGCCTTCTCCATCTGGTCCAAAATGCCGGGCGAGACCTCCTGAGAGGATGCTGGCATTTGGATTGATCTCCTCAGGTCATTGGTGGGTAATAGATACAGGTTTAAAGCCTCTCTTAGAAAATGAGGACTGGTTCTGCTGTCTGCCTTTGAGTCTTCATCCTCCACGCCATGTAATTTGTGAATCACAGGTGGACATGGTCAGATATGCTTATTAATGGTTTTCCTTGTTCTTTGTTAAGGACTAATCCTGTATCTTTTGTTTTTCCTAGGATTTCCTGGACTGAAAGGAGAAAAGGGCTTCCCTGGTGTCCCAGGTCTAGATATGCCAGGACCAAAAGGGGATAAAGGTAGCCCAGGCCAGCCAGGAGTCCCAGGCTCTGTGGGGTTACCCGGCCTGCCAGGTCCACAGGGGGCTGTTGGACTGAAAGGATCAGCAGGTAAACTCTTTGTCCCTCAGAAACCAGCATCTTTGACAACTGAAAATAGTTGTGATAGCACACCCTTCCACTCAGTTAGGAAATTGATCCATGAAAGAGCCCAAGCTTGGGAAAAAGCATGGACTGATGTCAGTAAAGCAGCTCTGTGCACATGTAACTGAACTGCTGCTGAAGTCCTTTCATGGATTGAATCCAGCAGCTTGAAGGAACTAGCCTTTCTCCTGTAATAATGAAAGGGGATTATTCTGCAGGGTTTTAGTGACAGAGTATGGCTTTAATAATGCCTTTGTTAATGACAGCATTGTTTGCTGTAATAGGAAGTTTTAAGAATTTGTCAAAAACCCGTTACAAACTGTTTTTCTCTGGTTTTCGTAATACTGTTTTTACTGTTGTTTTCTCTATTGGGCTGTTTTAGTTTAATCATCTTCTTTGTCCCATTTTTCCTTAAGTAGTGCAATTCCTGATATGATAGGCAGTAAATAATTCTGTTTCTTGTACTTCTTTACACTGCTTGCTTAATTTTTTTTATTCACCCTTCTCCTTTGGCTTCAGGACCCAAAGGAGAAATGGGAGTTATGGGAACTCCTGGATTGCCAGGAACTCCTGGACCAGTTGGAGATCGAGGGTTACCTGGTGAAAAAGGTGAGAGAGAGATTTTCTCAAAATAAAAATTGTAAATCCTACCTTTTCCCCAACAGAAATTGGGAAATAACCAAATGTAAGGAGTATATTGGCCTAAGGAGTGGTTTATGTCAGGTAACTTCCCTCTAAGTTAGAAATAGTATAGAAGGCCATGTCCTAGGAGCAGTCGTGTTTGGGCACCAAGACATGATATTTGATCCATTCTTCAACAACATAAGGGTTTGCTAGGTGTGGGGCTGCTATAGGTATTACCCCAAGAAAAATACACTATTTGGGATTATTAAAAGCCAGCAGGAAGGTCTTAATTAAGAGCCTCAGATAATGCTCTATATTACTGCCAAGCTCCTGTCCTTTTTGTTTCTGGAGTCTAAAATAAATGGCTGTAAAGTGGGAAAAATAGGTCAACTTTTTGACAGAGCTATTGTGAAGTATAAAAAAAAACTTCATAGGAGCTGTTCCAGAACATGGTATTTGGTGCTCAAAATCAGAATAAATAGCTAATCTAATTTGTTGTTGTCTACTAAATATTTTTGCAAAGTTTTATATGCCCTATACCATTCAGTGCTGTCTCTTTGTAGGTAGCCAAGGTTTCAAAGGTGTGATTGGACCGCAGGGTGATCCTGGTGTTAAGGGAGATAAAGGTGAAGCTGGTCTCCCAGGAAAACCTGGAACAATAGACAACATGGACATGGTTAGCCTCAAAGGCCAGAAGGGAGATCAAGGAGAAAAAGGTAACTTTGGTCTCTAGCTGTGAATAAGTTAAATTAACACTCATATACGACCAAGCAGCAGTACTTTGAATTCGATTTTGTGTTAGTTTGAGGCAACAGTTTTTAAAATAAGATTAAAGAATTTCACACAGCAAATTTAGATATTTTTCTGGTGTTTTTCAACTCCGTAGAAAAAAAGATTAATCACAGAGCAAAAGGGTTTTGGTTGAATAGAAGAGGTTCAATTTGTCCTTTTATAATTGATTTTACCTCTTTAATCAGAAGACTCTCTGAAAATAAGAGAAATTTTAAAAGTAAAAACTAGAGCTTTCCAGAAGGGAAAAGCTGTCTTTCATGTAAAACATGTACTTGTGGCCATGAAGATCATCTTCCTAAGACAGTGTAAAAAAAAGTGAGCAGCCTTTTTTGGCATGTGTTTCTTTGTGACCTGAAGAAAATTCAGGAAAGAAATGCATTTATGCCACTGATACCAACAGATCAACTTTTGTCAGTCTAGAAACATCTGGAAGTATGCAGGAGAAGGACAATCAGTTTTCTGTTAGTTTTCTGTTTAGAAACCTCATGGTTAGCTTTTTGTTAGATAATGATTTGTTAGCTTTTTTAGATAAAGCATTCTTCTTGGATTTTTATTTTTACTGCTAATTGATAAATTAGTTCTTTGAAATAAGTTTCTCTCCTGCATTTCTTTTCAATGAAAAAATTGTGTACATTTTGCATGTTTTTAATGTTTGTTCTTATTATAATTTACTTTTTATTAAAAACCTGTAAGAGCTTTTAATAAATGGTAACCTTTTTTTGTTAAAATAGAAGTGTAGAGTTTAGAAGGGAGCTACTGAGATCTCGTAGTCTTTAGTTTCTTTCAACCAAATCCTTCAGGCTTTAACAGTATATCATGTTTTCTGAAACAGCTATCGTTCTTTTTACGCTTTCTGATTTCTCCCCAATTTGGGTGCATCCTTGTTAGAGTGCACATTGCTGAAGCAAGCAGAGTACTTCGACTCAGGCCTGGCTAGAATGAAATTTCCCTTTCTTGAAACAACAGCTGACTGAGTTTGTGATTAGCTATTATTCTTAGTCCCTTAGTTCTGGACTACTGCCTGTGTAGTAGTTTTTCATTTTGTATGCATGTTTTTGACTTCTTCTTATCACACACGTGGTGCATCACACTTTTTGATTTTCACTGTGATGATTTTCAAGCTTCACTCCAACTCTTCAAAATCCTTCTGTAGTCTAATCCTGTCCTCTTTTTGAGCCTTTCCTTTCGAGTGTCATCTGTACATTTCATCAGTGTATTCCAGTTCAGACTCCTTTCCAGTTTGACAGTGAATCACCAATAACTGTACTATGTTGTGTTTGAACTGTGGAAACAGGAGAATATCCCAGTCTTAGCTACCTCTTATCTCCATGTCCTGGCTAATTGTCAGAAGGAGATCTGGGCTCACGTGTTCTGGTTGGGTCTCAGAGAAACCTGGGCATGTGGGTAAGTAGTGCCTCGCAGCTTGGGCAGCCAGGGACTGCAGGGGAGGGCGTGAGCAAGTGTGGACTACATCTGCCCTTCAGCTGAGATGCAGCTTCTGAGAGTACTTTTAATGAAGCTCCCAGCCTATACAGATTTCATCTAGATTTTTTTTTCTCATTTGTTTCTGATCTTGATATATACAGTGGTATGTAAAGTCTTGAGACACATAGGTTGCTTTCACTATTCCCTTATCTACTACTGGCATGTAGGATGATTAATTTTATTTTATTTCTAGAAATCTAAATTAGGCACACTCATTATATGCACATAAAGAAACCTTTGCTGAGAAATTCAAATGGTTAATTTCTTTGGTTTCTAATTTACTAATCTCTCCAGCACTGATAATGCATGCTTTGCAAACCTCTATGCTCTTACCTTTTCCTGACCACACGCAGTCTACAGATTGGCCTGGCTCACACAGCCTGGAAGAGTAGGTTCCAAACAGATCCCAGCCTGCAAATTTCTGTTCTTATCTCGTCCTCTTCAACCAAAAGATACTTAGTACCAGCAGAGAAAAATAACTTATACTCCATAACTTTGTTGTTCTTTTGGCTGCCTTCCTTTCTCTAGACATGAATAATACAGTAATGTTTTTAAAAGCTTCCAAAACACAAACTATGCAGAGAAGACACAGAATTTTTACGGCATATTATTAGTGGTGCTTAATGAAAAAATTTGGGTTTGGATATCTTGAAATGTTTTCAATAAAAGCCGCTTACTTAAAAACATTCAGTGAGTTATCTTCAGTAACCTGTTGTCCTGCAGCTCTATGCAACACTAACAGAATTGTTTATGACCAAAAAGCATGGACATAAAATTGGAGAAGAGGCACACAACAGAGTAAGAGATCAAGCCTTCTGAAGGTGCTTTAATGTTAAATAGAACAGGGAAACAGCAAATTTCTGGCTGTTTACTTGTTGTTCACATGTGCCTTTTTAGAGAGCTGGACAGTCAAATCAATAATCTCTGTTAACACCTGTTGGCCACTTTTCAAATAACTCATTACTCTAACTCAAGCACACATTTATTTCAATTTCTTTTATAGATATAACTTGCTTTGTAATTTGCACAGACACCCATAAAATTGTGATAGATTTCAGCCTTTCCTCAGTACTGGTTTAATGATTAGAAAGTTGTGTTTTACTCAGCCATTTCCTTGTTCAGCAGAGAGAAGCAGCAGTGATCAAAAATTAACTAGAAGGATTATTGTATGTAATTACAGTAAACTGTGATAAAACTGATCTCACTGTGTTTGTCTTTTTGGTGTCCAGGGGACTCTGGAGCAGCAGGAGAAAAAGGGCTACGTGGGGATTACGGAGAACCAGGAATTCCAGGGAGGGATGGTGAACCTGGTACCCCAGGACAACCAGGTATGTCTGAAGCTAACAGCAGACAGACTGTTTTTCAGGTATCTTAAACCTTATTAATGAATGGGATTCTTAATTTCTTTGTTGTCCATAGGACCAAAAGGTGATCAGGGCCCCCCAGGGTACCCAGGGGATCCAGGAGTTCCAGGACAAAAAGGATCAGTTGGTGAAATGGGTTTGCCAGGTACTGATTGCCAGGAATTTCTTCTTATTTTTTTCCTCAAGTTAATATGGAACATTATGAGAAACCTGTATGGAATATTTGTTGGTGTAGATCTACTAAACAATTGCACTATTAGCAGTGACTGAATGTTAGGCTTTTGGGACATTGCTTTTCAATCCTATTGTGATATACAAATAATGGGATAGTTTCCTAAGTTTCTATGTGCGAATCCTTTAGCTGGATGTTTAGATTTGCTGTATTTGTTTCGGGCAGGCTGTTTTTTGTGTGGTGCCTGTTTTTCTCTGTCTCTGTTTGTCTCTGTCTCTGATAGTCTGTGAACTGCATTCAGCCTCTTGTGTATTTTCCCACTTCTAAAAGGTTTGGTGAGTTGCTATGTACTGAGTGTCAATTATGAACTGTAGGGGTCTGGGACTGTAGGTGGAAGGGATTGATAAAGAATAAAATGGAGAAGAACCTATAAGTCAACATGGAAACTGTGTCTCCGTTGGGATGGCCTTGTGTCTAGCATATTTAGGAAATGAAATGTGAAAGTCTGAAATGGTAAAGAAGGACAGAATAAATATGCTGCAGAAGAGTAATTTTGTCACCGTAGTACTATTAGAAATTATTCAAATAAAAAGAAAGTTTTATTCAGTTCATGTTTTTATCAAGATCTCCGTTTACTCTGAATGCAAGATTATGACCGTCTCCTATGAGTAGAGTTTATCATCCCATATAATATTCCATTTAGAGAGTGAATCTCAAAAGAAAATTTACTTACTTTTATAGCTCTGAATAGCTAAAGTAACACTGAAACATCACTATCAACACTGCCAGGGTACCACTGGTTCTGATGCACCCGTTTTTCCCTTTCCTTTACTAGGAACACCTGGAGAAAAGGGTCTTCCTGGAGTACCCGGTTCACCAGGCACACCAGGGTTCCCTGGGCAAAAAGGTGAAAAAGGAGACAAAGGAGCACCAGGTTTTCCTGGAATTGGCTTTCCAGGGGCTCCTGGTGAGAAGGTATTTCTGCCCCTAAGGATTTGGTTATCTCTACCAAGCACTTGAAAAGATGCTGTTGGCCTCTAAGCTGTTTTGTTATATTTTCTATTATGCTAATTTAACTGCCTTATGAGAAACTTGAAAGGTGTGCATATGTACAAGTTTAGATGCATTCTGTTTAATGGAACCAGTATCTCCAGTGCTCTTTTTTATTATCTCTGGTCTGAATAGGCTAATTCACAGTGCTAGAAATGTAGGGAAGGGGAAGAACTTTTAAAAATACTGAGTCAATAATGTGAAAAGGGAATTTTACAAACAGAGCAAATAATCACACTGAAATAATGTTACTGTACTTTTACAAAGACACTATAAAGTGCTCAGATACTACTGAAAAGTGAACTGTATTAATACTGTCTGTAAAGTTTAATTTAATCTCTAATGGTATCTAATAGGATTCTCATTTGTTTCATATTCCTTTTCCTAGCTGTACAATGACAGTTATCATGAATTTATAAGTAAAAATGGTAAAAATAATACTTGCTAATCTGGTAGCAAACTTACTGAGGACTCAAAAAAAGACTTCTTTTAAGATGATGAAGTGTAGTAAGTAAATTAAGAGGCTAATTTTAAAAAGACTTTGTATAACCATCCTAAAAATGCCTAGAAAACTGCTCATTTTCATATGTAGGTATTAAGCAATTGCTAGATTAGTTTAAAACTCTGATAGTGGAATTTAATGCTATATTTAATCCTAAATTACTTTGTTTAGGAGTGGAATAACAATGGAATTCTTTAAAAGTCAGATGGATAAGAAGGGTGACATCTACCACTGCATACAGAAAAAACTGTTTCTGAATTAATGTGTGGATTTTATGTGTGCTGCTTCTTCTAGGGAGAACCAGGAAGAACGGGTAGTCCAGGTTTATCTGGAGATAAGGGTGAAAAGGGTAGCGCAGGAATTCCTGGAATGCCAGGTGCCCCAGGTCCCAAAGGATCCCCTGGCATGGCAGGATTTCCAGGCAAGTGTGTATGCTTTTATAAAACAGAAACTGCAGTGAAAAATTAAAGTAAAAATTGTATCAAATATTCCACATGGAAACACGTCTTCTTCCTTTCTTTAGGAAGCCCCGGCCGCCACGGAGACAAGGGTGAAAAAGGACTTCCTGGCTTAAGCGGGATTCCAGGTTTAAAAGGAGAACCAGGTAAAAAAGAAATATAAAGCACCAAATGACATTTCAAATATTGTTCACCTCCAGGCAGTGGCTAAAACAAAATCTGTTGCATTCTACATTAATTTTGGCTCAGATATTTCACAGTGCATTTGTTCATTTCATAAGCAAAGAAGACATTGCTGTTTCCCCGGTAAATCTGGGTCAGTGAAGTGGGGGGCTAATACTTCTTTTGCACTGTTTGAGGAATAGATTTTACCACCTTCCACAAGACTGGTGGTTGTTACAGCCATTATTTCTGTTGTTTCTGAGTTAATTTAAAAACAATGCAGCTGATCTTCCAAACCTGAATCACCACATTAGCATCATTACACAGTGTTAAAGAGGAAATAGAGTATGGAGGAGAGTAAGTCCATTGCTGCTACGAATATAACAACATTTTTAATCTTGCAGTCTTCTGTTCTCAGTTTTTTGGCTGCAGGATACATCCTCTTACAGGACAATGGACTGTGCTGTTCACAAGTCCTTGCTGGAGTTCCTGCATTCCAAACTCATTGAGATTCATGATAATTAGCTGTGTCAAAATCTTTAATACTTGAGCCCTGTCTCAGACTGATTTAATTCAGAAGTAAACTCAGTGAAAAGTCACACTGAAGTCATCATGCAATATCTGCTTGATCTCTATGGCAGCAAAAGAAAAAGTAAAGTTTTTCTTGAGAAAAAAAAAATCATACTTAAAATGAAAATGCCAATGATTTTTCAGGTGAACCTGGTGTTCCGGGTCCTGCTGGTGCCATTGGTCAGAAGGGTGAACCGGGTTATGATGGGATTCCAGGTGCAGCTGGTGCAAAGGGTGAACAAGGTACTGCGACCGTCATCTTCAGTTCCTGTGGTATAAAAATGCACAGAGAAAGGCTGCACAAGAGTAGCTGGTAGACGTGTGTACTGGCTTTGAGTCCTTTGGATGAAACCTTAGAAAATAAAGTCAGTATTGGTGTCTTAGGTTCATCCAGCATTGCAAAGTGATCATTCAGATGAGCAACTGTGTTTAATCAATGTAATCTTGAAATAATTTATTTCACAAAAGCTGGTAACTTTAAAGAATTGTGTTTTGGAATTAATTTCAGCCTGCCGCTTAGCTGTGAAATAGTGGAGCAGCCTTGCCTTTTCTTCGGGTAAGGTTTTCAGTCATACAGGACCCATTGTGCTAAATACAATACCAGTACATAACAAAAACAGCCTCTGCCCTGAAGAACTTTTGCATAAGCCATTTATTTGGAGTTTGTATTTGCATAATAGAGTTTTATTCATTACAGGTTAAATGTAAGTACTTTCCCAGCTCCTCATTTTTTGCTGTCTCTGTACTGCAGGTCTTCCAGGTAGAGGACTTCCAGGATTTCCCGGTGCAAAGGGAGATAAAGGTAAAACACTTGTGTAAACAATTCTAAACCTCCTTCCCAACATACTATAACCGTAATTCTGCAATGCAGACATACTTTCTGCTTCATTCTTTTACATCCTATGCCTTCTCAGAGCAGGCGGAAGCTCTGAGGGGTTCAAATACTGATTTCTGTTACAGTGGCAACATCTTGGAGTTAGATATACCCTAAAATAGGTAATTATTCATAGTGTGGAATTTACTGCAAGCTGTGGTGTGATGAGGTAATATAAATAACTCCTGTATTTGTGTGCTGTGCTTTTGACTCCAAGTATTTCTGTTTTCCTACTAATTTTGCAAGAATCAAAATTTAGTGAGGCTCTGTGCACCAGATAGCTATAGGTAATAGTTTTGTGGCCAGGATACTGCAGTAATTTTTTTGCCTGAATCTGTTTTGCAGCCCAGATGTATTAATTGCTGAAATAGTTCTCTTTAGCTCAGTAGAGCATGTCTAAGCTATGCACGGGAGCATGGTGCAGAGATGCAAAGGATAGCAGAGTCCTGATGAGATCTCACTGAAAATTTTTATTACCTGGGCTCAGGACTTAATAGCTTGGGTACAGCCACATGACTATGACAGTTCAAGTCCCCTTATATTCTTTGAAAAGTGTGTCACTACACTGGGCTGTGAGAATGGTTTGATTGGCTTGAGTCAATGCTTGTTCAAGGTATTTGTAATGCACCATGCTCCATTTTATGAAATATGTCCTAGACACTAGGCTGCAATAGATACAGTAGTGAAGAAATGTCAAACGGCTGTTGATAAAGGAAATGGGGAATTTTCAATTTTAACCATCTGGAAAACACAAACAATGCAACTAGTCCATCCACTAAATTAAAGTGACATGGCAGATTTTGAAGAACCAACATAGCTTTAAATATCAATGCCCTACTTCATTCATTCATTCTGTTAACACAGGAAGTTTGTCTGGATGATCCCAAGTGAAAACCAGAATTTCAGAATATCTTTTTTTTACCATCTTAGACTAAATAACAGTCATTAACTGCTGAGAAAGCCCTACTGTTAGAGAACTTAATAAATTGAGCAAATTTTCTAATCACAGCTCTGTAGGCATGTGGAATACTAGATTATGAGAACACTTCTCTCACCTTCCCCATCTCTCATTTTGTCGGCTCAGCTCATTTAAAAATATCTGGGTTTAGAGTAAAAATATATTCTACTTACATAATTTGTGTTCCAAATGTATTGTAGTTCCAAAGAAACAAGTCCAGGATTTAAAACCCTTGTTCTGCTCAGGCAGAGAGCCAGGGATGGTGTTCTTGATAAATTTTGTTTCTCTTATTATTGTACTTATACCAGTTACTCTATATTCTTTTGCTCATTCTAAAATTAGATTGAATTGCAATTGTTAACTATTTGTACAAGCCTCAAAGTAAGTACAACGGGTCTAAATCTAGATCTACAGTAAAAAAGTATTCCATTTTTCTCCAGGAGCAAGTCCTTTTGTGTTTAGTCAAGCACAGCATCCATTACTTGACTATGACAATAATAATTGCTGTGGAGTAAGAGTTTGGGGGCTTTATAATCTTTGTGTAAGGAGTGATAGAGGGATGCTGAATGTAAATCTATTTTAAGAGTGACTAAAAATAGCCCAGTGGTCAGTTTAGATAGGAAAATGTATGTCAGTCAAACTACTTTCCTCATACTTTACATCATAATACGAAGAATAATACAGTTTTCCTGAAGTTTTGCATTTTTATAGAAATATATAAAGTTAAGGTCAGTGTTTTCAAAAAGAATATAGCTTACTATGAGTGGCAGAAGGTTTCAGTGATTGTGATCCTCTCTCTAATCATGTGCTGTGGTTGTTTCAAATCTTAGGTGCAAAAGGCGAAGTGGGTTTTCCAGGATCCCCAGGAAGTCCAGGGATCCCAGGCCTGAAAGGAGAACCTGGATATGCAGGTCCACCAGGCCCTAAGGGGAGCCAGGGTCTGCCTGGGCTACCAGGAAGTGCAATTGAAGGCCCTAAAGGAGACAGAGGACCCCAAGGCCAACCTGGTCTTCCAGGTAATTCTTTGTCTTTATGTATTGCTGTTCATCGAGGCTCACCTAATTAAGTAATAATACAATCAATATTGCATATCTTTGTTCCTCCTCCTCTGAGAGGTCAGAGAACAGCCTTGCTCATAGGCAGTTTTGGCATTATGTCCTAGAACAGGCTGATTTTATGTCCTCAACCAGTTGGCTCTGTCCAGAAATATTTCTAATGTTGAGAAGATTGCCTCCCATTTCCATGTTTCCCTATGGACTTTCTTTGCTGTTTTGAGGCATCCGGGGCTGTACGTTCCTGTGTCCTGGAGTGTTAATGTATTTAAAAATGACCCAGCTTGGCCTTTCCATGGCAGTGGCCCTGTGCTAGAGGCTAAGGAGGAGATTGGAGCAGAGCAGAGCAGAGCAGAGCTTTAGCATGTTTATGCCTGAGGATGGGCTATCTTCTTGCTCTGTGCATGTGGAAAACTCCCTCTATTTTCAATCAGCCACAGGCTGAGAGATGATTGGATGAGGAGTCTCCCTGCAACAGATTCTCCTACTTATTTTTGTGAAATGTTACAACAATTATTTTGGTTCTGTCCATCTGTAGACCCTGTTTGTTCTCCATCAGATACTGCTGTAAATCAATTTTGCTACTAAATACTCTTTTCTTCTGGTTTTTAGGTTTACCAGGTCCAACAGGGCCACCAGGACCTCCAGGTCTGAAAGGGGCCAAAGGAGAGCAAGGGAGCAATGGCTGGCCAGGGACTCCTGGGGGCCCGGGAATAAAAGGTGATCCGGGTTTCCAAGGACTGCCAGTAAGTTACTTTCAGTACACTGCAGATTTGCTGAAAGATGGTTCTTGTAATTAATGGATATATTAATCATACAGTTTCCTGTTCAAAATAATGATATTTTATGCTCAAAGTGCCTTTGGGCTCACTGCTGATGATGTAAAGTCAGTTTGAAAGCATTTCAGTGCTCTCCTTGGAAAGGCTGCCCCAGTGAGCTAATGAACTTATTAGAAATTTATAGATAGTGAGTGGTAACATACAACACCCAAAATATAATTTACAGTGTTTTAACAGTACGGGATGGCTGAAGCACATACATAAATCCCGTAAATGCATTAGTAGTTAATTTTAAAGGTTGCATATTTCACGATAAATTGCCTTCTGAAAATACGTGAAGTGTTTGCTTTTGTTAAGAAAGCTCTCAAATAAAATTCAGTTTCAGTACTGTCAGTGATGAAATATAGCTGCTGATTTAGAAATACAAACAGGCAATACTATTAATACATTTTTGTCATATATTATTCATTTTCCCTGGCCTAAAATAGTCCCTTTTCAGTATACTAGCGAGAATGAAGTAGAATAGGACAGTCACTCTGAATAGTTGGTCTTCTATATTCTTTCTCTCAGAGTGCACGATGCCTTTTTCCACACTGAAAAATATGCTCTAGTTTTCAACTTTTCATTTCTTCTTTCCTACTACACTGGGAATGGAGGTTATTTAGCCCAGTGTAGAAGGAGGCTCAGAGCGGACCTTATCACTCTCAACAACTCCCTGAAAGGAAGTTGTAGCCAGATGGGGATCGGTTTCTTGTCCCAAGTAACGAGTGACAGGACAAGAAGAAATGGCCTCAAGTTATGCCAAGGGAGCTTTAGATTGGATATTAGGAAAAAAATTCTTCGCTGAAAGGGTGGTCAGGCATTAGAACAAGCTGCCCAGGGAAGTGGTGGAGTCACCATCCCCAGAAGTGTTCAAAAAATGTGTGGATATAACACCTGAGGTGTTTGGTTTTGTGGTGAACATGGTGGTGCTGGGTTAATGGTTGGATTTGATGACCTTAGAGGTATTTTCCAATCTTAATGATTCTATTAAAAAAAAGACAATAATAAAAATAAAACAAATATTTATGGAAAAAAGGATAAGAAAATTCCTAGTGTACAAAAGGAAGAAAGACTCAGGAATAAGGTCCTGATATGAAATGCAGGACCTTAAAAGTCTACTTTATTCTTGATAATGCAAAGATCTGGTGCATTGTTTTCTGCATCCAGAAGTCACATCACAGAGACATTAAGGATTTGCTTCTGTGTTCATACGTTTTTATGTTTGATACCATACTGTACCGTACCATACCATACCAGCTTTGAAGGTTGTAAATTCCAACATAACACTCCAGTATATTTTCCCTAGTTTAAGAATTTGTACTACTTCTGCAGAGAGCTAAATTTCTATACCCCAGGCAACTGTAAAGCTTTTCACTGGTTGTTATACCAGCCTGAGACTGTTTGCTGAGAAAGAATGGGAAATGCCTAAGGATTTTTGATTCCATGCCTTCAATCAGACAAAACGTTTCACTATCCTTGAGCCACAATTCATAGTAGCAGATTGTTAACTCGGTGTGGAATGATGCAGTGAGAGTGATAATAAATATTAAGCTTCCCTGGTGATACATACTAAGATGAGTTTCTAATGTCTTCATCCTCCCCAGTGTGACAGGCTCCTGCCCGATTATGGCTCAATTGCTCATACAGGTCTCCGAGTACACAGGTACCGATATCAGAAGGGAGATTTTGTTGCAATGTGAGTGGCACAGCCTGTCCAAAAATCATATCCAAAAAAAGTGAATGCAGAGATCAGACTGCAAAATACCAATCCCATGGGTTTTTTCCTGTTCATTTTAGTGTTGAAATGAGAGAAGAATAATTTTCCTGAAATAGTTTTGTTCTGTTTGGAACAAGAAAGAAGTTGTTTACCAAGCTATATCTGATCAGGAAAAGAAGTTTAAGAATGCATACTGATGTGGAAAAAGTATTTTGATGGAAGGTTTCCAATAAACTCCTCTTATAAATCCATTTTATAGCCTAAAAATATATATTTAAACCCCCCTCTTTTAATGTGATTGACTCCTAACTGCCTTCTGAATGAAAGTTAGCCCTCCTGTTTTGGGCTTCAGAAGTTCACATATTATGATACAAAGAGACAGCCATTTCTTTAAATGATCCTCCATACTGTGACTATGTGACTGAAGGAAACCAGGAAATCTTACTTCCTTCATGCCTCCCTTAGCACTCTCGAGGGTAGCATTTCTTTTGTTTAACTTTGGAAGTTTCACTGTGGACATCCATTTTTGACCTGGTCATCTCTTCTCCCTTTAAAATCAGTGGAAAGAATTAAGACATTTGTAGTAAGCCATTCTTCTCACCTCAATATAAACATCTAACTTGCACTGAATGAAAAAATCCTGTGTGCCTATTCTATTGCTCTGCAAATATGACGACTCCTACTGCTGGTATTATTTTTCACTGGGTATTCAATTCACATCTCCAGCCTCTGGTTGGTAGGTTACTTAGCAAAGGGATTTTATTTCTTTCCTCCACCTGTGTTCCATGTTTTATTTTATAGTGATCTATTACTGTCATACCAATTCAGCCAGGAAGAAACTCTAAACTATACTTACAAGCTTTTTGCAGATGGTCTGCAACAGACAAAAGAAGAAAAGGAAATTGGCAGCCGTTTGAATGACAATTTACAGTGTCTTTTGAAATAGGGGCTTGCTTTTCCTTGAAGTGAGGCTACAATGAACTTGTTACCATTAATTTCAGGGGAACAGTTTAGAATGGTGAAGGCAGAAGGAGGAGTTCCCATTGTGTCTGAAGTGTTTTAAGTCCTTGAATGTTTTAGCCCTGTTGAAAGTAAAAATCTTCAGAGGATTATAAATTGTTGAGCATGTTTAATTTCATCCCATGTGTGAATGTAGAAATTTTCAAGTCTGCTGTGGTCTAGAATTACCCCATTTAATTATCTAACTAGCAACCTCCCACTGGGGCTGCACTGAAATTAGTATTTGCTGAGATTTGTGCTTACTGATGTTTTTCATAATAATATGGGCTATGTTTGAGAAGCTTTTTACTGGCTGCAGTGCTAGTAGGACCTTATTCTGATCTGGTGTCTTTGTGAGGCAAAAAATACTGTAGAAAGAACAAGGTGTCACACTTGTTCCTGTAGGAGAAGCTTCTCATCTAATCAAGGGAGAGAATGACCATTTCTTAAACTTAATGGCTTTCTCATATTATATTTTTTTCATAGGTTTCCAGTAATACACAGCCTATTTGAGAGTCATATCATAATAGTGTAGGATAACTATACTTCACATTTTCTTTTATGCAGGGTAGTCCTGGTTTGCCAGGAGATATCGGTCCAAAGGGTGATCTCGGACCTCCAGGAGTTCCAGGTGTTCCAGGTGAGGAGAAAACTTACCATACTCCTGAAAAATATGCAAAAATGTCTCTTTCATATCCTTCCTCTCTCAAAAGAGATGCTCAAAGAATGTTGACTCTATGTTACAAATTACTGAACAGGACACTGAAAGCTGCATCAAAAAGCATACAAAAGCACTGAGATTTTTCTCAAAGGTTTTTTTGCCTTTTGCCTATTCTTGCTTTGCAAATATTAAATGTGCACTTCCTTTAAAAGATGGATGTGAAATTGATTGTTAGATACTACCAGTCAAGAATTTTCAAGATTTTCTTGAGAATTGAAGAGGCAAATGTTATAGCTATAGGTGAGGAAACATGGGCTCTGTATGTCTCCTTTATTAATTATATTCCTGCCACTGTAACCATCATGTACATGAAAACACTGGTGTATAAAAAGTACAGTTATTAATAGAAAAAACATGTTTTTAATCTAGAGAATTATATTGTTAAAGCAAGAGAACTTTGAAGAGAAATAAGAGAAAAAATAAGAGAAATTTATTTTCAGTCATAATTTCTTTGGTGACGTAGTGCTGTTGTTTGTTTTGTGTTCCTGCAAATAGTTAAAAAGTACTTGTGCAAATAAAGTCATGTCCTTTTTGGGATCATGAGGTCATACATGATTATTTCACACATATCCTTCCAAATCAAGGAATTACTGAATTTTCATGCAAATATTTCCTTTGACTTCAGGTCCAAAAGGAACTCCTGGCTTCCCAGGCCTTAAGGGTGAGCGAGGTGACCAAGGTCTTCCTGGATCTAAAGGTATAATAAAGACTTACGCTTTTTTTCTCCAGCTGTTTTTGGTAAAATGGTTATTTGTGATTAATTTGTGGTTATTTGTGACTATAACTCCATCACTCCTTTGTTCTGTGTAAAAACACAGAACATGAAACCAGGTATCATGTATCAGCATCTGAATGGTCAGATTAGGATCATAGAATGGTTTGGGTTTGAAGGGATCTTAAAAATCATCTAGTTTCAACCTGCCTGCTGTGGGTAGGGACATCTTTCACTAGACCAGATTGCTCAGAACACCATCCAGCCTGGCCTTGAATGCTTCCAGGGATAGAGCTTCTGTAGCTTCTCTGGGCAACCTCTGTTCCAGTGCCTCACCACCCTCACAGTAAAAAATTGTCCTGCTTAAGTCCAATCTAAATTTACACTCTTTAGGTAAACACTTCTTTCTTTGACACTGTTGCCCCTTGTCCTGTCACTGCAGACCCTGGTAAAAAATCTCTCTCAGTCTTTCTTATAAGCCCCTTTGAAAGGCTGCAGTGAGGTCTTCCCTGGGCCTTCTCCAGGCTGAACAAGCCCAACTCTCTCAGTCTGTCTTTGTAGAAGATCTGTTCCACCCCTCTGGTCGTTTTCATGGCCCTCCTCTGGACCTGCTCTAGCCGATTCATGTCCTTGTACAGGGGACCCCCGAGTTGCATATATAATATTCCAGGTGGGGTCTTATGGGAGCAGAGCAGAGGAGGAGAATTACTGGCCACTTCTTTTCATGTAGCCCAGTATTGGCTTTCTGGGCTTCAAGCAGACATTGTTGACTCCTCCCATTCTTCATCTAGCTGTTTCCCAAGCCCTGCTCTGCAGGGCTGCTTTCAACCCGTTCATCTTCCAGTCTGTACTGATATTGTGGATTGCTCTGATCCATGTGTAAGACCTTGCGCTTGGCCTTGTTGGACTTCATGAGGTTCCCATTGGCTGACTTGTCACACATGTCANGGAGCAGAGCAGAGGAGGAGAATTACTGGCCACTTCTTTTCATGTAGCCCAGTATTGGCTTTCTGGGCTTCAAGCAGACATTGTTGACTCCTCCCATTCTTCATCTAGCTGTTTCCCAAGCCCTGCTCTGCAGGGCTGCTTTCAACCCGTTCATCTTCCAGTCTGTACTGATATTGTGGATTGCTCTGATCCATGTGTAAGACCTTGCGCTTGGCCTTGTTGGACTTCATGAGGTTCCCATTGGCTGACTTGTCACACATGTCAAGGTGCCTCTGGATGGCACCCCTTCCTTCCAGCGTATTGACTACACCACTCAGCTTGGGGCCATTTGCAAACTTGCTGAGACAGCTCCATGCACCCTAAGGTCTGGACAGCTTTTTCAGTGCATGAGAGGTCTGTTTGGCTGGAGGTATCAACATAGATAGGCTTCTGTTTGGGAAGCTTTGCAGTTCAACTCACGTGTAAAGTCTAGGACACGTTGATATGTCGTGACTTTCTGTGAGAGGCTCCAGTGTCTGACTGCGTACGTGGCAATACAAGGTAATGTTTTTTCGCTTTTTTTTATTGTGCAATACTAAATACGTGTTGATTTTCTCTGTTGATTTCCACAGGTTTACAAGGCCCACCAGGCCCACCAGGTCCTTTTCAGCTTATTAAAGGGGATCCTGGCTTACCTGGCCCTGTAGGACCAGTTGGTCTCAAGGGATTCCCAGGACTTCCAGGTCCGAAAGGACAGCAAGGTGAGAGTTTCTAATTTTCCAGTAGAAATACATTTTAAGTAATGTAAAAATACACCAAAGGTAGGCTAGATACAACAAGATTTTTGGTATAATATTATCCAATTTTTGTAAACCACTTAAATTGTGTCAATGATGAGGAGGAGAGTCCTTTTTGAAGCTCATCCAAACCAGATGCCTTCCTGGTGATTTTTTTATAGGCTCTCACTCAGTAGTCATCACATCAGTATCTGAGATCAGCAGTAAGCGGAATGACTTGCAGCACTCCGCTCATCCTTTCCCCAAAATGTATTTGTTAGGGTATCTTTTGTCATTAGTCTTGAATCCAAACTTAATTACTGGGTGTCTCTGGGGGAAGACAAGCATGAGGAAAAACACTGGATCCTGGAGTGAAAAGTGCTTCCTGAGGAAGCTTGTTCCATGGTCCTAGATTTCTTCTTTTAGTCCAGATATTGCAATTTTTGTAGAATAGGTGAACTGCAAAAATGAAACACATGAAAAAATAAGAGAATGGAGCGAAGGGTAGGACAAATGAAGTACTGGCACAAGAACACATGTCCTTCAGAATGATGGGACATGGAGAGTGGGAGCGCAGGAGTGATAAGATTCTAAAGGAATTTTTCCTGAATGATTTATGTTAAGTTGATGGGGAATTACAGTGGAATATAATGAATATCTTCTTCCTAGTTAATATAGCAATTACGAAAGTCTTCTCTTGAAGGTGGGGATACAACTCTGCAGCTGGTGTCCTTTATGAAATAGCTATGAAGTAGTCTCAGTGATTGAACACAACATGGATTTGCTTGTACAGGATTCATTGCCCATCACTAGCAGTCAATTCAGTACATAAACACAATATTGCTTTTTGGGTGATCGGGAAAAGGAAAGCTGTGAGCATCTAAAGCTTCTGATGAGTCATAGAAATGTTGCAATGGTGCTGATGGTGATGCCAAGATGATTTTTGCTTTTTCTTTTATATACCTTTTACACAGTTCTGTGTATCCACAAGTATTAGCATGCATACTTGTAATTCTTTAAGTCTGATAACTTAGCATAGTTCTAGTGTTTGTAGGACCAGAAGACCAAACACCCCAAAAGACGTAAAGACCAGGAGACCAACCATTCTACTATTTTGGAGAACCAAGGTCCCCTTCTAGAACATATTCTGTAAACTAGAGATTAGCTCACCCAGGTGGGAGGGGAGGATTCCACAGATGGGGAAAAATATTGCACCATCCACCCAAGCCCCCTTATTGTGTACCCTTGTTAGCTATGCTAATGTGTAAGGTCCATAAATTGTATACGTGATTTACGGTGGGAGTGCATTGCGACGCGTTCCACCTTGGCAAAGTGATGCATCGATGGGATCCTATTAAAGATTCCGAGGTAAACAACCCCCTAACCCTTTAACCATGTCTGGCTTTCATTTCCTAAGACCAGAGAAAGACATCAATGGCATTAACTTCCTTTTCCCGAGGTCAGATTTGCTGAGTTTATGTAGGATTCATTGCAGCCCTAAAAATTGATAAAGGGAAGACATATTTTATGTCTGAAATCTTGTTTGGGAAGAAGCTAAGAGGATACCTATTTTCCCACTGTTCATGACCCTATTTTTTTATGGTCTATTTTTGACTTAGTCATATGATAAGCAGAGAGAGAAGAGATTGGTGGCCTTTTTATACTCCAGGCAAATACTAGTTATTTTAGAAGCATTCTCTCTCCTTACCTCTCTGTTCTTCTCTTCTATATAATCACTTTGCCTGCAGTAACCCTCATATATGCTCTAGATTTGGAACTGTACACACTGAATCTGCATGAGTTTAGTTTATGCTGAGGCATACCTATGCTGTACTGTATTAAAAGCCAAAGAGTCAGAACTAACGTGGAATAATATCCAGTAATGATTATTCCTTGTTTTTCAACAGGAGTGACGGGACCTTCAGGTGTACCTGGACCACCAGGTAGTCCAGGGTTTGATGGTCAACCTGGGCAGAAAGGAGAAATTGGTCCTTATGGTCCCCCAGGTAAGTCCATGCATTCTTCAAAGACTTGATTCCTTCATGGAAAAATAACATATGATATTAGGTGTGAATGTATCTAACTCCACTTCCTTAGTTATGCAGGGAGAGTACTGCTGTCCACAGAAATAAAAGCAGCGTCTCTGTATTGTAGGGCCCCGAGGATTCCCTGGTCCGCCTGGCCCTGACGGCTTGCCCGGGGCTATGGGCCCTCCAGGGGCACCATCTGTTGCTCATGGCTTCCTTGTTACCAGACACAGTCAAACCATTGAAGAGCCATCGTGTCCCTTTGGAACAAGGCTGATTTACCACGGCTACTCCTTGCTTTATGTACAAGGCAATGAAAGAGCACATGGCCAAGATCTGGGTAAGTAGAGACCAAATTAGAATTCAGTTGGAATTCATTACAAACCAAATGTTTCTCTCGTTTGTAGAATTGTATTGAGCAAATCTGTGTAGTTGTTCTGGCCCCGACCTGGGCGCCCCAGAACAAGGAGGAGGTTGCTATACCACAGTAAATACAGCACCTGGTTACTGAGATGGCTCGTGGGGTCTGGACAGTCTGATGGAACTGGGTTTGCTCAGCCTTGACAGATATTTGTGGGGAGGCCTTTGTTGCAGTCTACAGCTGTCCACAGGGAGGGTAGAGAGAATGGAGACCCTTCTCAGAGGGTCTCAGTGACAGAAGAAGCAATGGACACAACTATGAGATACATTTCAGTGAAACATAAACAAAAGCTTTTTTATCATGTTGGTGGTCAACCATTGGAACAGACCCCCAGAGAGGTGGTTGAATTTCTTGCCTTTGGAGATCCTCAAAACTCAACTAAATCTGGACCCAAGCAACCAGATCTAACTGGCAGGGCAGTAGGATAGATGACCTCTAGAGGTCTATTCCAACCTGATGTATTCCATAATTCTACAGGCAAGAGTGGACTATTCCTTGCCTTGTCCTGTTCCTTCCTCATGAAGCTAAGAGAAGTCACTTCTTCTGAGAGAACTAGGCCCTCCAGAGCAAGTGTTCTCTGCCTTTTTAGCTGCTCCTGGAAATAATTGTTAGGCAGTTGGCAGTGGTTTAACAAAACTGTGTTAAGAAATAACCTTTCACTTAACATTTCAGGCACAGCAGGAAGCTGTCTTCGTAAATTTAGTACCATGCCTTTCTTATTCTGCAACATCAACAACGTCTGTAATTTTGCATCAAGGAATGACTACTCCTACTGGCTGTCTACTCCTGAACCCATGCCAATGAATATGGCTCCTATCACTGGTGATAATATCAGACCATTCATCAGCAGGTATGGTTTCAGTTTTGCTGTATCTATAAAGTGAAAAAGCCTGTGGAAAGAGTGTAGAGTACTTTATTTTTCTGTACAAGGCTTTTAATCTGTATATTTTTATTTCCTGCCTTTAAATTTAAAGTTTGAATTCTTTTGATGAAATGTTTCAAAGTGTTCATGTTTTCAGTTTAGACTTTGATCAAAAATAAATCCATTTGGGGGGAATCCCAAACAAATAGAGTAGTCTATTTTGAATATAATTGAAATGAAAAGATTTACTCTGAAACGTTGTCTTGCAAAAGCTATGATGTACTTTGAAGGAGAAAAAGTTTTGCATTTTTTCACAATTCTTGTCCAAAACACTTCTGTTTTCTGACTAGCCATAGCTAGAAGATTTTTAGGGCTCAATTTCCTTTTGTTTGAAAATGGTAGCATTTTTATCATACAGTAGACTGCCAGGCTTCTTCCATTGTTTTAGACATTCTGCTTGAATACAACCATTATTGTCTGAATTAACGGAAACAATTGCAAAATCAATCATCTATTTTTTTAATAATTCCAGATTCACAGCTAGCATAGAGAATGGTCCTTATATCAGAGACATAACTGTTCTGCGCAGCATGTTGAACTTTTGGTCCATTTTAAATTTTAAGACCACTAGAAAACCTCTTCTGGCATAGTATGTCCAGTGCTGAAGGCAGAGTTGTGAGCAAAAGTGTGGCAAACTGCCCCACCATTAGATATGAATCTGACAAGGGAATCTTTGACTTACAGCTTAAGTGATAATTGTTAGATATAGGCATTGTTGTCTTTTCTGTCATTGCTTCTAATCTGTATCAGCTCTTGCTGATCCCTCTTCCAGCCATATTTAGTGAATGGGAGTGGAGATTGCTGGTAATGATTCCTCAGGTACATCAAAGAAAAAGGCCAATCCAAATAATCAGTAGGTTGTATTCTGGATATTTTGGATGTTCAAAAAGCTATATGGCTTGACTGCAAATCATTTGATATTTATTTTGCATAGTGGAATCCATCTTGTATCTGCAGATGTACTCTGTATTCTTACTTTTGGTTTAGTACCAAAGAAGTTGGTATATCTTGAAAATGAATGGGCAGATTGAGGAAAAGATTCCCAAGAGAGACTATAGCTTTTGTCAGTCTTAAATTTTTGGTTGATCATTGCATGTGAATGGAAGGGGCTTGACTTTCAAAAAAGTTCAAATTACCAAGTTCTGAAATTCATATTCCTTTTATGCACCCAAAATAGCCTTTAACAATTGCGTTTGAAACTCTTGCCAAAAGAGGTACTAACCAGCATTTTGTTTTATCTTATGCCTACGGAGTAGCTTTTGCACCATAAAAATGCGTAAGTGTGTATATGTATGTACATATGTATGTATGTGTGCCTGCGTGCTTATGTGTTTTTCTCCTTTTAGCTATAGCAGCGAGTGAGATAGTTGTAATATTCATTTTAGAAAACTAGCAAAGAATCTGAAAGACTCTTCTTTCAATTTATTTTATTAGTTAATGCTTTTTAACCAGCAGCTTTCCCTGTCCAAAAGTTGAAAATGTGTAGAAGTGTCACTTGCTGCCTTGAGTCATAGGACTTCTTTTCATACAAGGCCTTCTACTGAAATACCAGAAATCTCTTGAAGCAAAGCAGAGCTCCAAGAATAGAGGCAGCTTTACATTCCTTCTTTTAACTTACTCTTTCATTGATGTGTTTCTTAAAATAACTGTCTTGCTTCTGCACTAAAGATGAAGGCTGTAGGTATGAAAGCAGTCTTCACAAGGCAAAAATAGAAGGCTTTCATTCTGAATTCCTTTGCTTCTCTGCATTTTCCAGAATCCAACTTAATCTATTTTGCACTTGATTCTTTTCCCTGCTCTGATAACAGGAATCAGACTGTTTAGTTTTGAGTCATTTTCACAATTGCTAACTGCAGCAGCCAGTTGAGGAGTTGTACAAGAGAAAAAATGGATTCTATCTACCAAATTTCTTATTACCAGCCCCCATATTAAAATTCCAGCCCAGCTCATGGGTTTTTTATGATTCTGCTGTGAAGTCATGATTGCTCATTGGATTATTCAGTAACCTAGCAGTTCTGAGACACAAGGAATTTATCTAAACTGAAAGAACTGGTGCTGCATGCCTTTCTGAAGAATTGCTTTGAAGTTTGTTGTTTGAGTTACTTTGCTAGAAATCTTTTACTGGAGATACAGACCAGAAATGTAAATAAAAAACACTTTCAAGGAAAATGCATGGGAAAGAGTCTGCATTAGATTAGATTAGCAGTGATTGCCTTTGTAAGATGTTTTCCAGAGAGATGTCTTTTTCTCTGGAAGTCAGAGCTAAGTTTAGAATGATGAATTGCTGTTACTTGTTTCTGATCACAGTAGACCACTTTTAAGTGATACTTGCTGAGTTACAGTGCTTGGATATTTGCCTCCCATGTTCATGATATTGAGCACTTTTAGAAGCTACAGTACAAATGGGACTAGAAAAAGAAGATAGATATTCAGATGAGAGGTCTCTTGTTCTCTTCTAATAGAAAAGCTAATTGAAATAAGACTTAATAGTTGAACTGTCTCTAAGTAAGGGAGAAATTAGAAGTTTACAAAAAAATTAGAAATTAACAAAAAAGAAAAAGAATCAGTTGGCTGTTTTTCTGAACGAAACATTGTGATTTTCCTTTGGTTTTGAACGCGACATTTTCTATTTCAAGATTCCATAAAGTAAGTAACTTCTGAATAAAGAAGAGTTAATCCTTAAGTGCAAGCAGCTCATTTGTGTCTTGGTCTTTCCAGATGCTCTGTGTGTGAAGCTCCTGCTATGGTAATAGCTGTTCACAGTCAAACAATTCAAATACCACCGTGTCCTGAAGGCTGGAGTTCACTTTGGATTGGTTACTCCTTTGTCATGGTATGTGCACTGAGATGTACTCTGAGCTGAGAAAAGCACTGGCTTCGGGGTTTTGATCTATGGAAAGTTGATATCTGACTCCCTCACTTCAGGTTTTAGGACCTCCACCTTCTGTAGTTACTTCAAAAAGAATCTGATCATTTTCCCAGGTACAGCGTGGATCCAGAGCTGTTAGCACTTGGCAACGGGAGAGAGGCCACTGCGATGTGGGGTGGGAATGGGGTTAAGCTGTTCGGATAAAGGCCATACCAGACCTTATGCCTTCTGGGCCAAGAGCTGGCCCTGGCATGTTGCTTACTTAGAGATAGCTTGGGTCCTGCTGTCTGTCCTGAAGGACTTCTGTGCATACAGCTGCCCTGAAGTTGATGTTGCTGATGTGTCATGCTCCTGTTAAGTGAGAGAACCCAATGCCATCTCTGGAGCCTTCAGCTCCGCCTTCTTGCTCCTCCTTGAGCTGAGCAACAAAAGAGCAGATGGACAGAACAGAGGACAAGGAGAGAAGTGTGAAGAAATATTTGTGCAAGAGAGTTCATTGAAGTTGTAGCAGAAGAGGTAGAGTCTCTCCCTGACCAATGCCTTTGCATTTTCCTAGCACACCAGTGCTGGTGCGGAGGGCTCTGGCCAGGCCCTGGCGTCCCCTGGTTCCTGCCTAGAGGAGTTCCGCAGCGCTCCCTTCATTGAATGCCATGGCCGGGGCACCTGCAATTATTATGCAAATGCTTACAGCTTCTGGCTTGCCACTATAGAAAGGAATGAGATGTTCAAGTAAGTTCATTATTTATTTATCACTGTTTGAGACTCAGTTGAGCCTTATCGCTAAATAAAAGAAGTATTTTTTGAATGTAATACTGGTTCAAGTACTGGCTGTCCACCAGCACAGTTAGTTTATGTAGTTAATTATTTTCGTAACAGAAGGAAAAAAAATGAGCAGCTTTTGGGGGAATTAATGAATGTGTCATCAATTAGTGTTTGCAAGGTGTCATTTGTACTGCATATATTGCTTTCCAGAATAATCTATCAATGTTCACAATTCCACTAGGTTTTTGATTGTATTCACCAAGTGGTAACTGGGACAGGCTGACATGCTGACTGAAATTAGATTAGAATATAACATTTCCTGTAATGGACGCTAACGTATAATAGAACCACTTGCAGTTAGTACAGATGTTGAACTAAGTGAGTTGAACAATTATTTACCTTTCCCTAATGTTAGAGGAAGTATGTTTGGGTAAAATGTAGCTGGTGGTAGTAGGCTTTGTTCTGGTCTCCTGCACATAAGTATTTTTCAACACAGGCTAATTTGCTCTATATGAATGTTATTAATACGTTAGCATATAGATCAGTTCCCATGTCTGCATAGCTTAACTGGCCAGCAGACATTCCTCTGGAGTGCAGGCAAGCACCCTCCTCCACCACAGTCCTGGCTGCTGCTCCTGTTATCCTTCATCTTTTCATGTCTTTTAGATCTGTGAATGCTGCCTTGCCTGTCTCAGAATGAAGCAGGTTGTTTAGAGCCAGTTGTCACTGTTTGTTTATCAGATAGTTGTCAATGGAGTAGGTAGAAAAATTGAGCACTGGGACTGAGTATCACTGGGGCTGTGATAATCTCATCAACCAGAAAAAAACACTACCAAAATCACCCCACCACTATGGTAAGCCCTGGATCCCTAGGAAAGAGGAAAGCTGGTCAGAAGAAAATTTAGAGTGAGCACTACAGTTGTTTCTATTCCTTAAGTCCTACCCAGAGACCTCTCAACTTCACACCCTTTTCTGGCTACAAACTATGCCTCAGATTAATAAAATAATCCTAGATCAGGGGACCTGCCCTGCTATCATAAATCACAAATACTCCTCAATTTCCTGTAAACTCATAATTTTTTTTTAATGAAAAGCATTAAATGAAAGCATGCTTTTGTCTGAAAATTATTTATTTCTAGTTGCTAGGAGTAGTTCCTTATGATAGGTTAGAAACGAAAGGCTTTGGTTTGTTTTTTTATATGACATCACATAATTTCCTTTGCCAGTTTTTCATTTGTCTTTAAAGTCACAAGAGTTAGCAGAAACTCATGAACAGTCAGATTTCAGCTTCTTTGCCCAATTTTATTTTCTTACCCAAATTCTAGATTGTTTTGAAACTGTTGCTTTAACAGATAGTGCTCTAGGTCAAGGAAATGTTCTGCCTCGTGAAAGAACTGAATTCTTCAGTAACTGTAAGTGTGTGATGTTTAAAACTAATCTTACAATAGTTTGTGACTAAACTTGGATGTGATTACACACTGGAGAACTTAGGAACACCTTCTTGATTCAACACAGGCTGGAAGAGAGATTTGCATTCAAAGTTGGTGTTGTCAGTTTTAAACCTGAAAAGTATCTGTTTGTTTCAACAATTGCTAACAGGTCTTTTCATTTCTTTCTTTTCAACAGGAAACCGACTCCCTCCACTTTGAAAGCAGGGGATCTACGCTCAAATGTTAGCCGTTGTCAAGTTTGTATGAGACAAACATAATGACTTTTGAATTTCAACTAATTTCACACAATATGGTGCTATTCGTTTAACAGCAATGAAGCCTAGACATATATCATATGTACCTCATTGTTGTCCAATATGAAAACAGTAAAGTGCCTTTTAGGAACTTGCATAACTAACACACACTGCTTTACTGGCCCTGTCCTTGCTGAAGAAGAAGAGAGACAACAAAGATAAGCTTCAAATGTTGACATGCCAAATGGCACTTTTGATCAAAGTATATGTATTTTTTATATAAATGCAATGCACTGATAGAATAAAAAGTCAGCATTTATCCAGAAAAAAAATGCAAAGGTGCTAGGAGGTATGCAGTTCTGCCTTATACTGTTTGACCCCCCTTTCTCATTCTTGTATTATATATTTAGACTCATTTTTCTTCCCCAGATAAGTTTGTTACTGTTATCTAGATGTCTTAAAATCCCAGACTCTTGGGTATGTACTTATTGTTCTTTTACAAAGAAATACTAATGTAAAAAAGAGGTTTGGGATTACAGACTGTGGTTAAGCAACATGTAACCATCTTTTCACAACATAGAGTGCCATCCTGCAAACCTTTGCTTCTGTTTGTAGCCTTTAGTGCTGTCAGTTTTAATGGGTCTACATCTGGAAGGGATTGCCAAATTGGCTTCACAAATAGGCAAGTAAGTGTTTCTGCTATGTTGGTACTATGCAGCTTCTTTGTGCAGTAGAACAAACTTTCCTGTGGAATAAAGAATGATCCAGCAATGGTCAAGAAAAAATATATATATAAATATTTTAGTAATTTATATAGATATCAACCATTAGGCAAATCAAGCTCTGAGTTTATAATTTCAAAAAGAAGCTTACAAAAGTTTTCTTCTTTTCAGTGTCATGAATTAGGTGTTAAATGCCAAAATATGATGTGAAATGTTCGTTTTACATAGGCCATTTCAATGCTGAAGTTGCAGAGACTGAACCCAGGTTAATAGCTATTTGTGTTTATAATAGTAAATCCTGCTTTGAGCTTATAGTCTTTATTCTGTATGTAATATTTTTCAGGGTTTTAAACACTACTCACACACTGAATTACTTGATTTTGAAAAGTATAAGGCCTTAATTTTGTTAATATTGTGCCAAAAAAATTCTTCAAAGCGGCCTCAGAAATATTTCTAAAGAATTTCTATGCAATGATACCATTGTTTGAGCACGTCTGTGTCCAAAAATGTTTTATGGACTATTACCATGCAAATACCAAAAGATTTTTGCAAATGCCAAGGCCTTTGTGTAATTTCTTACATGTGTATTTCTTAAAAATTCAAGTTTGTAATAAAACTATTTGTGTAAAAAAACCAAAAAAAAACAGAAGAAAGGAAGAAGTTTTTACTAATTTGTTATTAGCATTCATTTACGGCAATGAATTAATTTTTAATAAGCCACCAATAAATGCACAAGCTTGATGCAATCCTAGATGATTTTTGTTTTGCACATCTTGCAGATGTACAAAGCATCTTCTAGAGGGGGAAACAGGGCACTGTAGTGGCACCTCTGTTGTCATCTTGTAAGAACTGAAACTGATAGATGAAACATGAGAAACATCTGTCACTGAAATGTATTTGATATGAACACATTACAAAAATCTGCTAACTTCATCTCAGCTCATGGGAATCAATCAAGTTATGCACATTTTTCACTTTCCCTTTAAGTTTTTCATGCACAAACAGAACTGAATTATACAGGATAAAAATTAAAATATCTCATATAATTTTGCTTGTAAGTGGGCAAGGTGAATCTTGGCTCTGGTTGAAGAGGAAATGGGCTGTGCTACCATTTTCCTTGGCAAAAGCTCATAATTTGCTAAAGTTTTGTATTGTTTTCCCAAATTTGTGAAGACACTGTGGCTGCTGCTGCTGTTCTGAACTTGGCTTTCACTTAAAATCCTTCAGGACATTCTCTCACCAAATGGCTGAAGGCTCCTGGATTGAAATTGGCCATTTTGTTTAGCAATGATTCTTAACTCTCATGGAAGTTCTGACACTTGATAATTTTATTCATAAATAGGATCAGTCCTCATGAAAGTTCCTTGCTAGTCTATAGCATAAAACAGTCTGATGATGCCTGAGCAGCCTCATGCAGGGTTTTCCCAAAGGACGCTTGATATCCAGAAGACGAGGAGAAGACTGTAAGGTGATTCCTTGTGGTGTCTAGGAAAAATTATGCAAATACTCAGTCTTCACTGACTCAGAGCATCCAAACTGCTGCTCACGCTCTACAGCTTATCTCCTGGTCAGCTAGGGATTTAATTTGCTATGGTCAAATTATCTTAGAACTGCCAGCCAGTCGAGTTTATAAAATCCTTCATGTATGTTTAAATTAGCTGGGTCTGTATGAACCCTTGTCTTCTCAATAGGAAACATTTGCAAACAAGATCCTTTGAAAATTTTTGAAAACTTCTTGAACTGTAGTTTGATGTCTTCCTTGTTTAATAGTAATTATTTATTCCATAACCTCCAGCTCAAATAATGACTTTAACCATTCTCATGCTAAAGATGATATTTCTTCAGTCACTAAACTTTTTGGTGCTTATTGAATGTCATTCAGATCTCCTGAAAATGTGTGAATGCTAGATTTTGATGCCCTGGGTGAGGAAGAGCCCATGTGAAACACTGCCTTGCTTTCAAAAATCTCTTAAGTACCCCATATTCAGGCATTTATGGCCAGTGTTTTGGCTAAAATACATTCATTGTGTGAACAGGCAACTGCAAACTCATCAGTTATTCAAATCGTCTTGCAGAAGCTTCAATTTCAGGAGAAAATTTTTGAGTGCAGTACTTGAAGAGTCACTGTCATGATCCAAATAAATACATTTCTGAAACAGCAGGTGGTGCCCTTGCTCTCTTTGTGGTAACATTGGGACGGACAACTTCACGCTAACAAATACCTTGGTCTCTAATCTGCTAACACGACCCTATTGAACATATGACTATTTTCCCATGTCTCCATCTCTATTTTGACATGTTCTAGTCACCAGAAATTTTCATTTTGAAATAGGAATGGATCAGTTTTCAGTTAAAAAAAATTCTATACATACTGCAAAATAAAAATAGAATATAATTAAATGATCCAATATATATTTTGAAACAAATGATCTCTTAGCTTGTGTGTCTTTTCTGATAAATGTACGTTCAGTTTATAAGTATATCTCTTATCCATTTTATAGTGGTAACTTGATGAAATACACTTTTTTCTATGTAACAGGACTCCTGAGGACAATATCCCCATACTAGGCTCCCAGAAAAGTGATTGTATTTTCATGACTGAAATTGTAAAGCTGCATGACTTCTTGAGAATTCCTTTTCTATCTTCCATGTTTTACAGATCTCGAATAATCTGCACTAACTACATAAGGGGAAACATAGACATGAAGCCAGGCTTGTGGATCTCAGAGCACCAACTAAACAGAAAATAGAGCACCTGGCACAAAGAAAGACCACTGAGTAGCTGAAATGGCAGCTTTGTCAGTATCTGCCTGTATCTCCATCCCTTACTCTGTAAAGGTGGTTGGCTGTGCCCGCACTGGGTCTTCTGGAAGGAGACCAGCAGCGTTTTTTCAGAGGTTGCAGTGGAGCTTCTCTCTCTCTCTGCTGGTCGTGTCATAGCAGCGATGTGCTGCCCACTGCATTTCCACCTCTTCATACAGAAATTATCTTTCTTACGATCTTCACAGCCTGAACTAGATAACAGTGAGAATATGAGAGACCAGGGTAGATCTTTAAATGTATATTTCAAGCTCAGACAAATGCTGAGACCAGTGATGGATGGTCTGGGATAGAATTAATCATTATTAAGAAAAGAGGTATCCAGTGGCTACATGGAAATGTTCAGCCTGTTTGTTTCAGAGATAAGGTGGTAGAGAGAAGGAAGTAATTCCACCCATCCATTAGTTACAGTATAGTATGAAATGGATAATAATTGTGAATTTATAATATTGAGGATGTCTCTACAGCATAATTATAAACAAAAAATAATACACAAACTTACTTTTAGCACTAACAGCTAAACAAGAAGCGCATGTCCTTTGTGAGAGATGTACTAACAAAACAACCTCAACAAAAATTTCCTGGAAGTATAATCTTTAAACCATTCTCTTTCTTCAGAGTGTCAGAGGAAAGTCCTTCCAAAAAATGCAGAGAGGAGTGTGTGGGTTTTGGCTATTTCTCTCTGGCAAACAATAAGCTTGTTGTGTTGCTTGAGGTGTTAATACCTGTGGGAGGATAAATTACTACTACTTCTCATGAACACAGGAATGCTTCTATTGTAAGATATTTTACCCAGTCAGGCTTACTGATACCACCTTCTCTCTTCAGCTCCACTGTAAGAGGATGATACTCAGAGCTGAATACTCTTACCTGCTTTTCAATGTTGATTTTTAAAGGTACATTCCTTCCCAGCTTTTTATTGTCTTCAAAGCAGAGAACGGAGTATAAATATTCAAATGATTTAAAAATGTCTGAATCTTTTACATATGTTAGAGAACTGCCTTTTTTTTCCTCTGGCTATATGCAGTCAGCTATATTTATTGTAATTGGTGTGCAGAGGACAGAAGACTTGACAGAGTGAAAGTTATAGATGGAACATGATCATTTGATGCTCTGTCAACTCCTGTCTCGCCTAAGAAAACATGTGAGATTTCATGCAGAATTGTGGCAGGATTCATTTGTCATCTCAACCCCATGAAGTACGATGAACGCTGTAGTAAATAAACATGTAAAATGGCTTGGGTAGGGGAGAAAGTCCTTGTAAAACAGTCTAGAGAGCATTGATCAAGCCTTTTTGTTATGCTTAGTGCACTGCTTTTAGACCAGTGTAACCCATGGTATGTTTTTGCTAGAATGTACCTCTCAGTCTTACACCAGAGTGCTCATTTCTCACCATTGGTTCCTGGAAGAGGTTCAAAGTGAAGGGTGCGAGAACATGCCTGGTGTTACCTTCTGCCAAGGCTTTTGTTATCTTTGTGGGCATAGTAGCTGGCAGTGGAAGATGTTCTCGTCTTCCTATTTCCTCTAAATAATTATAGCGGCATTTTTTCCAGCCTAATTTTGGACATGAACCTGTTTGAGAGATGTGATCAAAGTGCCAACAAAATCATAGGGACTTGAAATGCAGTCACATGAATCCTATGCCAAGAATTGCTTTCGTGTACCACTTTCAATAATGTATCTGGGAATCCCCACAGAAATGCTGATTCCCGGGGCACTCTCGCTACGCGTTGTTTTATAGTTATATTGAAATCCACCTCCTACTTCCCTGGCCTGGATATGTTGCAGTGTCTGTGGGAACTTGGACCAGTAAGAAGGTGAGTATCAGACAGAAGTGAATGAAGACTCCTGGTAGCTCAACATCTACAGACAAAAATTCCATTTGCTCTCATTTCCACTAAGACAGACTACAACTTTTTCACAGATTTTTTTTTTTACTACCCTTGATCAGTTGGGAACTGTCAACTGTCTGTGTTCAAAGCTAATACTATCCAGGCCTTTTGGCATTGTCCCTGAACTGAGGAAAGGACCTAGCCCAGGGCAATGAAAGATACACCCTGTCTTATTCTCAGCCTTTCTTTTCCCAATTAAAAAAACACATAGAAAAGAAAGGAAAAGAAGTTCTGGCGTTCCAAAAAAACCCCAAAGAAATCCCCACTGCATTTCTCCTTCTCCTCTCTTTGAAGGCAAATCTTACTTCAAGGAAAGATGATGAGTTCTTTAAAATTGGGAGGAAAAAATCAGAAATGGAAATTTGAGAAATTATTCCCTAGATTATATATTCACATTATAACAACAGCTACTCACAGTAAGAAAGGCAATATCTGAAAAACTATAATCACCTATAGTTATGTAAGAATTTGAGGGATTCCCTGTAGAGATTGGGATGTCTTAACAGGAAAGCTACAGAAGTTGTGAAGGCTGAATTGAAAAAAAGAGTTTTCTGAACACAACTGTATAAATTTTAGATAAAAAATTGTATCCAGAGTGCAAAGATTACTGGGATTGCTGGTGGTGCAAATCAGAAGTACATTTCCTAGAGGAAGTCACTGTGACCTGGGAATCACAGGTACAAACAACTGGGAGAATAGTTGGGAATCTGCTCAGATGAGGTGCTTTGGAGCTCCTGCAAAGTGGCACTTAACAGCCTCTTGCGTTTTTGGAGAACTGACCTAAAAAATTGAGTAGGTCCTTCTTGTCAAAGGGCAAGGTTTTCTTGAGAGGACATTTGTGAAGAGGATCTGAAAGCAATAGCCAAGTGTGTGGACCACCACTATGAAAATTAGGAGCTCTTCCATGTAGCCTTGGTACCAAAGCATTTTTTGGGTATTTTCTGTCCTCTCCTATTGTAATCAGAGAAATCTTGTCAACACAGGTATATTAATAACTATTTTCAATAAGTAGTTTTCTTCCCAGAAACACACAGTAGAGAGGAAATTTTTAGTTTTTCTCCTCTATCAAGCAAATTGCAGAGAATCACTGAAAGAGAGAGGAAAAAAAATTGTAGTTGTTTGTTTGCTCTTGCAAGGCACTGAACATGACCCCTCAGGAATGTGTAGGAGAGGAAATGAAAAGCAGACGTGGGAAGCTGAAAAAGCAGCGCTTCCCCTCTATCATTAAGTATATAATAAGGTAGATTACATCAGTTGTTGTCCTAGTCTCCCTGGTGAACAGGTGTCATAGATACAGCACTGTCTAATCAAATATTAACTCATCATGTGGCAGCAGTGGAGAGGGAATGTGTAAGATCATCTACCTCCTTTCACATGTGGCCAAGCCTTCCATGAGGCATCAAGGTTCAGCAAAGGACATTCTCATCATTCCTATGGGTTCTTATGAATCTAATTTTATATAGAGTTGCATAGACTTGTGACAACTAATTTTTTTCTGCTTCCTGAACAAAAATACCTTAGATACTAACATACGAATGTGACAGACAAAATTTATATTTATGTACATTGTTATACAATGAACCCACAGGAGTTTAGTACTTACTGTCTTCAACCTTTACTTAGAATAAACAGATATACAAGATTTTTGTTTCATGTATTTTGAAATTGTTTACAATTACAAAAAAAAGCCATTTCTCCTGTGAAAGTGAGATGACTTGCCATTAGTTAGTCAGGAAGTCAGTCCTACACTACTGTACCAGGTCTGTCTCTGCTGGGTCATGGTCTCCCAAAGTGTCTGCCACTCCTGAATGGTGATGAAAACTTGTTTGATCAAAAAGTTTTTGAAAATTCCATTGCACTTGCCAGACTTTTTAATTTATACAACTTTACATAGCCTCTAAAGTGTTGCAGTGGTTTTAAAATGACGGCTGAAATAATTATGTGGGTATTGTACATGTCAAAAAGATGTCAAATAACCTGAGGAGAGGTGCCTGGTGAGAGTCGTTTTCTGTCTTCTCAGTCACTTTTCTGAAGGAGGAAAAAATCACTAACACGGTATTCAAAGGAGAACCTCCAAAGAAAACTGATGGTAAGTGAAATGAGGCAAGGTATTTTTTCAGGAAATGTAGCTTATCACTTGCTTTCTTTTTCTTCAGGCTCCAGGAAGAGTCAGTATAAAAGGAGAAACAATCACTAGGACAGGTTATTCTGCATTACCAGGTATCCTGACATATGGACTTTTTTAAGTGTCTTCTTTGATCCATCCTACCTGTCCTTTTTCCAAGATGAGAAGCCTAAAACTCCTTCACAGAGTTTCAAGGAGGGGATTAGAAACTCTTGTTATTTAATAGAGAAAGGACTTAGTAAACTGGATGTAAATTGGCCTTAAAAAATCAGCCAGAGGAGTCCTTTGTAACCATGAGAAAACGGAGATTTGGAGCTATTTTTTCAATAAAAATGTAGGTACAAAAAATGTTAAGCATTAAGGCCTGAAATTTTTGCACAGCTATTTGGTGGGATTGACTGGGCTGGCAGGGCTGGAGGACTAAAATGGTTCTAAGTACTAAGATGGTGGGAGGGATGTGGAGTGAGCAGCTGCATGGTGCTTAATTTCCACCTGGGCCTAAACCAGTACACCATCCCAAGCTGTGTTATCACTTACTGAACAGAAATGCACAGCTCTTGTCCATCTGTAGTTTCTTATTATCAGATACTACCCTTCTATGTACTGATGATTCTTATTACGGATTATGTATCTAAATATATATATTAAAGTAATGAATATAATGCATAACACATTAAACCGACAGTTATTGTATATATATTTTACATCTAAGGACTATTAACCCATCATCTGTACTACTTGTCACAAACATTATTAAAATTCATCTGACACAAGGGCGAACCTAATCTGTAATAAGTAAGAAGTGTTGCTCAGTAGTTTTTAATTATTCAGTGAAGGTGGAAGATGTGCCAAGAGCTGGAGAGCTCTAGGTGCAAATGTGAGCTCTGGCTCAGCTCCACCTTGAAGGGAGGTACGGGTCCCTCTCCAACCTGTTTGCTTTTGGGAAGAAGCCCAGCACCAAAAAAAAAAAAAAAAAAAAAAAAAAAAAAAAAAAAAAAAAAAAAAGGGGCGGGGGCAATCAATCTGGTCATGAGCTCCAGCCTGTTCATGGTGTGGGCAGTTAGTGCGTTAGGACTGATGAGACATTGCAGGGTAAATTTCCTCTGTGACTGGGATATGACCAAGGTACTCGACTTAAAAACACAACACCTGCACTACCCTGCAAATACAGCTGGTGTTATCCTACTCTGCTTCTGCTCAAGTCAGGGTTAGTTCATGGGAGCAGAGGTGGTGAGGCTTTAGCACCATGTGATGTATTTTAAAAAGAGGCATTCAAAACAAGCACTGCTGGGCCACTTGTTGATGATAAAGCCTTGTCAATTTATTTGAGGTTAATTGAGGATGTCTCTGTGGGTTCTGTATTGTATCACCTTCAATATCTTTCAGATACCTTAATGTGACAGAAGCAGTGAAAGGAGGCAATCTTCTTGAACTCTCACTTCTGGAAAGGAGACCAGTAAAGGCTTGTCATCAGTTTCTGTTAACACTAAATATTTTAGCAAGCACTTGCCATTTTAAGGATTGTGGGGAAAACAAAGTAGTCATCTGCCTCCTCTAGCAATTTTCATAGCTCATGAGACTAATAGTTCCTGTCAGGTAGCTGGAGAGCTTTTTCATTATGCACAGCTCACAGCCCACAGCCTTTTTGCATTTGGTATCGAAAACACAGGCTCCAGCCTTATGCTACCAAGAACATGCTACATATTTTAATAACTTCCTAGAATCACTCACCTTTTGAAAGAGGCAGAGTACTGTGCTGCAAAGCACAGAAAAAACAGCAGCAAGTCTACAGGATTCATAATCTTTGTAGGATTTGGGCAGAAGTGTAATACTTTCATTGAAAGGCATCGAGATCAGGCTCTGGTATGATCTTGGTGAACTTGCCATCCTTACTTTTATGTCATCCTGAGCATGTGCTGTGAGTTGATCTAGATTTTAATTTTTTTAAATAGCCATATTATTGGTGGGTTGTAGAGGGCTTGTTACAGAGGAAAAGAAACACAGAATAGACATAGTCTTGTGTTGTTGTAAGAAGTAAAGACTCATTACCAACAGAGAGATTCTACTCCAATAAACTTGTACCGATGGGACAGGTTTAAGCACTTAATCCTTTTCCTGCTCCTGTTATAACAATTCCTAGAATATGGCAATGCTAACAGGATGTTTTTCATAGAGATTAAAAAGGATTATTCATTTTAGTGACTCATCTCTAGCCAGTCCATTGTTGAAAGCTCTGGTTGATTCTACAAACAGTGTGTTTTCCTGATGAAATGAAAGCAAACTGGAGAGACCTGTTCCTTTTCAGCCACCATCTACTCTGACCTTTGTTTGCTGTCTGTTGTCAGTATAACGGTTAAAAATCCCAGCAAAGGCTAGTTTTCTTCAGTGTGTCCCATGTTAGCCCAAACATCTGTCTCTCCCTGTCCTCTACCTCTACAGGCTATTCAGAGACAAACACCACCACAACAGGTAGTGTCCACTCTGTTTTGTTTCAGAGTGGTGTAAGCTCTGTGTGTCAGTATTAGGGACACACACTCATCTGGTCCTGCTTAGAAAATAATTCTGGGAACAATAGTTCTGAGAAAATTTTCTGCAACAAAAGAAATTCTCTTTTGACAAGGTAAAATGTACAGCTGGGTGGAAGCACAAGAGCAAGTAAAATGCTCCACAAAAAGGGATGCAAAAATATCTTGCTTTTTTACAGAAAGGCAGGAATTATGCTGCTGAGTAAGGCTCTCAACTCTCATCTTCCTCTGCTATATATAGACAAAGTCTGTCCCTTTGGTAAGGGCAAACTATAAACTCCTGGTTGAATTAATTTTGTGTCCTTCTGATCTGCTCGAAAAAGATTTAAATAGTGAGAGCAAAGAACAAAAGCCTTTTTTTCAAAAAATACAGCCTAGCTTGGAATACATCTTTTAACATTAACTTTCCTGGTGCAACTGAAGAGCTTCTTACTTTATCTCCAGGGGGTTATCTGCAAAAAGCCTCCCACTGAATTTTTTTTCATATGTGGGGAAGTGATTTGCTTTCTAAGAACTACTTCTAATCTTTCAGTTTTTTAGATCTTCTTCTGGCTTGTTACCTACTACTTTATGGTCAAGAATTGCCAGAAATCTTTTGAAGTATAACAAATGCATACATTCAGGATAGCTTTTTGGGTTATGTTCTCTAAATAATTACTTTTACCCAGTAACAAAAGTAATTTTCTTACATTGTAAACAAAATTGATTTCAATTAAATATCATGAAGTAAAAGTTGCCTGGAAGAATGGTTTTGCTGTGAAATAGGAAATATACGTTCTCTTGACATCATTGACATGACACATACTGCCATCTGGGTGTTCTGAGAAAGTGCCTGGCTTGCTTCCTTACCTGCTGCTCTCGTCCTTTCTCAGTGGCCACATCAAACTGCACTACAAATGCAAAAATGTCATCAAATGTCAGCCTTTCAACCTTACCTAATGCCATTTGCTCCAGGCTTTTGCAATCTGGTTGATCACCCCCATTTCTTGCAGGCAGAGGAGTTGAAGCAAAGATGCCCTGGAACCATGAGCTGGAGCCCAAATTCTTCACACAGTGCCTGCTCTGAGGCACTGCTGTTTTTGTGTCCACAGTTCCTGCCAGTTACTGCCAGTACTTTACAGGTGGATAAAACCATTTCTTCTGAACTCTTCACAGAATCACAGGATGGTTGGGGTTGGCAGGGACGTCTGGAGATCACCCAGTCCAATGCTCCTGCTAAAGCAGGCTCACTGAGAGCAGGTTGTCCAGGATCACGTCCAGGCGGGTTTTGAATGTCTCCAGAGAAGAAGAATCCAAAACCTCTCTGAGCTCTGTTAAAGCATCTTAAGAGACCATACGATAATACTACATCTATAGAATATTTTGTGCTGCAGTACCTACCCCAAATCAATCATAGCTAATATTAAATGCACTTTTTATGCTCCACTTTCTTTCTCTGTGCCTAGGTAATTGAATGCTGGTGAAATGCCTAATCTGACACGTTATTAGATATGTGTCTATGTGTAGGTCACTAAGAGTACATTAGGAATGCAGTGACATTTGTCATTCAAACTATCACATCGACCAAGCCACTGTGAGTGTCAATGATTTTACAGCTGACTGCACTCTGTTATGTCTCAGGTTGGCATATTGCCAAAGNTAGTAGATAAAATTTTCCCTTTCTTTCCATATTGGTATCCTCTTAGATGGTATTGTAGTCCTTAGATACTTTCAGAGAAATGTGAAGAACATTGAGTAAGAAAAAAAAAGAGGTTAAATTGCAATCTACTCCCTGTCCTATGTTTTCTTTCTTTGTGGCAGATGGCTGAGGTTCCTATTACACTGTTCAGTCTTCCAGGAACTGGAAGGAAGGTATTTCATTGCCCTCAGGAACTCAAGGAGGTTTGTATTATAGTGAAGTAGCAAGAAGTTGTTTCAATTGGTGCAGTTGCCAGGAAGCTCACAATATAGGTTAAATCTTTATCATGAGTCTGGTTTCTTCTTATGACAGGCTGAAGCAAGAATGGTAAACTGTATTAAAAATCAATATAATTTAGTAATGTATGATGGAAATAACAAGCAGGATTTTTCTAGAATTTAGAAATAAGTTGTCCATTGACTACCGCTGATGGCTTATTCTCCACTTCCTTCTGTGAACATTAGGATATATGGCCAGCTGGGGTTTATGAGATACTTCCAAAGTGTCGTTATTCCAGCTAGAAATGCTATCTACTGTGAAGTCAAATCCCTGCAGTGGAGGGAGGCTGCTGAGTCTTTTCACTCTGCCAGAGCACAGGCGCTACCCTGATCGGGTGTAGCCTGACTGGAGCCACAGCCATGACAGGACACTGAGCAGAGATGTGGCAGCCTGGAAACTCTGTCCCTGGTCATTATGTTCATTGCTGCTATAAAAAGACTTCAGTCAATTATAAATTTTGTCAGAACATTCTAATACGGATAGAAGGAGAAGGTCACTTTGAAAATAGCTCGTATTTATTTGTCTGTCAATGCTCATAAGAAATTATACACGTACACCAGATGCTAGACTGGCTGTGCCCTTTGTTCATAACCCTGGCAATTAAAACAAAAACAAGAATGTCCAAGTGGTATAGTTTTAATAATCCCAAAGATTAGCAACTAATCCCAAATCATAAGGAATTTTCCATCAGCATGACTTGTAGGTCACTGTCACTATAAATCTAGTCCAATAAAGTTCATTACCCAGAGGAATGCTCATGGAGTGCAGAAGAGGAGAACAGAAGCCAGGGTCAGTGATGGAAAAAGTAAAAATAATAAAAATTGCCTGGGAGGTACTGTATTAACAAGCAGTAGATAGCAAAGCACTCAACTCGACTAAGACTCATATACTCCACAAGGAAAATACCTTTAGGGGGGTAAACACCCATCATCTTTTCCATTTACATCGCTTTCTCTTCTGTTCCATCTTAATAATACAAAGTCTTTGTGTCATTAGTAGAGTCCTTTATTTTATCATGACTGTTCCTTGAATGATTGCTTGGCATACTGGGTGAAGGGACTGGGACTTGTGCTCAAGTGACTGAAGTCTGGACAAAATGGTTCCAAGTCAGTAACGCTCTACAGAGAAAAAGTTGTGTGAGGAGAGATACATCTGTGGCAAAATGGGAAAAGACTACTCTGGTCACAGCATGCCTTTGCTGAGTATGTCATAGGAATACTACCAGTGTGCCATGAAGTTCCAAAAATTCAGTCCTAAATTGCTCTTTGTGACCCACAGATACCTGAGGCCATGGCCCATGGAAGCATGAAGTTCTGGTGCAGATGAAATATCTTACGACCAAAACTGTGAACCAGAAGCCTTTTCAGAATCCAGGTTACCTAGTAGGGAAGGGAAGTACTTGGGATTCCCTTAAACTCAGTTGTGACTAATCACTGACATGACACCATGACCGCAGTGAATTTCTGGAATGATATCAAAAATATATCGACGTGAACAAATGAACATTTGACACCGTCTCCTGCAATGTTGCAGTCTGGATGGGTGGACAATTACCGCAGTAACGAACCAGTTGGATGGTCAGGCTCAGAGTCTCAGGGTCAGGGGTTCATTTTTCTGCCTGGAACATGCTACAGGTTAGCTACCGCAGAGTCTATCCCAGGACCTGTCCTGCTTCAGTGACCTGGAAGAGGTTGTAGAGCACACTCCCACCAGGTTTGCAGATAATACCAAACTGCTGGTGGCCAGCCAATACTCTCCATGGAAGGGCTGTCTTTCAAAGGCTCCTAGACAGGCTGGAGGGATGGGCCAACAGAAACCTTATGAATTTCAAGAAACCAAATGCAAAGAGCTGGGGAGGAAGAATCTCTTGCAGTCATACAGGCTGGGCACAGCTCTGGGGAAGGGGCTCTGGGGCAGCGAGCTGGGCAGGAGCTGGCAGCAAAGACAGGCAGCAGCATCTGGGGCTGCAGCAGCAGGAGCACGATGAGGAGCTCGGGGCAGGGCCCCTGTGCCCAGCACTCGTTGTCAGAGCACACCCGGGCACCTCCAGTTCGGTGTCCCCAGTGCAGAAAGACGCCGATAACCGGAGTGAGTTCCCCCTGCAGCGCTCAGGGCTGGAGCCCGGCCCCGTGAGCAGAGGCTGGGGCTGCTCCAGCCGGGGCAGAGATGCCCTCGGGGGCACCGCACAGACACCCCGGAGGCCCTGGGGAGGGCAGGGAGAGGAGGCAGCCGAGCCCTCGGCAGCAGGAACTGGAATGAGAGGGCCTCGGGCTGGGCACAGAAAGCTTTTCCATGAGGACAGGCAGGTCCTGCACGGGGAGGCCGGGCAGGCTCCATCCTTGGGGGATTATGAAACCTGGCTGGGCAAAGCCCTGAGCAGCCTGGTCTGACCTCACAGCTGGCCCTGCTTGGAGCAGTGGTGCATGAGGCACCTCCTGAGGTCCCTTCCAACACAAACTATGATTCCATTATTCTAATCAACAATATTAGATGTAGGAGCATGAAAAATATTACTCCTGCTGTGACGCTATTCCCATCTAAATACGCACTGGTGATAAATCCTGGCTGGGGACAGTCACCTAGACCCCATGTGTCTTGACCACTGACATAAATCAACCTACACTTTATTGACTCAAAAGCATTTAAATATACCAGACACTTTTGCTCATTTTTTACTGAGGATGACAAATTTGTCAACAGATTATTTCAATGCTTTTTCTCAAATATAGGACCAAATTAAAAGTTCTGCCTTTTTTTTTCTATTACTGTTTACAATGCAGCACCAATATCCTGTGATGGACCTGAGACTCAGAGAGTGTATTTTGTTTCCAATTTGTTGGGGTTTTTTTGAGAGCTGTCTTATAATTTTGAATTCTAGTGGTCATTCACTGTGACTGGTGACATTTCACTCATTCCTTCGGCTTTTGCTCCTCTTCTTCCTTTTTAAACTTAAAACCTATGATAACTGACTTTTAAAAATTTTTTTCTTCTCAGATTCTAAATCTTTATTTCTAGGATTTAATTATATCTCTGCATCTTTTTCTTTTTAATCCATTGCATTTCTTATGGTTTCTCAATCACAGTGCTTTATTCAGCATCCAAGAACTAGTTCTTAACCATTTCCTCATGTGCTTTTTAAAAGCATTTCTTGCTCTGCATATACATTCCAGTCTATAATGTTGCAAATTAGTTTAAACATTAAAAAAATTCTATTTAAAGCTTGATAAAATATAATGCTGATTAGTAGTAGTACTGTGGTCAAATATATTTAACCCAGTCATGATCACTGATATGCAGGCAAGCATAAATATTCTAAATCTGCAGTGAATATTTGCTTGTCCAGCAAGCATGGCAACTCTCTTATTGTTACGTTCTATGAATATTTTAGGGTCTCTGTAGTTACCGTAGCTAACTCTTTTCCCAAATGTAACCACTTGCACATTTTCAGACTACCATGAAAAGCACCTAATGTCATTTATTTGTTGCCACCACCTAAATAAGCGAGTCTCTTTCTGTAGGAAATCCTAAATTATTTCCTATAATACAGACAAAACACAGATAAGGTGAACTCCAGAGATCCCTTCCAACCTCAGCATACTATTCATACATGTGATTTCTCCCACTGTACCTTCAGTACGTACTTCTGTGCTCACTTCTTCCTATTTTTCGTAACATCTACCCTATCATTTTTTACATGCTTCTTACTGAATACATTACGAATGGGATACAAAAGCCTTAATGCTTCAAAGACTCTTGAATCTGGACAGCATCACAGAAAGGTGGTTCAGACTCAGAAACAATATCTGACATCTTAGCCAGTGGGATCCACAGACTCACTGCTTTAGATCACAATGCTGGCGTCACAGCTTTTCTGGACCCGTTATTACCAAGACACCTTCCTTGTTAGCTGGCAAAGCTCTGGTTTCTAGTTAAATGTAGGGCCAGGGCCATGGCAAGAGTAAATCAAACACACCCAGGAATGGAGAATATAGCACTCTGAAAAATAAAAATATTCTGTGAAGACCCTCAAGGTTCATCTCACCCTTCTAGCATCCCCTTGGTTTGAACAGTGATGTTCCACAATTTGTCATTCCTTCCTTGGCCTGATTTTCTTTTTCTTACAGAACTGGGGTCCAGATTGCAAAACCCAAGACTTCTTCCCTCATCAACTTTCTAGGAAAAACATTGAGAGACAAGAGCCATTGTTCCTGTATGGAGACATGCTGTGCTCTGATAGCCCAGGATGTCTCTGCCACACACCTGAGCCATCCCTTTCCCACCAGGGTATCAAAAGCCCTTACTAGCGTCCATCTTCACCCTGACAAAGAGAGAACCTACAAAACAGGGCCACCTGACTTGAATTACTTTGGACACTTGTAAATACAGCCAGCTGGAAAGGATCATGTATTTAACCAAATAAATTCATCTTGGTAGAAAATGGTCCTAGGCAATAAAATGCTGATGAGAAGAGACAGGATGGCCAGGCCCAATATAAACGCACATTAAAATGGTACTGATAAATTCTGGACTGTTCCCTCCAGCTTCTTTGAGAGACACCGGAATGGTTGCAGTATGAAAACCAGATCTCCAAGTCGCAGTGAAACTGAAGCTATGTGTAGAAAGAGCTGATTTAAAACCAAAGATTAGTTGATACTCCCACACTGATGTTTGAATATGACTATAACCAGCTAATGAGCCCGAAATTGCTTCATATCCACAGTGTGGGCTGAAGGCAAGCCGGGGAAGGGGGCAGTGCTTAGGCTTGGATTAACTCTGAGTTTGCTCTTCACAGCAAACCCATTCTACTTGAATGGCAGTCTTTAGTCCCAGCCCGGGAAACAGGCTGGAAGTGTGCAAGAACCACATGAATGAGGCTGCACTTTAGATTAGTTAATAGGCTGGTTATAAATATCTCATTGACATCATGTAGTCATTGTCACTTCTGTTCCCCTTAGCTGGGAAAAGAAAGCATTGGGAGTGATTTTTTCAAGGTACTTTCCTGCAGGCCAGCTGAAGCCAGTTAAGTTGCAGGCAGGCTGGGGTAATGTGCTGCTGTCGGCTGGAGCCCAGGCGTGCAGTCAAAAAGCCTTTGTCAAGCCCTTGGCTCTGACGGGGGAGTGAGGAACAAGCAGGTTATTTCTGAACTTGAGCAGCTAGCCTGAGTTAGTTAGAGCCTTTCTACGTGCAGCCTGGACACTCCTGAAATGTCTGTCACAGGACATAAACATTTATGATTTCTTTGATGCCAAATCCTTGGGCTCAGAACCAGTTAAGGTTGAATGAATACCTGCTATTCTTCACTATTGCAGCTTATACCAAAATCAGTGTGCTTAGCTATTCAGTAGTCTGTTGCTTCATGTTTTTAGTGACTGTAGGGCAGTCATGTCTATCTTACTGGTTCACAACACGCTGCAGACAGTCTCCGTTTCTCAGTGTGAGAGAGTGCACAGGGCCACCTGCATTTGCAGAAGTGCCACTGTGTGACTTCTGTTGAAGTGGACCAAAAAACCCCTTCACAAAGCAAAAAAAACCCCATTGAAATAAGGGAGGGCTGGATGAGGCTCCTGTCATCTGGCTGATTCTTAGGCTTTGGGTGTAGCTCCCTACTCCACACCCTTGTCTTTCTCACTCAGTCCTTTGTCCTGGTTTCACTCCTCTGCTTCACTTCTTGCTTCTACCATACACAATCATGTCACACAGGTCTACTGTAAGTTAGTTATATGCAGTTATATGACTGAATAAATCAATAAGCAGCAGCCTTTTTTTTTCTAATAGAGATTATAGATTTTCTTCCCATGGGCCTTGAGGCTTTGCTAAGGAAATAGCTTTGCTTAATAGAAGAGTTTTGCAGCCAGTTTCAAACCACAGAAAAACTCCCAAGATATTTGTAAGATCTTCACAAGCCCTCTTTGCCTTTCTGTTTGCATTGGTATATTCACACTCATAGAATTATCAGCGGGAGGTTGTTTGGTTTGGTTTGGGTTTTTTTAATCTTTTTGCCAGAATTCTTTTCTTCATGACTTGGTTGGTACTGAGCCAAACTTCAGTAGTATAACATCAGTGATTTTACCCACGGTAAATACCATTTATTTTTCTTTTCTAAGAGTCTTTAGACTGTAACCCCACCCTTCAGGGCTGAGTTATGATCACACCACTCTCTCAAGGAGGACATGTCAGGTTGCAGCGCTCACTAGATTAACCAAACATAAAACATGAATGCAACAGATTGCAATCACAATGAATAAATGCCCTTGAGATGCAGGAATTCCATTTTAGCGGAACAACAACAAATTAGCTTGTTATGAATAACATTTACAATAACTTCACAAATGAAGTTGCCATTATGTTCTGCTAACTGTATAAGACACAAAGTCACAAGGTGAAACTGTCAAATGCTAGGAAAGGGAATAAAATTCATACCTTCACATCAAGACTGATTAGAAATAACAACTATTGCATCTCAATTTGTGTTCATTTTAACCTGCTATTGCTCAGCTAAAGGTCCTTTCCACCAATGACAGTTTTGTAAGATAAATCTTGCAGGTGCTGAACTACTTTCAAAATGCACATAGAACTCTGCAGACTAATAAGCAGGGGAACCTATTCAACGATGATTTTATGAATCTTTTCCAACCTAAATGATTCTACACTTCTATAAGAAGTTGAAAGCTGTAATCTTGCAAACACATCAGTGGTCTCTTTGATTTCAAATGAGAGCTGTAATGTGATTATTTTTTTTCATGTGCATATGCATTTGCAAGTTTAGGTCTGAAGCATGGAGCTTTTCACATGATTTAAAAAAGAAAAGGAGAAATAACTTTTTGGTGAAGAAACAGAGGTAGTAATGCCTTTTTAGGCTTTACTTACAGTGTGTCTTTCTACTTTAACTATGTATATGAGTTAGTGGATTTTAATGTATGTGTAGTGGAAAGGAGCTCGGAGTTGCAAAAGCATGTAATGAACACAAGCAAGAAAGAATACTTTTTTATCAGGTGAGACAGAATAGTGAGGGAAGCGCAGTCTAGTTCTGAGAAGAAGCCAGAAGACAACAGCAAGACTTTGTCTCTGCTGATTTTAGGGTAGACAGGTGAAGTGACAGGTTTTGAAACTAAGATGTAACAGCTGTTACATGAAAAGTCCTAAGCGAAGACACGTGCAAGGTGGTGGTCAACAACATATTCATCCCCCACTTCCTCCCATTGTGATTTACTTCAGGCAGCTTAGTTCAGAAAAATGTAATGTTTGCCCTGATTTTGGATGGCATGATTATGCAGTGAAAGCCACGCCTTCATATCAACAGCAAAATATCTGTCTAGAGGCCAGATTTCACCACAATTTCTACATCTGTGGGCCTTGACCCCAGCTTAGTCAATGAGATTGAGACCGTGCCCTGGTCCCATTACATACCTATGCAGATTTTTTTTATTCTTGAAGAACCCATTTGTACCACACCACAGAAATTGGGAGGAAAAAGGTTTTCTGAGATATGATAAAAAGCAAGGGTAAGAAAAACTCATTTAAGCAGCAGCATGTCATGATCAAGGTGGGAAATATACAGAGACATCAGGGAAAGCAATTAGATCCACAGGCATACAGTCACGATGATCTTAGCATTTGAGATCAAATTGAGAGACAGAGAGAATCTCACCCTAAAGTGGTAGATGCGGTCAGTTTGAGTCTAAGATGCCGAAATTGTGGTTACGTTATGTAGGTGTCACCCACGGGCCACTAGTCTAAGCTCCCACTACTGCGAACAGAGGTTTAGTCAATGGGATCCAGAGAGAAATACAGCAGACACGTTGCTTGGGGCATGATTCAGCAGTCTAAATATAGACATCTAATGCCAATAGAGATGTCCTGGGCTGTGCCATCTGGCCTATAGCTGCCTCTCCTGACGCAAGCAGGACAAACAGGTCTGTATTGTATCTGCTATTCTCAGGTAGCTGCATGCATCTGAAAAGGATGCTGGACACTTTTATCTAGGGGTACATATGAACTAGCTGAATTGAATCTTAGATTGAGTCTTTAGCTGAAAACAGCCTTGAGACTGTTTTAGAATGAGCCTCTAGGATGCTCTCCAGGGTGTTCTAGATTTAGGTGTTTTAAATCTGGTATGTTTCCCATACACATGCTGGTTCCAAGTTAGAGAGTATCACTTCCCTCACAGGTGTACCTATAAACAGGCTCCTCGTGAAGGTGAGCCATATAATCTGAAAATGGTACTCGAGCTGATAATAGGGGATAACTGTAGGTTCTCTCTGACACACTTTTTTTTTTTTTTTTTTAATTTATTTAGCTATTAAGGGACCTAAGCCTGAATAACTTGCACTTTAATATCTGACTTCTAAACATCTAAAACCAGGGGAAGTGAAACCCACAGTAGGGTACTAGTTCCAGAAGAAGAATTGACAAAATTTAGGTCTGGTCAAGAGATAAAAACATATTTTCGCTGGAATTCATGGTGCAACTTTATCTGAGTGATTTCATACTGGTATGAACACTTTTATTCCAGGATCATTTTCCAATTTTGCTTGATGAGGCTGGTGAAAACCAGTTCCAGGGTAAATGTGCCTTTGTGGCATAACTTACAACATTTCACTCTGGAGACAAAGGCCTGGGGGCAAAAGAAGAGAAAAGAGAGAAGGGCTGGTAACCAATGTCAGGAGAGATTAGTCAAGTCATGGACAATTCTAGTAAAAGGAAGCACTAATTTAAGTTCCTTCCAATTGTCTAATAGTGATGATAAAACATTGGCTCCATTTATTTTGTTTTTAAATGGTTTTTTTAATGGTGTTTTTATACTTACTTGCTTTTTGTTTCATTGTGAGCCTTTTGTTTGCTACAAATTGTTTCAATATGTCTTTGAACTGCCTGTTTGAACACACAGCTTAATTCACTTCCATTTTCAAGAATAAAATATCTCAAGAACTTTAAAATGTTTAGAAATAGCTCCACACTCATAAAACTTAAAATATTTGCAGATGCCTGGAGTAGGAAATGCTGCTGGTTTGAAAGACGTGCAGCCTATTTGAAAACCAATCAGATGTTTCATTTAAAATGGAATTATGTAAAAATGATTTGTTGGCTTAAAGCAATTTTAATTTAAGATGTCCCTTGAAATTGCTTTCATCCTCAAAACTTCTAATTTTTGCTGCCCTTATCAGCTGCCTTCATTACTGCAAACACTTGTGAACAACAGGAAAATTGTCATAATCTAATTGACTCCAATGGAACAACACCTAAGAATAATGCTAGGCCTGACAGTTTTTGCAGAAGCGAGGTCTGGATAGAGAATTCCCACTTCCCACTTGAGAAACCTAACCTCAGCTGCTTGCATGATATGTAGGAACCATATTAGAAGGTTACTTTACAGGAAAGCTTGAAGATCTTAGCAACAGATCTTACTGTGAATGTTCTGAACATACTTTTAATCTTTCATCCTATTGAAATGTCACACTCAGTAGCCAGTTATGCCCACAGTGATGTAACCTTTCTTCTGAAGGCAGCAGGGATTGTGGTCAGATGAGAACCTATGTTATCTTTGGGTTACAAATATGCTTCAAGTCTGTAATGATGCTCAAACAGGGAATAGTTTATCAAGGACCTAATGCACAATTATGTAAAAGACTTTTGTGAAAGGTATCAAAAGGAGGCAGAGAATACAATCTTTCAATTTCTAGTTTGTGCCTTGTTTCATGAGAGCTTTAACTTTGTAACTTTAAATTAATATTGCTTTGTATAGGGTTTTTTATTGTTTCCTTTCTTTTTAACATTTCAATTTGTCAACACAAAGCTAATAGAATTATTCTCTCCTAGGAAATGTCTGAATCACAGTCTTCAATGTGGAAACAAGGGAAGCCTAGGTCACCTCTACCAAGGAATCCCTTCTGTGGAAAGTCTGGAAACTTTACAGTGTTATTTGCTATACTGGCTGAGGTATTTTTGTTCCATTAAAAACAGATGCTCTTCCTTAGTATCAAGGCAGATTAATTTCACAGATACAATGGGATCCCATTATAACAATCTGGTTTTGTTTTTAAACAGAACAGTTTCATCATATGCATGATGCCTGGCTATAATATAACTGTTTTGATGTGCAAATGGAAATCTGGAATTCTGACTTTCTTACAGTGTATGTAAAAGGTGGCTATATTTTAGACTCTAAAAATGGATTCAACTGTACAAATGCAAGGTTTGAATACATACCATCTGTGTTAAACATATGTTCTTTTAAGGCCTGAATTTGCCACTGCCATTATTTCTTTGAGATTACTTCAGCGCACTTCGAACTGACTGGGCATCTCAGCACCCAAGATTAATTGGCAGCTGCCTTGTTAAAACTTGACGCATATTAATAGCAAGTTGCTCTGCAATTAACAACAACAAAAAAAAGGATTTGATTAGTTGTGCGATGAGGCACTCCTCAATGCTGCGGGGAGTACTTACAGTGGCCCTGGGGTGGAGCCAGTCGTGCACCAACTTGGGCTTCAGAAGTGACAAGGGAGGACCCTGGGAGCATGAGCACAAAAGGCGAGCAGCGAACAGCAAGCAGCCTGTGGTATTGTTGTCACATTTGGTCCCAGAGATGGGAGTGAATGGAGGGCTGCTTGTAAACAGCTGAGCTGTGGCACAGTTCTGCTGCCTTTCCAAGCGAGGTATGTTTTCAGTGAGTAGAGGCTTAGTTACGGAATTTAATGCTCTTTCAAGAACATATGTAGCTTGTTTTTCTAATTAGAAGGGCAGTCCACAAACAAACTGCTTTCTATGCTGGGAGAGGAAATGACATCTTAGAAAGAAGCTCAAGGCTTTTGAAAGATGCAACAACTCACAAGGGGGAAAAATAATCAAGCAGCTATGCTTTTCAGAACAGTCACATCACTTTTTGATAGTGTCATGTCACTGAGCCCTGACAATTACATGTGTGTCTTAAAATGAAATGTCGCTGGGTCCTCCATTTATTATACTTCATCATAATTGATAGCCTGAGCCTTTCCAGCATTGGCTTTGATCTTGTTTGATTTATGTGAGCTGACTCTAGAGCCTTGGAAAACCTCAGCTGAAATCAGTGGTGGTGTACAAGGCTGTATAGTGATGTCTTGCAGCTCAGGTTGCAGGATAGGAAGAGGATTTTATAACATTGAAAATTGCTTTTTGAATTTGCTTCTATGAAATGCCAAACTAATGTGCTCAAAATTTTCATTTTCATGAATGCACCTGTTGGTACATGACTGGAAAATGTGAATTTCCAGAAGGCTGGGTTGAATCACTGTGCACCGTCTGGTCAGCGCTGCCCTGACTGACAAGGCGTTGAGCCTAATGAGTGTATAAGGAACTCTGTATCTAGTCCGTGGAAATAAATGAAGGGAAGGAAAGCTGATTGTAACAACAGTAACAACAAAAAAAGATCTTTTTTCTTTGTCATGTCAAGTGGTTGAAAAAGTTCTCATCGTTTTGGCAGTGCAGGGAAAATCAGATCTTACCTTTCTCAGCCTACTACTCATCTTCTCACTTTTCCCCTGATGCTTCCTTAAGGCTTTTGGCAACCCATCTTTTAGTTATTCCTTACTCAACAGAAAACCTAATCTCAATCCCCCTACCAAGATATATATATTGGATAAAGTAGGTAACTTATATAAAAAATAAATATCTCTATAGCTTTACATATCTAGCCAATATTTGTTATAGATAAATGCTATCTATATATGTGTGCTTATTTGTTTACATAATGAATAATAAATAAGAAATAATATTAGAATATCTCAGTCCCCTGAAAGCAGTGGGAAAATATGTAATATGAAAGACTTACTCTTGGTGAAGTAGAATTATGTTAGAGAACACTTAAACAAACCAGACATCCTGAAGTCCACAAGGCCTGAGAGATTGTATACACTAGTGCTGAAGGAGCTAGCTGATGTCACTGTAAAGCTACTCTTGATGGCTTTTGCAAAGTAATGGAATGTTCAAGAAGGGAAAGAATCTGTGGTTCTGTAGGTTGGTCAACCTTAGCTCAATCCCTGGGTGGGTGATGTAGCAACTAATCCTGAAAACCTCTTCCGGACATGTGAAAGAGAAAAAGGTGATCAGGATTCGCCAGCAGAGATTTGCAAATGGGGAATCGTGTTTAACCAACCTAACAGTCTTCTTCCATGAGGGGACTAGTTTGGTGCATGAGGGGAAAATGGAGAATGTTGTTTGACTTGACCTGAGTAAGGCTTTTGGCACTGTGCATCACAACATCCTCACAGACAAGCTGACAAGATGCACACTATGTAGTAGACGGTGAGATGCATTGAAAACTGGCAGAATGATCAGACCCAGAGGAGTGCAGTCATTGTGATTAAGCCCAGTTCGAGGCAAATTACTTGAAATGCATTCCAGGAGTCGATACTGAGACCCATAATATTCAACTAATGACCCCCACTAGTGATCGCGGAGCAGAGTGCTCCCATAGTGAGATTGCAAGCAACAGAAGACTGGGAAGAGTGGTGGGTATGCCAGATGGTGTGCTCACATTAGGAGGAACCTAGATAGTCTGGAGAATTGGGCAAAGATGAATTGTGAAGTTCAACGAAGGAAATGCCAAGTCCCAGACCTGCAAATGAATAACACTGAGCACCAGTATGTGCTGAGCGGCACCAAGCTGGAAAGCAGCTCTGCAGAAAAGTATTCAGCAAGCTGAATATAAACCAGAAATGTGCCTCTGTGGTGAAGGCCAACAGGATAGCATTAGCATTGCCCTCAGGTTGATAGAAATGGTCCTCCTTCTCAGCACTGATAGGGAAATATCTGAAGTACTGGGTCCAGTTCTGGACTTCCCAGTACAGGAGACAGACACACTGGAAAGTGTCTAGCCAACAGTCACAAAGGTGATGAAAAAAGTGGAGCATCTCTCCTATGAGGAAAGGCTGAGGGAGCTGAGTGTTCAACTGGAGAAGAGAAGGCTGAGTGGGAGTTTATCAGTGTGTATAAATTCCCATGAACAAAAGGGAGACAAGATCTTTTCAGCAGTGCATAGGGACAGAACAAGAGGCAATGGGCACAACTTAAAAAAAAAAATAAATTCAATCTGAACACCAAAAACTGCAGGAGTGGTCAAACACACGAATGAGTTGCCCAGAGAGGTGGTGGAGTTTCCGTCCGTGGAATCATGTAAAATCAGGTCAGAGTCCTGGGCAACCAGCTCCGCCTTATGCTGCTTGAGAAGTGGGAATGGACTAGATGAACTAAAGAGTTACCTTCCAACCTGAACCATTCTGTGATTCTGTGATATTCCACAGTAGAGTTGTTGCTGTGTTTAATTGCATTGGCTCATTGGATATAAAAGTATCTCTGTGAAAGCGTCCATTATCAGAGTAGTGGCACATAAGAATTGTTATTTAAAGCAAAAGTGTTTCTACTACTAATTACAGCAAACTTACAGGAGCTTCCTAGGCTGCACAGGGTGAATCTACTTCCTCTAAGTGACTATTCCCTGGATTCCTCCTGTTCTAGTTTTGCAACAATGCAAATGGTACTTACCAATAAAATAAATTTGTATTTGGTTGGCTACTTGAAATGGTCGCCACTACCATCTCTGGAAGCAGGTTATAAAAACCAGGCTAACACTAGACTGAAAGCAGAGAGGAATACAGCTATCACATAGGATTTCTACTTGTCTTCCTAGTATGTAGCTATGCTGGGAATTCTGTCACATGGGTGGCATGTTATGTCAATTCTATAGTTTATTTTCCTTTTATGGCCATGCTGTGTTGTTCCTGTAGCTGCTGATATGAACACCGCTTTGGCTGCTTGGCAATGCACTGTAATTAACTGTCTGCTAAGTACCAATGCCTTTAAACCAGGATTCTAAAAATGCAGTTATTTGTAGGAGAATGCCAGATAAATAATTGAAGCACTTGAATGAGGCTTTCTTACTACTGTATTCTGTGCTGTTTGGTGACACAAATGTATCTTATTAAGAAAAGAAATTTAGTCTTCAACAGCAAAACCATTTTGAGTATCTCAGACACTTCACATGAAGACAGTTGGGTTGTTGTTGTCATATAAACTCTTACTTCTCTCAGTAATGCTGAAGAAGACTCTGTCCCTTTTCTTTTTTCTTAATGCACATTTGTCTGCTATTTTATAGTCACTGCACAGAAACATCAACCGTTGCCACGTAACTGAAAAACCCAAAGAGGTACGTGTTTCTGGAAAGAATCAGATTTTCTATGCAAGTTCTGACCAGAGAGTCACTTCCCAGAAATACTGTACTGCGTGACATATGCACATACTTTTGTGTTTGGGAAATCCCAGGAAGAAATGCAACATACTGTGTGGGTATGTACACTCTGAATGCCCAAATTGGACCTCCCCGACCCTTTTTTAAGCCTCTCTCAACTTCAGTGCTCTCACGCTCTCCGCTTTTGCCCAGAATAACCCTTTCCCTTCATGCTCTTGTTCTCTGGGCATCCTTCCCAGAACTATCCGTGAGCTGTGTTCACCACTCCCCTCTGCTGTCTTTCTAATGCTAGAAAAGACAGCACTAGGTAAGGGTAAGGAAAAAAGGACCTCAGAGCCACTTGCTTTGGAGCTCTGCAGGAAACACAGAGATGGGTCTTTTCTCCCAGTGATGGCAAGGTGAAGAGAAACGTAAGACCTGAAACCTGCTTGTGGTTTGAAGCTTGTGTTTGAATCCCATACTGGAGCATAGTCGTCTACCCTACTCACGCAGAGGTGTTCCTCTTAAATTCAGTGATGTCAATAGGTACTTGCTGTCCAGGGTGACCTGGACAAGCTCTCTTAGCAGGCTTCGGGATGACTTAATTGCAGCCTTCCAGTACCTGAGGGGAGCCTACAGGAAAGGTGGAAAGAGTCTATTTCTAAGAGTACGTAGTGATAAGAAAAGGGGACATGGCTTCACATTGAAAACAGTAGGTATAGACTAGATATCAAGAAAAAATCCTTTTCTGGGAGGGTGGTGAGGCACCAGAACAGGTTGTCTGGAGAAGTAGTGGAAGCCCCCTATCTGGAAGTTTTCAAGGCCGGGTTGGATGGTGCTCTGAGCAACCTGGTCTATTGGAAGGAGTCTCTACCCATGGCAGGGGATTTGGAACTAGATGATCTTTAAGGTCCCTTGCAACCCAAACCATTCTGTGATTCTAGGACTCTATGACTGCTGGAAAATACACTGATTGTCTGATGGGAAAAGATAACCCATGGCCTCTTCATCTCACCATTTTTAGCCTCAGGCTGCCCATCTTTTGTTTCTTTCCCTAACCATTCTTGTTTCCTATTCCTTCTCAGGAACCACTTAAACTGCCCATTTCCACCTTACTGCCTCCCTTCCCCTTGCTCCTGCCTTTGGTCAGCTCCAAATCTCCCTTCACAGGCCTGTTCTTCCGGTGCTACCACACAAGATCTTCCCCTCTGCTGCCTCTTCCCCTTGCCCACAGCCCCTTCCCACCCTCACCCCGGAGTCCTTTCCCAGACCTGGCTGCTCCAGTTCCATTTCCCTTTTCTGCTGAGCCCAGGTGAAACTGAAATCTTGCTCTGCCCTGTGCAGCTTCCACGTGGAACACGTGCAGGAAGGGTACAGTTTCTAGGCAGTTATCGATTTTTGGACAGGTGAAATCACTGTTTCTGAAAGGCTTATAACTAGATCATGTTGGATGGAAAAAGGCAGGAGGTTTTTCACATGTAAACCACTCGTCTCCCATTAGATTTCAAGTGACTTGTCTGAACCTCTAGATTTAAGAGCTGGTTTTAGAAGTCTGAAAAAATGTATGAAACACTATTCTTTGCCCACACTCATTCTTGTAGGTGGCTGGATCTTGCCACGTCAAATTTTCCCCAACTATTCATCATCCAGTGTGCAACTGAATCTGAAGCTTTTCATACATGTAGAAGAAGTTGGCAATTCCTATTATGGGCAGTTTTGTAAAGAGTTTTATCATACCTTTATCTTATCATTAACATGCCTGGCTAGATTCCTAGCAGGAGTTGCTACCGATCCCACCTAGTATAGAGAAAAAAAATCAATCATTTATTGATTTAGAACACCAACTACTGAACATTATAGTAAAATATGTCACACTGACACTGTTTTCATGTCGCCTCATCCAAGACTTAATTAAGACAGCTCAAAAAGCATATTGACTTCCACTAGCTTTGTATCAAGTTCTGACTGAACAAACAGCTGCTTATAAAAGATGAGAGATAATAAACATGGTCAGCTTTTTTTTTTTTTAACGTGAATTTGGAAGAAGGAGAGAATAATGGGCTGGGAATGTTTTATTTCTTCTTGTCAGGGTGAAAGAAAGGAAAAATACACCCAAGATGTTTCTTTAAAAGATCCATTTAAATGGGACCACTGTTGAAGGAGGCAATTATTTTTTTATCATAAAAGCTTGACAGCCTCCTTTTAGGGCTGAAATGCAGAAACAAAATGAAATCTTTTGTGTGATGGATTGAGTTAATGCACAGCAGCTTTCTGAGTGGAAAAACCAGAGAAGTGATTAGGTTATTTTTTATTACTTTAGCTAGAGAGACTGGGTACTGCTTCTACAACTAGTCACTGGGGTATAATTAATAGACCATTTGCTAATAGAATGTAGAGCTTTAACAGCAGACACTGTTTGGGATTTCAGCTATCTTGCTGCATCTCAGATGGTTGTAAAGAGCGCAGAGCTGTGTAGCACGGTCCGAGTGGCTCTCCTGGAGCCTACATGGTTAATCCGTGTTGCTCTGAGAGCCCTTTGCTGTGCAGAGGTCCAGACAGACCGTGGGGCCGTCCTGGCTGTGCTGAGGCTGGGCTGGGAGCCCTCTGGCAGCCGCGGGCCAGGGTGTGTGTGCTCGGCTGCCGGTGGTGCCAGGTGCCAAAATAAGTCCCCAGCCCAGCTTGGCGGATGGGAGAGGTGGGGCTGTTTGTCAAGAGGAAATGAGGAACCATTTTACCATCCTGGACTGGCTTGAGAAGTGAAGAGCTATCCAGAGCCCTTCTGTGAGCTCCGAACTGCTGGTTTGTGGTGAAATCTCAGAGTGCCACAGAGAGAGCTCCTCTTCATGCCACCCTAGAACAGTTGCCTCTTCTTTCTCATCTGCTTGCACCCATGAAGGTGTTGTCTGTTAAGGTTAACCCAAGCCTAGCTGATGGAAGAATAGCCTTCAGCACCTCTGGGTGTGGCAGGTCTTTACAAGAAAACGGGTGAGGGAGGAGTCTGGTCTCAGCTGCAGTTGCTTTGCCTATTACATGCTGGTCCAAGGGAAAAAAGAAGCAAAGTCAAGCAGGAATTTCAAAATAGTGAGTATTAAGGACTCTCTGACAAAGGCATTGATCTTGTCCAGCATGGTTTAACACACCTTATTCTGGGTTTAGGATACATCTCTGCTGTGCAGAGGCGCATTTTTTTTACACTGGATTTCAAGCATCCCAGTTTGTGCTGGGGATGGGGTCAGTCTCCCAAAAGGGTCAGAGCACAAAGACTAAAACCATGTCTCACTGGCACTGCATCCTCTATTTCTTATTTTGCATAGGAAATAGACACAGACGGGAATACGGACCTAAGTGTTTATTTACATGTTCCTGATTAAAATGTTTACCACTGGGGAAAGAGCAATTAAGATAAGTGAGTGGGAGATATTAAGAAAATAAATGTAATGAAAGATCTATAGGCTTGTTTTTCCCAGAAAGGATGTTAAGAGGGAGAAAAACTAATTTGTGGTGGATGCTGTGTAACCCTTGAAGAAATAGTCTATTTCTCTGCCTCTGGCATATTTGAGAGAATAATAGTCTTCACACTTCTTTTCCATTTTATTTTTCATTGTTTGCAGTGCTTTAGATGTCCTTATGCTGCTTGTTTACCTGTTTACAACTTTTCCCCCTGAATCCCTGAGCCTGCAGATAGCCAGAGAAAGGAAATATATGTGCCTTCCTTAGAATTATAAAACTGCTTAAGTTGGGAAAAGTTCTTTAAGATCATTGAGTCTAACCATCTGATCTCTTTCTGACTACAGGTCTGGTTTCTCTGCTTTGGTCTGGAAGACAGAGACAAACAAACCAGTGACATCTAGAGCCCCTTCCAGATTATATTGTATGATAACTCCAGGCATGAATAAGAAAAATGAGAAAAATACTTGCTTCCTATCCCACGCTGCTTCTCTGCTGTCCATGTAGGTTTTGTTTCATAGTTTCCATTTACTTTTCAAGTCACATGGACAGAGTACATTGAGAGTTTGCCACCTTCTAAAGCAGGGCTACTTTAACAAGTGTTTGTGAGGCAATTTAGGTCCTCTTAGTGGTGAGAAGGCTGTGAGAAGACTCCTTGGGGGCCCTGGAGACCACTTTCTGCTCAAGCCCTGACGTGTGGCGCCTGCTGGGGCATCTGTGCCTGGCTTGACTGGTCCAGATCCACCTGGCTGACTAGACAGCTCAGTCAGACCTCATCCCCCCTTCTCTTCCCCTTGGCCTTCCCTCTGCCCTCAGTTCTTGCTCCCCAGCCTGCACAGGACTATTCAATGGTGTAGCCAGTATCACGCTCAGACCTGCTTCAAGGCTGATTTTTTATGCTGGTTTTTTAATACTTTTTTTCCCTTTACTGTTCATTGGTATAGTTAGTACCACAGCAGGTAATCCTATCTGCAGCTTTTAAGAGATACCACAGCAGACTTGAACATAACATAAAGTTTGTTTTCAGAGCTTAACAAGCTGCCACTCATCAGCTGCCATGGTGGCTGCCTTTCTATGCTCTTAGCCTACAGTAAATGCAAGATAATTCAGCTTATCTTAACTCTTTATTGCTGCAGGCTCAATTAAATCCAATTACCTCACATTTGCAAGGTTACACACACATACAGGATTACTGACACTCAGTTGATGGTGGAGAATCTGACAACAGCTGAGCCCAGCCTAAATATTTCTTACTCCTAAGGTTATTTTATATGGCTGTCTGCATATCTTTTGAGTCCGTTTGCATAGAGCTTCACATATGAGAGAAGGTGCTCTGCTTCTAGGTGCCAGCATCTGTTAGTAAAGGAATTTACATTAGGCTAAACTGCTGACAGTGGAGAGAAAGAAACAGGCTCCGTAACAAATAGAAACTCTTAGCCTTGGGCTTACATGATACTCTAGGCATTGAAAGGTTTAGGAAATTCCGTTACAGGAACCCCAAGCCCTGCACAGTTAGCCAGAATTTATCAGAGGTGTTTCAAGGGATGAAGTCATGCACTATTTTTCTGTTACTATTTGGTGTCTTTCAACAAGATGGAAATTAAATCTCAAATCTCCTCAGTATATTTATAGTTAAATTTTGGAGAAGTTTACTGCTAAGCAGGAACACAGGATGAAAAACTTAACCAGAAGAGATGGAAGAATTCAAGGTAGACATAAGGAATGATCAAGTCAGAAGAAAGTGTTGGTGGGGCAGAGAAGGCAATACAGGTGACCTCTGAGGAGACAAGGAACTTTCTATTTCTATGAAAAGTGGCCACAAATAGAAGAAGGACCATTTAAATATGGCATCTATTCTGAGGTCCTTGTGAGTAAGATATTTATAGAAAAACGTTGCACTCATGGGATGCCCTGCCATCTGAAGCTTAGTGACTCCCAGAAATCTGCTACTTAGGCAATCTATTATTTGCATGATAGAATCATGTGATAATGGCTACAAAATAAATTGCACACCCTTTAAAAATATTTTTTTAAATAAAACATGGCAGCATGCATAATTTGGAGGGCAAGGTGAGCACAGATTACCTTTGAATGTAACATTAGGAGCTGGCTTTTCAGGTAAGGTAGTAATGGCTTTTAATAGTTTAACTAAAAAAAGAAATCTTCATCTATTACCTTCAAGCAGATTTCAAGAGTCTTGAAGTGCTAATTTTGTACCAGAATGATCTTGAGTGCCATACTGTTAACACTCCAGAAAAGTATTCCAGCACCTGCTCTCACATAGAATTAGCTCTACTTGTATTCCTAAAAAGAAGACCAAATGTACTATACTATCTGCTATAAATAATTTCACATGTATCTCCAAGAGCCATGATATTGTAAATATTCAGCACTTTCTATTCATACAGTAATAGGAAGAGGTAATGCACTTCATTATGGATAACTTCAATTTCAAAGTAAGTGGAGAACCAACTGTTTGATCTATACATAACACAAAATTTCTTTTAAAATCTATACCATCATAGTCTTCATTATTGTTTAATGATAAAAACTAAAAACTAGACACGAATGAACTACATCCATATTAATTTGTTTGTAAAATGCCTTCTTTGAACACTGAGATGGATTGTGAGTTAAGTGGCTTGCTCTTTATGTTCAGTGCATACAACAGTGATTTCAATAAGGTCAAAACCAGTTAGGTAAACCTTGAAAGCATTTGCTATTTATAAGTCACTGAATTTCGAACAAGTACACATCATACGCTGGAATCTGACCTAGCAGAAATAAAATCTAAAGGGGATTGAAACTCACAGAGTTGTTATACCACTTCTCACACAATATCATGTTTAAAGCAGTTCTTCCAGGAGCTTCTCCAGACAACACAGCTCATAGGTCAAAATGTTCAGCTTCATTTATCACAGCCTTCAATATATTTAAATATATGAGTGACTTTAGAGAAAAACAAATAGTGAAGAAAGAAACTGGGATATCCCATTTATATATTTTTCAAGGTAAGTTCCAAAGCAGCCTCAGAGGTATAATTCTGGGGTCCAATTCAGCCTGGTTCCCTCCTGCCAACTGGCAGCACTGGCACATAAAATCTAGATTTTATAATTTAAACTCAATTTTATCAATCGCAACTGAAATAAACACAGTACTGATTTTTACTGTTCATATTTATTCGTAAATATTCTTTTATATAGAAATTTCCATCTGCACTTCAGGATCAGATCTTTAGTACCTGCTTTCTATGGTTTTATATCAGATATGCACTGAATCTGATACGACATAGAGTCACAAGGTGCACAGGTGATTTTCAGCTACATAGAACTGTAAAAGTCAGGGCAAAGACATTCAAAAGCCGGTATTATATTCAAATCTTTAAATTCCTAAGGCAGCCTTGGATAGGGAGGTATGAGAAGACACCCCTAATGCAGGCTGTGCTGTGGTGCCAAAAGAGCTGGGAGGGAAGGGGAGCTGATATTATCTTTAGCTGACCTGGATGGATTTGGAAGAGGACGTGTCTACAGCTTCAGCCAAGGGTTGTAAACATGGGATTAAGTTCCCATTCCTTTATGCTACACTTCCATCTAGGAAAGCTGAGTTACCTCAGTATTTCCACAGTTGTGAACTAGTGATCTTTGCCATAATGGCTACACAGTCACATTTTTGTTCCAGAGCAGTCTGTCTACCATTTATATGTCTCCCATTAAAGTGACTCCTTTAGTGATTTTTTTTATATAGCAACTATAATTGTGGATCAAATATTTTTGGTGGCAAGATATCATTCCTATGATTGGCACTCAATAAATGAAAGATATGTTTCAGATTTTGGAGACAGAGAGATGAAAGACTATGTGAACTTCTTAACAATCTACCCAAAATGTGGATACTATTTTTAGATAAGAGCAGTGTTACAGCCATAAGAAAGATCCATTAAGCTGTCTGAAAGGAGAAGAAATCACAGAAATTAGAGAAAAGGAACAGAAAATTCAATTCTTCATGGGACTGTCTTCAATTCGTTTGCAAATGTCCCTAGCTCTTTTCTTCCACAGTATGAAGCCCACCTGTTGATCATACACACTGACAGTGTGGATCGAACTCTTGCACTATGTTTTAATCATGGCAAAGTGACTGTTAGCAGGTGTGGTCCATGTGTACTCTTGTAGAAAGGGAAGAAGAACAAAGTAAAAACAACACTGTCAACGGAAGAGGAGCATTTGTGCTCATGTTGGAGGTGGAAACTGGTCACATCAGACATCATCATGAATAATCATACCTCGTGTGTTCATGTAGAGGCCACTTCTTTGGCTGAAGTATTCTCCCAATTAAGGAGTAGCTGCTGAGTGACAGAAATCATGGGTTAAGATGCCAGAGCGAAGGGGTCATTTTACAAACTGGGCCTGTTAAAATGTGAGCTCTCCCTGTAGCATATTTAAAAGACTTTATAGTCTTAACATGTTCCAGTCTTGCTGGTCAAGTCCGTGTCTCCTGTCCACAGGTACCAGCTAGAAAGAGAAGCGCCTTGATGGAGTTCAGTCAGGAGCAAACCCATCGGGGATTGCTGCTTTGCTGCTGCCGTGCAGGAGGCAGACTTCAGGGGACTAAAAACAGCAGAAGAAACACTGGCTTACAAAATATGTAAATGCACCTTTGCTTCCCATTTGGCCATTCTGTCACATGTAGAGAAACTACACATTCTTGTTTTCCTCAGCCTGGAAGTCAGAACAGCTTTCTTTCTCTAGGCTGTTTGTGTTAAGTTTGATTAACACCTGGGGCCAAAGGGAATGACTGGCCATACTAAAATCTGGAAAAAAATGTCAGACAGACATTTTGTTAATGATATCCCAGAGTAAAAGAGTCCTCAGATAATCTCTTTTTACATCACATTATGCTGTGAGAAATTGTGCTGAGATTCAGGAAAAGATGAAGTGATGACTTTAACAGATAGAGAGCAGACAGTGATTTGGAGGTAAAATAAGTCCTCTTTCCATTAATAATTTACAGGCATAAAATTTACACTGATTTCGTTAGGAATTTGCCCCATGTAGCATCATTTAAAACCCTCTGAGTCCTGAGCCCTGGATGTTTGGAAGCAATAAGTTCATATGGGAAAATTCAGTTGTTCGCTTCACTTTCTTGAATTTTGCTTTTTTTCTATGGTTAAGCAAGTACCTGCTACCTCTGTCCCTCTTTAAAGTTTCAGTTTTCCAAGATGATTATGTCTTCTGGAATGTGTGTAGGGGTCATCTACCACCTGAAACACACAGACATAATTTTTGTGCTGACAGGAACAACCTGTGATTTTCAATATATCTAACTGTGAAATGACCTACAGTAACCTACTGACACGTGAATGTATTTACTTCTCAGTCAGCTATGAGTGTCAAACGCTAAATGCAGTATATAAATACATTAGGTGAATCTGCAGCATATTCTAGAAGGATCTGGGTCCACAGCCTTTTAGTAGCCTTTTGCAAATTTTACAAGCACATCAGTAAAAGCATGAACTTATTTGAAATCTTTGAAGTTAAATTTCCTGGTATATATAAGCCCGAAGTGTCAAAGCTGACAGGCCTGAAAATGCCCATGTTGGCACATATCCCGGAACAAGCAGTTCCTATGATCATTTCAGATTTGGCTGTAGTGACCCAGAATAGATAAACTCAAGATTACCAGCACCAGGCTCTAAACAAGTCCTAGTTCAGAGCTGACCCAAACGGCATTGTACCAGACCCTGTTCTCGAATGGAGCTGAATGGAGAATTCTGTCACCCTAATATGACTGGTACTGTCTCATGCTAGTACAACCCATGGCTTTTTGCTCATTTTAGGAATCTGTGCCTTTTATATTCACATTGGTTCTGATGTGTACTGTACGCACTTTAATTCAAACCAATTCGTTCTTGCTCACATGAAATTCCTGAGGACCACTGTTTTTTTCCTACCCATTCTATGGCATGAAGTGGGCACAAGTTTTCTAGGTGTTTCAGAGCTCTGGCTTCAAGGAAAAAATCTGGCCATATCTTCATAAGAGCTGTTTTCAGGTGTTAAACAGGCAGCCACAGGGAAGAGGGTCTGGCTGAGTCTCTGCTGCAAAGGAAAAGAGGTTCCGTAACAAATACTCAGCCCAAGGCTTAGTGTCATGACTGGATTTCATTCACCCAATCCAGGGCTAACACTTCTAGATGTTATTTGCCATTGCAAGGGCAAATGGCAGCCTTTTGAAACAGCAGCCAAGCAGTGGGAATAATTAAGTCTCCAGGAACTGAACTCGTGTGCTTCTCCTCTTGCTGAGCAGCAGGGCCTATGTTTGTGACTTCCAAGAGATGTGTTGCCTTAAAAGAGGTATGAGGAAGAATGGCTCTGTCCCTAGCCTTCTGCAAACTAATCTTCAGAAAAGAGTACCAAAAATGTGTTCTTTCAGCGATGCCAGCTGTCCAGGAGATCCCTGAGTAATATTTCTACACACTGCTCTATTCCAGATATCTTTATCCCACATGATCCACTGAAAGAGAAATAACTATGATTCTACCTTGTTGTCTTATCACACCAGGAGCTCAGAAACACTCGTGGTACTTGCTTATGCCTCTCACCTCTCCCTGTGCAACTGCAGACCCTTACTTTCAAACCAAAAACGTCTGTGTGGGGACACTGAATACTCTCTTTGACCCCTTCCTTTGGCCATCCCAGTCTGGAATTGTGCTTGGTGCTGCAGGGAAGACCAGTTTGCTAGCACTCTTGGGTGTTTTTCTATTTTTGGCCTGCAACAGAAAATATTTCATTTGGGATTTGTTTTCCTCTACCACCACAGAACTGTGAAGTTGCTCTTTTGTTGTTGTTGATCTTCTATATCAGTTGAAGGAATTAAGCAAACACACGTCATTTGTCAATCTGACAAATGAAAAGAAAGAGGAAAGAACAAAACCAACATCACAGGATGCTAAGAAGATGATTTCTATTTTTAACCTGGTACATTTTCAGACATGTAAACACCTCTGTTAATCGCAGACCCTGTGGCAGTGCTCTAGGGATTATTGAATTGCTTGGAAAGCTGGCAGCCCTATATGGCGTACCAGTGAAGGACTTGACAAAGCTAATTGTGTTCCAAGTTGTTTTCAGCACCAGTGGGAAATGAGGTCTGTGAGCTGGATGTACCGTACAAACCAAGTAGTGACGGAGAAAGGAAGGTGGGAAGAGTGAGGTGCTGAATAAAGGTAACAGGATCCATAAGCATATGACATTTTGCTAATGTATTTGGCCTCTGGAATTTGAAAGGCAGTTGCATGCTTAACAGGCATGTGATGTACTATCATGAGTGCCTGCATTTCCCTTGGAAATTTTAAATGCCTGTTAGCTCTGGAGTACATCTTTCTATCTCTTTTCCCTGCACCAGTAAGAATACAAAATTCATTATTAATGATGTTTTTCTTCTAGACACAGGATTTTTCAGACCCAGAGAAGTCATTTTTTCCCCTCCAAATGCTTATGAAGCCTAAAAATTATGTCCACGATGTTTCAAGCTCTACTAATGACATTTCAGGATTGTCCTCTCTTGCAAATTCCCAGTAGCAGCAAACAATATGCAAATACCTTTTGTCTAGTCTTCCTATTTTCAAATATAGATTTCCATCTAGTCTATTGCTTGAGTGACTTATCTGCTGTCCTATGAGGTGTTCCTCAAAGAGTAATTCAAAACCTGTGTGAGCAGGTGAAACTTCTGTGGTGTTTGCACCTGTTTATCTAATACTTAAAATTGTTTCTGTTCATCAAGTTCAGTGTATTTCACCACACTATTTTCCAAGCCTTTGGAAACCTGTTCAAAATGTGTTTATATGACTCTTTGTGTTCTGGTGGGAGGAGGCAGATAACCTTTCATGGCTTAGAGATCCATGAAAACTAGCTTGCTTCCCATGCTGCAGGAACAAACATGCCATAAAAACACCTCATCAAAACAGCTTTAACAACATTTCCTCTTTTTATGAGCACTGTGACAGATTTGTGCTAGGTCTGGTGCCTTGGTTTCCTCTGTCACATGCTGTTAAACATAAAATGTCCTGCAGAAAGTGATCTGTTTCTTCCTTTCTAGGGTATATCTGCCAGTCTCACAGTGACAATGCAATCTAAGATTGTGATCAAACTTGAGCGTGCTAGCTCTTAAGAACGGGTGTTATGAGCCCTCTCATTGAGGATTTAATAACAGGAAATTTTGGGCAATGCAATCTCAGAGGGAGATTGTTGGCATCACAGGGTTTTGGAATAATCTGTCTACCAGAATAATAAAAGAGAAGCCAGATAAAAGGATGAAAGGATGTGAGACGAGGTAAGGGGGAATGGAGGCTTGGAGAAAATAGCCAGGAAATGAGAGAAGGTCTGGAAGAATATCAGGGCTGTGATGGAAAGAGATTGTGAGGAGAAGCGTTTCCAGAAGGGAGAAGCCTGGCAGAGAAGTATGAAGTGGTATTAAAAGGAGTGATGCATGCTCTGGCCTGGGGACAGGAGCAGGGTGGAGCTTGCAAGGAGAGCACTTTCTTTCTAGGAGTCTGGACCAGGAAACAAAAGGATTGTTATGTTTTGGAGCAAGCTAACAGGCAACCTGTAAGCCCATCTTCCTAAAAGTATTACGCAATACCTTGTTGGTTCACTTAGAACAAAATGGTAACTGCAACAGGTAAGGACATTACTTCTCATCAAATTTTTCAGTTCTGGAGTGGTCAACATTGAAGGATACATGTATGCCACTGAAAAAAAAAAGCAACGTGCTTTCTCTGGCCCACTAAGCAACTGTCAGTGAAACGATAACATTTCACTTTCTCCTTCCAATCAAAGAAGCTGTTCTTATCCATTGACTTTACTAGCAAGAGGCCTTCATCTACATTCCCCCATGAATAATGCTTGAATATTGGCTGGGAGGACCTGAACTGTGAATGGGAGCCTACCAACAGTGTGGTTGGTCCATGGACCAGCTTAGTTTTCCAGGAAAGTCATAACCCATGAAAGTGCCCTGAAGTTCAAAAACAAGAGTGAAAAGGATGTCTTGCTGAAGAGAATTCTTTTTTTCAGTCATTCTTTAGCTCTGAAAATGAATGTGAAACCTTAAAGGGATGTTTCCAGGCAGTGTTGGTTTTCCTGTTTTCTACTGTGCCTGATACGAATGAGATCAGCATCTGAAACCTGCACAACAATGAACTTAGAGCTGGTGTCTCTCAGTTTCCCCTATCAGAGTGATGATGACCAGTTGGCAGGGGTGCCAAGTCACCAACAGAACTTCAGGATGGTGCCAGAACTGTGATAATTTTAAAAATAAGTTTTAAATAGATTTAAAAAAGGTGATGTAAGGATGACAGTTTCAGTTAGGGTAGTCCCCTTCTGTGAAGACCCTGAATACTTAGAGAGCAGTTGGTTCATGATGGAGAGAGATTAGAGAGATTTGTACCCAAATACTAAAGTAAGGTCTCATGATTATTTTGCTATATGATCAAAAAATTAATAGGTGATGTGCATTGGTGTGTGTCATAGACTAACCTGCAGCATGGTGCGCTGATGATCTAATCTGGTGTCATATTTGGACAGTGTACCTACCCCGCATGTCCTGTCCTTTACATGGTCTTCAGATAAAAGGGCAAGGAAAGTAAATTGTACATTTCTTTGCAAAATAGAGTTTGGATGTAGCCAAACTACCTGCATAGATCCATACATTGAAAAGTACTCAAATCTTCCCATCACATCCTATGCAACTGTAGTGTATTTATTTTTTGTTACCATGAAGCTGAACTTTAAAGAAAGTAAAAATAAATTAGTTCCTAAGACTCTGTTCTGAGAGAAGCTGTAACTACCAAGACTAAGAGCTGCTATGATTACTCCACAGACATCAGCACAAAAATGGCAATATATTCTGCCAACAAACAATGTGCTGTTCCATTGCTGTAGGACTATCAGCCCCAAACTGCCATCTGTGTCTCCTGCAGTGTTCAGTGTCCCATGTGGCTGATTAGCTGGCATATGTCATCATGTGAAAGAAGGAATTGTTCTGTCTTGTTGAAGGGCTTTTTCTGTTCAGAATTCTAGATATTTACTTGTTCATCTAAAAGGTAAAGTGTTTGTTATGGGAGCTGTAAATGCTCTGAGAACTGTACAGAACAAATAGAACACATAAATCTTGACTGAAAAGAATTTATCTAACTCAGAAAAAAAGCTTACAGGGTCAGATGGATGACTAGTTGTAAGTTTTTAAAATTGTTTCAGATGGAAACAGGTTTTCAAGAAAAAAATATCACAAGAAATTCTTGGTTTGAGCTGATTTGGTTTTAGATAAAACTAACCATAAGTTTAAGTTCAGATATTCTGCTGTATTTTTGTAAAAGTTATAGTTAGGCTGTTCTGGGTTTTCTTTCTTTGTGTAATCACTCTTTGTGAGCTGAACTGCAGTCCCACTGATGCAATCTCATCTCTTGCTAATAGGGGACCATGTAGTGTCTCACAGAAGGTGTAGTCTAAACAATGAACATTATTTACAAAGAATGTACAGCAAATACACTTTAATTCCCAGTGGAATAGAAATATTTCACCAAAAAGAGATTCACAACAATTTTTCATGAGGCAATTTAATTTCATTGGTTTTGTCTGTCTTTCCCTTGTGTAAGGGCACTTGTCGTCATGCCAAACAGACATCAAGGAGCCAGAAGGGTGGGGGATTTGTAGTTGAAAGGATGAAGAGAGACTGGTTTCTGAAATACTTGGAGCTGATAATACTGCTAATAATCTGTGGCCATTTTTCAAAGAATTATAACCTGGCAAACACGTTCAACTTCTGCTGACTCTAAAAGGTTACTGAGATAAATATACGGTTGCTTACTTTAGCAGTGTAAGTTTGCCTGAATAATATTTCAAACCTAAGAGAAGGAGAAACTTGGCCTGAGACTGCTATGAACTCAAGAAGCAATGAAATCCCACCTAGATGAATTATCTAATATTATTCATAATTAGTACATATGCATGATTACTATGCTAAACACATATCTAGCTATGGTTAAAATGCTTCTGCTGAGAGTACTCTGGAATAGAAACCACCTTTTTTCATCTAGAATAAAAGGACAGTACTGTATGGTTCCTGGTCTGTGCACAGAGGTATAAAATAAAATTTAAAGAAAACACCTAAAGGCAGTGGAAAAATGGGATGTAGAATCACAACTCCTTCTTTTGTAGGAATTTTCTCGTTACGTCATGGACTTTAAAAGGTGGTCTGGCCAAGCTCTGTATCTTTCCAGCTGAATCCTATACATGAAATAATCTCCTATTTCTTGTGGTTTAGAAACTAATTATTAGGCCATGGCCAGAGAAAATTCAGGGTAGATCTGCAAACTCTTCAACAATTTAACTGTGAATGGAACAAGTTAGATCACTGTAGAGACCCCCTTCAGATAAGTCCTGCTGATGTTCTGCCAGGCTTTCAAATGCTGTTTTCAACTTTAGAACTACAATAAATCTGTAATAATTCACCTCAGCAGCCTCTCTCAGGAGCTTTTAACCCATGTAGCTTGCCAGCTTTCTTAAAAATGCTTTACTGTATATAGACACTTTGGCTTTTTGTGTATTTCCGTTTCTTTGCCTGTATGAACCACTCCTTAAAATGGTCTGTTTCCCTGGCACTGGGAATGAAACTGGAACAGCTTGTCCTGGCAACTGTTGCTAGTCTACAGTAATTGGATGTATTAAAAATAAAAACAACAACAAAACAATTGTTTTTCCTCATTCCTTCCCAGTAGAAATCGGTTAGTCAGAGCCTTTATTTAGCACATGTGACATTTACCTAAGCAAAGGCAACTGGTGAGCCAGTTCTATGTAACAGTCCTGGGGAGCACAGATCTTACTCACGCTGCAGACTTCATTCTGTTGTCCTGCTTGTCACCAGGGGTTAGTCATTATTCAGGATGTTCCTGGTAACAGGACAAACTGCTACGAGATCATTATTGCCATGAATTTGAAAGGAATTGGACGGAGGAATTACTGTTGGGAGTACCTTCCAGCAACACCCCATGCAAAGAGTTTTCCCTAGGCTTCATGTCAGGACCACATCCTAGGCATAAATTGTCACCTTCAGTGCTTGTTTTCTGTTGTTGATCAGATCCCTGTGTGCTCCTGCTCATGTGAGGGCTTTTGCAATGAATTACACACTTGTTCCTCCATCACATGGTACCTTCCCTGTCTCCTACCTGTCCCCATCCCTGTAATCCTTATCTCCAGTCTCCAGGGAGAAGTGGGGAATAATTTTATTTTCTTTAGAAGACACCTGATTTATGACGTATGGGTTCAGTTGTCTTGGGACGGCTCTTCACGTCATGTCAAAATTTGGAGGCAGTGTGGCATGTGGGAAGAAGGATAATCAAGAAAGTCTTGGTTATTTTATGTGTGGTTTAATTTTTCTTAAGGTAACTGTAGTGGAAGTGGAGACCCCCGGGGAGTTGTAGATTTGAATTATTTCCCTTCTCGAACTGAGGTCACCTCGAGCTACATCACCCAGAGAGAAACACTTCCCTCCCTGGCATGATGCAGATGACCTCTTGATATGATCTCTGAATAGAATGCAGTTTTGACTCTGTAACCTGCTTGTAGTGGTGTGCATTTGGGCAGTAGTATAGCTGGAGTCTAGATACCTGTCCTGCTACATGCCCTAATAACACTGGATTTTCCTTCCTCACAGCCTTCTGTCAGTGTTGTGACTCCATTTAATAATTTTCTTTGCATTTATTGACAGCATCTAAGAGAGAATTGAGTCAATTGAAATGTGCAGTGCAACATCTGATTAATTTTTTCAAGGTGTCCCTTTGTTTCAATTGGAAATATCAGAAATAATTCTCAGTTTGTGCTAAATTAAATTTTTCTTTAGGTTTTATCTCTATTCTTGTCATATCAGACATAATTCCTCCCTCAGTTCTGACCAGCCTTGTGTGTTGCCTGTGTTTTGTGTGTTGCTTGTGTTTTGAGGGGTGGTTTCTGTCTGTCAACTGTCTCACTCAGAAAAAGGCTCTTTCTTTTCTCTGACAGTATCTTGACTGAAAAATAATGCTCTCACGCCTCAGTTTCATCTAGGCATCACCCTGCTTCTGCGAAGCAAGTTATTTTGGTATGTACATTCACATGAGGACATAATTTAACTCTATCAGCTGGTGTTTAACCACTGCTTAGATTCAGAATATATAAAATTTTATTTTTAAAAGATACATTGGTATACATTAAAGCCTCCCAGGGTGACTTTGAAGTTTGAAGACAGTTATTTGGCAAGCAATGTGGGGTCTGCTGACATGGTTGGTAAAGAACACATTGTGCTAATTTGCAGTTATACTAATAGAGATAAGAAACCTGAACTACAGAACTGAATACAACCAGGGGCATGTAAATGGGACCTATGCTAAGCCTGCTGGGTCTCCTGAGGTTCTGGCTCTAGTTTAGAGCATTTCTTTATTTAAAACCCTTCTGCTGAAAAGCGAGATGTGTTGAATGTTTCAGACGAATGTGAAAGCTGGAATACTCTCCAGAAAATGAGATTTCCCTTTCATGCCTGATAAGCGATTCATCTATTGTTACCTGCTTTTCCTTTCCTGGATAATTACAGCAGATACAAATTTTATGTCCCATGTTAATACTATCTATCTAGTGTTAAAGACTTTCCTGGATTAATTGATAGGTTCTGAATTTTGCAAAAGCTCCACAAACAGGGGTATAGGGCAGCAAATAACTAAGGACATCGGTCTTCTAGTTTGGCCTTACAGAAAGTACCTTAAGATGAACTTTGGTTATTCCTGTAGGAGTGATTTAAAATACCTGCTCCATTTTTCTGCCAGATATTATTAACCCAGCAGCAGAGGCAGCAGAAAGGCTGATATACCCTTCTCTCAGCTACAGAGGTCATAGCCTGCTGTATTCACTGAAACTGCAATAAGACTTAGCTTTTGGGCAGTAACTCCTGGCTGTGTGGGCAGGCAGCTGAGAGTAATAACCTCCTAAATTATTCCAGCTTGCATTGCAAGAACTCGTTTCGGAGTGCTCTGCATAATCTTGGGCCCATATTTTCTGAGGTGCATTTGCTGTCATGAGGCTTCATGTATAGTTTGCACCTACGTACATGCGGTCGTTTGACTTCTCATCTGTGCACGAAACCACCAGAATGAAGTTGTCTTGTGTGCAGTGTGGGTGGATATCCATCGTGGTATGGATCATGCAAATGTCCTGATGCTTTTAGAAATCCTGTTCCTCTGTCTTTCTAAGGTGGCTGGTAATGGCACCATGTTCTACTACCTGGCCAGGAGCCTTGAGATGGCAAATCAAAAGTCAGACATTTCTCTCACAGCAGAGGTCCACAACATGCCAGGCTTTAGACATATCACGTAAACCCCTTGAGGTTTCCCTGGAGTTCTCACCAAAAGCAAGATACTTCTTCTTCTCTCTCATAGGACCTGGGAGCTGCTGTCTCAGTGAGGTTTTCATGATGCCATGCCCACAAGGCCCCATCCCTGCCTTGAGGTTTTCATGATGCCATGCCCACAAGGCCCCATCCCTGCCTTGCTGCATGCCACTCAGCAGCTTACCTGTATGCCAGGTTTGGCATCTGTGCTGCTCGTTCCTGCTCACAGGTGGAGCTGTACTGTTCAGAAATCAGTTCAATTACCAGTATCTGTGGAAAATACCTTATGGCATGAAGACACTGCGGATTAGAAGGCTACAGCTGCACAACTGTGTTTGTGGGTTTAGGTTGCTTTGTTTTTGTTTTTGTTTTTTTTTTTTTGTTAGAGGATAAATGCTGTGTTATAATCCCTTGTAATTACTATATTCTTAATGGAGCCCAAAAAAAAGGTTAATAAAGTTATTTTTGAATAATTATTTACAGACTGAAGGCAACAGTAATGATCACAGTTGAAGTGGAGGCAAGCAAGGGCTATGACAATCCACATCCCTGTTCACCAGCTCCTCCTCTGCTGGTCTAAGCTTTCAAACAGGCTTTTGAAGTCACATTGACCACAGTGGACTCACGGAATTCTCTCAATGGCTTTTACTTGTGCCCCCTTAATTCTTGGCATTTTCTTCGGAACTTGAGATTTGATTGAGGCCTACATCTTTTTCAAGCCTAAGTCAAACTATTATCTCCCCACACTTTATACGTTTTTGAAAAGTATTAATGACTAAACAGCTGTACTTAACATTTCTTTTGGGATGGAGGAGAAAGGGAAGAGTGGTTTTCCATAAAAGATATATCTATTCAGGAAATGTCTGTTGGAAGCAAAACTTCAAGGTTTATCTTGGCACATCCAAAGTGCCACTTGGAAAGAATAGTTTCATTCATGGCTCTAGATTTTGTTGTTGCTAAGAGTTCTGTGCTTACTAATGTGTGGTATACACATATAAGGGACAAAAATACAATATCAGTGGACTTGCAGATGAGATTCTGCAAACAGCTATCCGAATAAATATTTAACATATGTCAATCCTCAGTCTCCACTCATGTTCATACTTCTCACAGGTGAAGCCACATAGGAACTATGGTGGATACAAGAAAATCTCAGTTAAATCTTAGTGATCAAGCATGTAATCAAACCAATAAAAATACTGACCTCATTTGTGATAGATTGAGCACCATTATTCTTAGGTTGGCATCTGGAACTGGAGCTCCTTTACAACATCTGACAACTCCAAGGACAATAACACCAGGAGTTTACTTTAGCTCATAAATGGCACCTTCTTTTTCTTCTGGATGACTTTTATCAACTTAGCTTTTGGTTTCAATTTTTTACCTCAGAAAATGAAGATGATTAACACAATCCAAGTACATATTGAAAGGGTTGATGTATCTCTTTTGACCATATAATCTTCATCTGCCTTTGCCTGGAAATGTTTCTGTTTCCCTCCCTCTACCCTGAAGAATTCTGATAATGAATTTGGGTGGAGTCATCAAAAAAGTAAAAGTAGTGAAATACATTAAAAAATCAGAAGAGTTTTTCTTGGATTGACTCCTTCAAATAAGGTCTGAAGCAATTTAAACAAAACAAGATGTTTTTTTGTTCTTCCATTAGGGGAGATCAGTTATCAGTGGGTTATACACATGTAGAGAATTTACCTCACCTGAAATATGATTTCCACACTTATTCCTTAAATTTACGTTGTTGATAGCTATGTTACCTTTTATAATCCATGGAATCATAATAAAATTTTAAAATTATCTGTAAGCACAAGCTGTAGTTCTGATTAGTTACCTTAATTACTTGAAGTTTTCCGCCCAGCTTTGAGCTGCTTCATGAGCAGATTGCAAATGTTCCTGTTTATGAAAACTCAGGATCTTCACTTTTTTCTTAAGAAAAATGATTTTATGAATATTATTGACTTTCTTCAAAGAAAAAATCTGAGGAATAGATCTGGCATTGAAGACGCTTTCCTTCATACCTCTTTCTCCCAAAACGTCATTAATCTGGGTTCCACCTGGAACCTGTTTGTAGTGACTTTTCTATATAGTTTCAGATTGGGGTGTGTGTGGATTTTCAATGAAACTGTGGATGTAGAAGTAGGTATCTGGTGCCTAACAGTATTTCAGAGGTTCTGTCTCAAGGATATAGTTCAGTGGTGGACTCGGCAGTGCTGGGTTAATGGTTGGACTCAGCCATCTCACAGGTCTTTTCCAAACTAATGGTTCTGTGATTCTAGGGATTGCTGCAGACCACCTGTGCTGGTTTCCAGGGTAGGCCTGCAATGTGTCTGCTGCACAGTGGTCGAGCGTTCAGAAAGCAAACTTGCTTTCTAATTTTCTCGCTTGTTAGCAAACTGGCTCTTGAGAATCAGTTAATGATAGATCGTATATCTGAAGTTGGCACTGCATTGTGGATTGCAGCCATAGCATTAAGAGCCTTTAAAGGTTGAGTGGCTATTACTGATCTATAAAACATTATTGCATAGCAATTTATTCCACGAAACCCAAATGATACAAGCAGAAACTGTATTCATTACTTAAACAGCACTCTTCCACAAACAGGAGTGACATTCTATAAGCAGCACACATGTAGGAATGAAAATTTTATAAAACAAACCATAAAAGGAACAAACTGTTACAGTCTGATGTAATTTCAGTAATTTTGCAGTGGGGAATTTCCACCCAATATGTGTGAAAGGAAAAGTACACATAGTCCTGCACACTCATTATGTATTTATTTCTTTGATAGGGGCAAGCATGTTAGTGGGTGAAATGATGGCTTTGTGTCTTTTCTGGTATTCCTTGACCATTCACAGAGAGTTATTGCTTCCTAAATTCAGGAAAAAGAAACTTTGTATTTTGATAACTAATATGATTCCTAATTGGAAGAAAACTAACACCTCAGTTAAAAAAAAAAAACAAAAAACAACACAAATACTGAACAGTTATTTAATTGAGGATTTTTTTTTCCTTTAGCAGTAAAAAGTAAGCTCACTGGGAGGAAAATTGCTTGATAGCTTACAGTCGATTTCTTTCAGACAGCAGTAATGGAAACTGTCCTTTTGAATATAATTACATATGTGAACAATCAGGGAGATCTGCCAAAGGTTTCACTGCTGGGAAGTTAATCTTTCATCTTTTCAAATATTTATTTATAGACCCAGATCAGTTACAGGAAAAACAACAGCAGCTATGGTCTCAATGTTTGCATTAATTACTAGAAAAGTATACATGTGTATATATATATACACGCACACAAACACACATAACAGTATTCCAGATACAGAAACTTCTGTATTGCTGAAACTAAAATCAAGCTCATAGTTTCCATTTCCACTTTTGAACCACTTTTGTGTTATGCTGCAAATTTTACTGACTTATTAGGTTCAGACACTGCTTGTCATTCAAATTTATGTTATTCATACAAACAAGTCGGAACGTCAGATATTGGAAGGTCATTTTTTGGCACTCCACTGCTGGAAACATGTGAACCAGTTGGAAAGAATCTGGAGGAAAGTAACAGAAATGAGTAGAGGTCCAGAAAACATAACCCATGTGAAAAGACTGAAGGTACCAAGGTTATTTAGTCTAGAGAGGAGCAGAGAGAGGGGGAAAATTTTAACAGTTTTCATATATCTAATAAGCAGCTCTGCTTATCTATTTTCAAGCTGATGGCTGATAAAGCAAGAAGGAATGATCTTAAATTGTGCTAAGTGAGAGACAGATGAGACGCTAGGAAATACGCTGTAATGGTATGGTGAGACAAGCACTGGAAGAGTGCTGGAAACTTGATCATTTGGAGATTTGAAAGAGCAGATTAGAAAAACGTCAGCCAAGAAACATTGGAAGGGGGGTAGCGGAAGGAATGAAAGGGTTGAACTAGGCAATCTTTTGACAGTCTTTTGAAAATTCCTTGTTTCTGGATTACATTACTTCACTTGCTGGACTGGTATAGTACCTCCGCTACCTTTCCAGACATTCAAGATAGCCTGGAGACAGATGGCATTTTCCAGATCAAAATGCACCAGTGGGAAGGGTTACCTTCCCATGTTCTTGCATGTAGTGGGAGCATGCCATTTCTTTGTTCTGTCATTCCAGTCAGCTACCAGAGTGGCTTAGGTGGACACTCCAAAACCATTCCAGTAAAAATAACTAAATTAGTAAAGATCTTTTTGAAGTGTGTATGCGAATCTGGCTGTCTCATTTGACTGAGCAGCACCCGTCAGTGGGTTTCCAGCAAGATCAGAGGTGAGGAAGAGGTGAGTCTGGGCTATTTGATTGAGCACATTTTTTTCTTCCCTCTTAAGACTTTGCAGGCATTGCTCATAATTTTCCCTACTAACCTTGGTGCTTTCCCACCTGCCATCCTTTCTTCAAGGAACAAAAATCTTTTCCATGCTTGGAAGTGCTCAAGATCAGGTTGGGTGGAATTTTGAGCTACCTCGTCCAGTGGAAGGTGTCCTTACCCATGTCAGGGGGTGTTGGAACTAGATAATCTTTAAGGCCTCTTCCAACCCAAAGCATTCCATTCTATCATTCATGCATCATGGGTTGTACTTCTGACATCTTTTACCAGACATAATGTTAATATATATTAGGATAAGTAACAATCAGTGCAAGACAGACTGGAGTTGGAGTCTCAGAAAAAAATTGTCAAAGTAGATAACATTTTATCATTGTTTCAAATATCATGTCCATTTTGATATATTGCCTTTCTGGAAAACTGGGTCCCTCCTTCAGGAACTGCCAGCAGGAAGCTGATAAGACATTACACACTACAAAATCAGTCCAAGAAGTTATAGTGGCAAATGGCATGGCCTCCTGTTCTCAATAGCCTGCTAATATTTGGAGTGTAATTTGGACATTTCAGTTCTTTGCTATCTGAAACTCAGGATATAACTTTAGATTCTGGGGAAGAATGAAGAAATTAGTCAGACACTGATCAAACAGTAGTTCTCAGACTCTTACACTGAGACCTCAAAGTGGCTTAAACGTGTGCTTCACGTTTTGATGCCTGTATTTGGGTCAGACCATCAGACCATGCCCTTCTCTTCAGCAGTCTCAGATTGGAGGGGGTCCAAGTGCCTATGAGCCAGGCAGAAAGCCACAGCAGCTGGATGGGAGGGGACACTGCTGACATTGCCCTCTCCTCCTCTTGCTACTTCTTGTAAGGCAAGAGTTCTCACCTCCTCTAGTTTTGAAACAAAGGTAAGGTAAATGTTTGGCACTGTGAATTTTGAGGAAGACAACTGAACAAGCTGTATTCATCCCAGAACACAAGACAAAAAACTTCCCCAAAAACCCTTTGGATTTCTTAGCTATGTCCAGACTGCGGTGTGCTCATTTTAAGCATCTCCGGATCTGGTGTCATTGGAGGAAGCAATATTTGGCAGGACTGGAGGTAAAATGCTGATGAAAGATTTTGAAGGGATTGTATCTTAGATAATGGATGTGTCTTTTTAGAGACTGTCTAAAAGACAGTGGGGCAGAGATGTGTTCTTGACAAGAATAATCTTTGTATTGCACAGATATTTTGTTACGGATCTCATGAAAGTAGGATTTAGCAACTTTTTAGTTATACACTGCAGATTGATAAACCTGAGTCTGTAACTGCAAAAAGGCTAAAATAAACCCCAAATTTTCTTCCAGTTTTTTAGACCTTGCATCCATCTGCCACATCTCTTGTTCTACCTTGCATTTCTGGACCTTCTAAAAATCCCAGGTGTGTGTAAGCATGACTCACACAACCTCCATCTGCTCTGTGATCCATGTAGGGCATAAGTACCTTATATCACTGTCATGAAGCCAAAGGGCTCCCTTCAAGCTAAGCATGCTTTTTGTGTGGGCATAATGCCATTTTTAAAGGATACTGCCATCTAAAGATTTTATTGCATTTCCATATAACTGTTTGGATGATGCAGAGGAGTATTAAGCTTTGTGTCCTTATAAAAAATCAGTACTGTAATGGAAGATGGAAATGGATTCCAAAAAGCCAAACTTTTTACAAGAGTTCCTCAAGATTTAGAATTGTCATGGAATATAGCATGACCCTGATAATCTCAATTTAAAGATTTAAATTTGGTATTTTCCTCCATATTATTTGCAAGCCTTCATTTTATAAAGATACGTTGCTAATTTTCCAAGAGACACTGTACAAAGTTCCATCTTTTGGTGCTGGCGCTCTGCTTTTAAAGGCAAATGCATGCAAAGATGCATTTCATCCAGAGTAGAGGTTGAAATCCCTGCCAGATACTGCATAACACTAATGAAGGTCAATACATTTTGTTCAGAAATAGCTCTAAAAATGGAAGCTAGTTCCAGTCTGTATGTCATCAGTTCACAGGCTTACGTACAGTTTATAGGTTTACTTACATTAATCTAAGGAAATTTAACAAGATATTTAAAAGTATATCCCTGGTTTCTTTTAAATAGTTTCTTCCATCTGTAAAGAAATTCTAGAAACACTGTGTGAAAAGACAGAACTTAGAAATCAATGGCAAAAGGTGAGTGGCAGGGAGAATTAGTAAAACTAGAATTCAGGAGGAAATTATTTTGCATGTGTACTGGTCAGAACAGAAAAACATTTACCAGAGCAAAACCCACTACCTAGAAACAGTTTCAACTAAAATATTTCAGTAACACAGCCAAGGAGTAAGTGACTTCAGAAAATAAGAAATAACTGGGTTTGCTCAGGAAAGCCGGCTTTTTTACTTGAAAGAATCTAATAACCTTTTACTTGCCTAAAACTTGCACGTGGAAAGAGACTTGTGACTATTGCATAGGCATGTTTTGTATGATGAGCAGCCTCCTCCCAGCTGCAGTTTTTGAGGGCAGGGAGGGGGAGCAGTTGCAGCATTCTTTGTAGTGTCACCATTCACACTTCAAACAGGACATATATGGGAACAAGAATAACACTGCTGCTGCTCTGAATGTATATTAGAAAGCACCAAAGTGGATATAATTTGTCCCTATGGCATCCAGATGCCGTGGAAACCCACCTCATACAAGCCAGGATGTTTCTTTCATGATTTAAATTCTGTTTCTTCTGGCCCACATGAAGCATATGAATACCACCAAGGGAGAATTCACATATAAACTACCAAACACTTCTCAGCAATTTCAAACCTTCTCTGAAGTGACAGTAATATTTATATGATCCCTGTGTACATCTTCAACCCTTTAGATGCTTCAATAAGAAACAGAAAGCTCTTTTATGTAAAACTTTATGTAAAGCTTTGTCTATGACATTTTACACAAAACCAGATTGCATTGTACTTCCACTGGATGGAGGAATGGCCAGGACAGAGGGTGTAATGAAGATACCATTTCCCTACAGTGTGACTAATTAGAAGGCTCTAAAAGTTCTTTAAAATTTCCTTCCTTTATTATCTCTTTTTTTTTCATGGTTCTCAATATCAAAAGGTTGCCACTTGTTGTGAGAAGGAAAAGTATATGATTTATATGCTAAAGGGAGTATAAGATAGTTGTGTTTTTGGAAATCTATTTGAAGAGCAAAGTTTAATTTACTTTTTTTTTTTTTTTAGAAAAGAAGAAGACTAAAGACATTGAAGCCTAAATTTTCTGTAATACACTTAGAGTTCGTTGGGCACCAGCTGGAGATTTGATCAGCTTTCTGATATTTTTTCAGAGGCAAATTAACCAAGTCACTAGAACAGTCTCAGTCCTCCCGTAAAGTTTCTGTGGCTGAGTTCTGTCAGTTAGCTTTGTGTTGCAGGAGACAGACATCTCTCAATCGTCCTCTAGCTGTGTCCTTCAGCTTCTTCAAAATCTAAAATGAATCTTACTGTGCTGAAGCTTAGAAAACTCTCTTCTATAAAAGCATTTCTTGTTGGCAGATGACTAATCCTTGCCATTTCTGCCTTCCTGTACTATGAGGAACTTCATAAAATGGTAAAATGGTTTAGGCAGAAAGGAACCTTAAAGATCCTCTAGTTCCAACCCGCTGACAGCTTGCTCAGAGACCCATTCAACCTAGTCCTGAACACTTTTAAGTATGGGGCATCCACAACTTCTCTGGGCAACCTGTTATTGTGTCTCACCCTCACAGTAAAGATTTTCTTCCTAGTATCTAATCTAAACCTCCACTCTCTGTGTTTGAAGCCATTCCCCCTTGTCCCGTCACTACATGTCTATAAATAGTCCCTCTTCAGTTTCCCTGCAGACCTGCTTTAGGTACTGGAAGGCTGCTATAAGGTCACCCCACAGTATTGACTTTTCCAGGCTGAAAAAGCCCAACTGTGTTAATCTTTCTTTATGGGAGAGATGCTCCATCTATCTAATCATCTTGGTGGGCCTCCTCTGGACTCATTCCCTCTGGTCAATGTCCTGCTTGTACTGGGAACTGCAGAGCTGCAGGCAGTACTTCGGGTAGTGTCTCATGAGAGTGGAGTAAAGGGGCAGAATTGCCTCCTTTGAGTGTAGCTTCCCCTTGTACTGCCTGTATTTTCTTACGTCTCAATGCTGCAACATTTGCATTCACAAGTATTCTGTTCTTTCACTACCTACAACAGCTGCATTGATGGCAGCAGATTGTGTGTGTGTGTATAAATACTTGGGGGGGAAAAATGACTGCCATGCTTAATGCTCTGGGACACTCCGACAATGATAATTGCATTTTTATTTTCTTTGAGGTTGATCAACAGCTATTGGCAAGGTGTAGGGATGGATTGCTTCTGTCAGCCCAGATGGAGCTCAAAGTAGAGTTTATTCAATGATATTTAAAAAGTATTTACACAAATGTTTTCTTACAAGTTCTGAGAATAACACTCTATGTTGACTACAATATATGCTTTGCCTTCAAAGGCTGTTTTTGGTAAAGGCCACTCTTCTTTCCCTTTTTTTACTCCTTCGTTCCCCCATTATTGAAAGTCTCAGTCAGAGGAGCTCAGGGGTAGGCTACAGGGCCGGCTTTGGATGCTACCACCCCTAGCAGCCTGCATGAAGTTATTTCCCCAAAGAGGATGAGCAGAAGAGAGCATAGGCCCACACACTGGCTGCTCCAGTTTACACTTAAGCAGCTGATGGCAATGAATTGACACTAAGATGCCGAAGTGCAAAGCCTGTGGTTTTCTGCAGGGTTTCTTCTGTGACACTGTTGGTGACCAGCAGCAGAAAAAAAATCAGGTACAGAACAGAAGAGACCCATAACATCTTTAGTCACTTCAGCAGTTGATCAGTGAGTGTGATCATCTGTCACAGTAGCTGCAGTCAGAGCTGCCAGTACAGATGTATCTGGGCATGCTTTGAAGTAGCTGCCTTGGATACGGCCCGACAAATAGCTGAGGCAGCACGGGGCTCAGTGCAGGCTACACTTCCAGTTATTTATTCAGCTTCTCCCACGGTTTGCATAACCCAGGCTGAGAGCTGTGCTGCCGTAGCTACACAGTAACATCGCTCCTGTGAGTTTAAAGTTAGACTGGGCTTGTGTGCATGAGCTCCAGCCATGGCTCCACACAAACAGACCAGATCTGCCCATATTTGTTTGTTTCAATTCCCCAGTGGGATCTTCAGGCACTGCTGCAATAGAAATAATAATGAATAATTAATAACTTCTGCTGAATCATTTGAAAACTATTCACTTTGCAGTTGATGTTTATTTATTAGTGCAGAGTAGGTGACGCAACAAAAGGCAGCAAACAAAATGAGCTGTGGACTGTTTTGCTTCAATTTATTGAACATTTTCTTCTGGGGATAATTATGTCTTAAAATGAAAGCAAATTATGTGCATTTGTGGTTGGAAAGATTCCCCTTGCTTCCAAATATAATCTGAAAGTAGCTTTGTTTATTAGTCTTGGTATCATTTTACTATTAATACAATGCTGATAAAGTGTCTGGAGAGAGGTGAATTTTTTCCAAAATAGTTACGAGATGTCAGAACTGGGTATGTTCTGTCCTTCTGTTAATATTTCTGTGTTCTTTTGGCATAAATTCATGTCAGCCTCCATCTTTGAGCCCAAAACAGCTAGATGGAGCTCTTTGCTCTCTAATTAACAGGAAACCATCTTAAAGAACTAATTTAAAATCTTTGGACCAATCTGCCAATGAAAATATTCTCATTTTTTAAAATAAGATAGCTCTGAGTAAGAGCTATGTAGGAAGGTTTTGCAAGATTAGACCCAAAGACTTAAACTGGAAAGATGTTAATAATGAGCATGTGAACAGAGCTGGTTCTGCAGTGGATGGACTGGCAAAAAAAAAAAAAAACCACCCAAAAAAACCCCCCCAAAAAAACCAGAACGAAATATACCTCGAAGGTTTCCTGCCAAGCAGTCACTCTGTCATACATACATATAGGTACAAATATTGAATTAGATGATATAATGATCTTGCTCTGTCTCTGACTCAATGAACCTAGACAGATGCCAAGTGTATTCGTTAGTGAAGATAGCTAAGGTGCTGTTTGTAAGAAGCTGTGTTGAAACAAGCCAGGTAGATGTTCTATGATCTAAAATACCGTGGCTAAAAGAAGACTAAACATTGTATTAAAAATCTACAAAAAAATATCTAATCTTCATCAAATCTTTAAAATCTAATCTATTCAAAAGCAAGGCAGCAGTCTTATAGCTGGTCTTGCTAGATTAAGAAAATCCACCCTAGTATGGGTATTTTTCCTTCTGTTAACCCTCAGGACATAAAGATAAATGAAAATGGAGAACTATTTGCTTTAAAAATATGCACAGTAAAGATATTAATAATTTATATACATTTAATTAGTTTTCACGTTTTGGAAAAGGTAACTAATAAATATAGATATGAGGATGTTTACTCTTTATTTTTCTTCGCAATACACACAGTTATGCTGGGTTTACATTAAAACCTCTTGGAATCGGTGGAAGATTTTCCCACTGATAGGGGGAACTAAAAATAAACTATATCATGTAATTGCTTTCACAAACCACTAATCAAACTCCACTCCTGAAACTGTGTTTCTGCCAGCTACTAAGGCATCCTGGTTCTTACAGGCATGCAACAGAGCTGTCTGCTTCTGCTTTGTTCTCCCCTTCCTGGTCTATCAACACCGTGAGCTAGCAGAGGGAGCAGAGTTGCGGTGACACTTTGTGGCACCCATGCATCACCTCAACTTCAGTGCACACAAGCATTTTCCAGAGGCTGCCTTGACCTCCTGCTCATTAGCCTGTCTATTTCCTGGACCTGGTCTTCCCTGGCAGCTGAATGATGCTGGGAATATTCGCTTCCCTTAAGTACCTCCATTGCCATGGCCCAGGATGGAAGACTCCAAAGCAGACTTTGGGATCTTCTCAGCTCTACATGGCACTGTGGACTTGAAGGAGTCTGCCTGAGCTCTATAATTCAGTCTCATGGTATTACAATCAGTCAACAACTTTTGTTCCTCTTCACCTGTTCAACTCCAGCTAGCAATAGTTTTTGTTTCGCTGCCACACAGGAAAGCTGCTACAGGATCTCACTGCAAGATAAGAAACTTTCTACTCTCCTAATATAACTTTCTGCTAGCCAAATAGAGTCATGCTGTGGCTACATTAGCAAATTAAATGCGGTAATACGACTGGATTGGTAGGGAAAATCAGTCATTGATGACACTATTGTGTTATATTCTTCACAGGCACTTGGAGTCATATCACTTGAGATATGATTTCTTTCAGCTGAATACCTCTGCTGCATGCATGATTCAAAGTTTTACAAAGGAAATCTGTGCTTCGGACCTTTTCTTCCTGGATCTTGGGTTCCTCTAGGAAGTGCCACTCTGTCTGTCTGCCTCATGCAGATAAATGCCACTACTCACAGCAGTTTCCTCCTAGTATTATCTGTCTAACATCAAACCTATGAAAGTATCACTTCTGTTCCTGGTCATGCTGTGCATGACACCATCTGCACCTCCGTCCACATCCCTCCTCACAGCCTGCACTGCGTTTGCTGCTCTGTGCCACAGTCACGGGGTGAGTCCTGTGGCTTCAGCAGGTACCTCAGCAGGACAGCAACCAGAAACTGATACTAGCATGCCCAGATTTCTGTCTGATGACTTTGCCCAGGCTTGATTGATGTTGAATTGAGACTACTGGGACTGCATTACCATTGGAATGACCAGTAGCAGGTATGAAATTATCCACTGCAGTTGGAGCACCACCAAGAATCTCTTCTGTGAGCTGGCTTCAGGGTCTTGCCATCCTGACATGTAATTTTGCAAGCTGATATCTGTATTCAGAATAGCAACTGTAACCCTATGGAACTTTACAAACTTCAAAGCCTTGGTCTGCAGCTAATCAGTGTGGGATGGACAAGTCCCCCACAGGCAGGGTGCAGTGAATCTCTCCAAGACCATTCTCCACCGACGCTTCCTACATCCAGAGCAAATAACTGACATAAGCAAAATGGTTGAGACCTTTTCCATTCAGGGGCTGCATTACTGTGTGTGTTGTGGGAGAGAGAGACAGGGCCATTTTTCTTCCCCCTGCCTCCCAGTGCATGGAGGTTTTAATCCCCTAAACTGCAAGGGCTGCCACCACTTGTTCAGGCCAAAGACAGGCCAAGATGCCTTGACAGAGCTTGCCAAAAGGAATGAGGATACTCTCACCTTCTGCAGCTCTGGCCATGCAGTCGGTGGGGTTCAGGCACCGTCTTTTCAAGGTGAACAAGGATCATTCAGGACACTCAGGCCAGGTAGCAATGCTGCTCATCCATGCACCACTGGATCATGAGTCTGTGCTAAGGACTGCACTGTCAAGTGTGGGAATGCTCCCTTACTGCAGCGAGCTTCTTACTCTGTGTGCAAGTCATACATTTCAGCAGCACACTGCACGGTGGAGGCCCACACAAAGCAGCCTTGAGGACAGTGCCCTCCAAAATATGGGTGCCTGCTGTGTCCTGCAGGACTGTGGGAGCACACATTTCGGACTGAGATGCTGAGGAACAGTTTCTTCAGAAAAGAAACTGTGCACAATCTGTTGCACTCTGCACGTGAAACACCTATGGTGACATGCATGCAAGGGATGTTATCTGTTCTTTCATAGATGGAGAACATCTGAAACAAGATGCTTACACGTCCCCATCTTTTCCAGAAATTAAACTTCATAATGAAAATCATAAAATTAAAAAAAAAAAAAATCCCAAAGTGTCTTTTAGATCTGCTTAGTCCTCCTCTTCCTCTGGAAGAGGCTACTGTGGATTTTTGTAGCCCTGGTGTTGAGCTTCAATTTCTGAGCAGTGTCACTCAATACACTATTCCTTTTCAGCAAAGATGGTTACTCTGGTTAATTCTTCTCTAGCTTTCTGCCTCTTATGCCTTTTTCTGTGTATCAGTATGTGCTTTGACTCAGTAAGTCTCAGGAAACCACCCTCACTCTCCTGAGATGAGTCTCCTGCCCTCACAGGTCTTTCCTGGAGTAGCTGCTCTGGGGGATGTAGCAGCCAGAATATACACGGGATTCAGCTGAAAGGGATGGTGTGTGGGTGTGTTTTTTGCTGCCTAACAAAGATCTGACAGGAGAAGAGGGCCTTGAGGGTGGCTTGCATGCATGTGGCACTGCAGGGAGCTGGCAGCAACACAGTGGTGGGAGAGAAGCTTGTTGAAGGTTCTGTTAGTTGAAGCTGCTCGGGGATGGGGCAATCAATAAATGTTGCAGTAGTAGATCTAGCTGGTCCTGAGCACCAGGAAGGGACCCCTCAGCAGGAAGATTCTCCTCCCGTGTCAGACAAAACTCTGTCTTACTTCTCCTTCATTATTTTCAAATTTTAGGAAACAAAATCTCCCATCTTTTCTGTGTCTAGGCTTTTGCCTCAAATATTTGATTCACTGAGACTGAGCCCTTCCAGCCTCACAAGTTGCCCCAGTTCCTTGCCCCAGAGTGACTTAAAGCTGGAGTCCCAGCTTTGTGTGCTGACCCTCCTATTCATGAACACTCAGGGGCCAAGCTTTCCACAATGACACAGTTATTCAAGGAACCACTATACCCTTCCCAAGCTATGATGGGCCATCAATACCTACAACCCACAGTCTCTTCTCAGGCACCTTGCTCTTATCCTATGGAAAAAAAAGAGATGGCACATGCTAGGATGACTCAGAGCTTTAGCTCAAGGTGAAATACCTGTATCTAAGCAGAAAGGGGTTAGCATAGGTGACTTCACCTTCTGAGCTGACAGGCCTCATCACTTCTAAGGAGATCAGAGTGGTAGGGAAATTGGTGGGTAAACCCACATGGCGAAAGAACTACTTAGGAGCAAGGACAGTGAAACAGAGCCCAGGAAGCGATGCAGGGAGTGGGACAAAAAAACTGTCCTGGAGTGCAAACAGCTTGTCAGTTGTAACACAGCTCAGTGGGGACAATGTTGGTAAAAACTGGCAAACATGGCCAAACAAAAATGGCAACACAGTGCCTGTAACTGTTGGAAAGAGTGAAGCCGTCACTGTGCTGTACAGAGCTTTTTCTCTCTCCACCAGGCTGTCTACCTGTCACTGCCGGGTATAGGTTCCTCTCTAAGTCCCCTTCTTCTCCTTCTTCTCTTCCCAGGAACCTGGGCTTGAAGCTCTGAAGAAAAGTGAAGGAGCTGTAGTTGTCACTTCTCCTGCTCCTGAGATCCTGGCCTTTTTAAGGGAATGTGGAGGAAAGATGGAGAGGAGTGGTAGCCAGCTGCTACCCCAGTAATATCTTTGCGTTGTAAATACAGGGAAGTCTTTCAGCATGTACTTTTCAGTCTCATGACTGAGGGCAGAAGTGGGAGCAGTAGTGTTATTGTGAACGGTACCATCCCTACACCTTCAGGTGACAATCCAGTGCCTACAGGAAGGGACCATGCAAGAGTGTCAGTTTTCAGTAAGCTAAGAAGGATGTATCACCACAGAGTGCTGTATTCGCAGCTTTCTTGGATGTCTGGACTGAGCTAGATGCTCCTGCTCAGTGGCATTGAATGAAAAGTTTTGGATGTAGAGACAGCTGCTGCATGAAAAAAATACTCTGGCAGATTTCAGACCTTGAAGAATACTTTGCAAAGTGGTCAGATCACCAATATGCTAAACCACAGCTACAAATATACACCTGCAATACAGCTGCTAGAGGTTCACCTCTTCTCTTCCCAGCATGGAGATGTGAGTATGAAACTGTACTCCAATTGACCTGGACAGAAGGAGACTATTGGAAGTTATGGTGGGAGTGGCCAAAGCAGAAGCTCCTCTGAATGTCCACACATGCCTTCTGCAAGGTTTAGGTGTGGGCTCTGTAGGTCAGTACTGGCCTGGTGGCACTGTGACACAGGGCTATGGAAGTTCAAACAAGCAGCCAACTTTGCGGTGGGCTCCCAGTCACAGAACTTTTAAAGATGTTTGTAATGGACACAGACCTTCCCCTGTCCTCACAGTGTGAGTATTTTCTTCAGAAAAACTATCTTTCTCTTCTCAAATTTCAAGCAACCCTGCTAGCAGCTTGCTGATACTGCCACTATGTTAATTCAACTGTCCAAGAAGTTTTCACCCTCTTCATCTCACAGTTTGATGAAAGATGTCATTTCATCAAGTGTCTGTAAATCTTCCAGGAGAATGGGCAGGTGTCTGATATTTTGGCAGACAAAGATTGCAAGTTGGAAAAGGAAACCATGGCAAGGTTGGACTGATAGCCAAAAGGAAAGGTAGCAAACCCAGGGATGCCTCTGTAGAAGATGAAGTGTATTTGCAAAAACAGCTGAGGCATAACGGTTGTTGATAAATAGAAAGACAGAGATGACACTTGTTCATTTGAATGTCAGAAGAGCTGCTTTATGTGATCTGTGGAAGAGTCAATAGCCTCCTGACAGCACAGATATTTTATATAACACCTAGTGGCAATGTGGCCCACACCCTGGCTCAAAACACACTGTCTCTATGGGGCATTGGAACACTTGCGAAATGATAATTTCATTTTGGTTTCCTCCAAGGGGAATTTAACTTGTGTGCACCAAAATCACACTGCCATCTGAACCAAGATACTGGAACTGAGCCAAACAAGGAGGTCTCTTCAAAACTGCACAACAGTTTCAAGCCACAATGTCCATGTAGAGCTCTCTCCTCACTCTTCAGAGGATGAGGGGAAACAAGCTAAGATTTTTTGTCAGTGTCCTGCCCTTATAGCTGTGATGTAACACTGTAGATTGATGCAATACCTACAGGATCCCTGATCTATTTTCTATGCTCACTTTGTCTTCTGAGGAATTTGAGTATAGGGATTCTTTTTAGCATCTGACCCACACCAATATGAAAGTTGATATCTGGACCTGGGAACTTGGAAGCATCTACAGGTCAGTAATAAGGACATGACTGTTAGGCTGCCTCCCCTGAACCTACGATGCTGCACTGAAACTGGATGACTTCTACTGTGCCAAAAGGGCCAAGTTTGACAGAAAACCTTCCTTCTTATCTATATGTAGAGGGCCTTTATTTTTTATTATTTGGCAGTAAACAATCCAAGAAGATGTCTCCCAAAAGTCCTGTAGTATTGAAAAGATTGAACAGAAGTAATCTAAGTAATTTGAGACAGTAAACTTATCCCATTGGACCTATGTGCTTTTTAAAATTTCTCTCTTTAGATTATACTTTTGGAACTGAACAAAGTAGAAAAAAAATGAACTGGGTTTTTTTATTTCACCAAAGTGTAAGAAAGGGCTCTAGTTTAAGTCAATTCTGTTACCTCTGTTTAGGAGATACATCTTAAAAGCAAATCTTTGACATAGAATTATAATTAATATAACATGAAATTAAAATTTTCCAGTTTCGTGTCTGGCATTTCCTTTTTACTACTTCATATCTTCCAGTTGGATTAGCATCAAAGAATCATCACAAGATGTTTGCCTGAGGTTCAGCTGCATGATCACGTCGAACATTTTTCCTCACACCTGAGGGATTAACAGGAGCATAAATTAAGAGTTTTAGCTACTTCAACCATTAAGCACAAATATTTAAGCTTAATATATCTTTTTACACTCATTGTGTGATGATCAATAGGAGATTTTTGTTTAATTTTGCTCTTTTGATACATTACTTTGGAAACAAGATATTCCAATGTTTCAAGATGAATAATTGCTGAGATTTTGCAGGCTATGAGGCACCAAAATGTCCTGAAATGCCTGACAAAGATATTTACAATCAGACTTGTTTAATCCTTAACCGATCATCAAGTCCCATTTATATGTAGGTGAGAAGAATCTTCAGGCTAACAAAAGAGTGACAGGAAACCAGATAGTCAGATATTTGGATAAAGTAAGGAGGTATTATCCAGGCCTGAGTGATGTTCTGCAAAACAAGGAAGAGTAAATGCCAGTTCAGAGTTCAAAAGGGCAGATGAGAAATAGTATTGCATACTGCCTTCTCTTTCCCCTGTTAACAGTAGTACCTGGGGTGAAGAGTGCCTTGGTAGCCACGGGCCTCTCAGGAAGCTGCTGGCAAAGTCCAGCCACATGTGCACTGAAGCCACGAGGCTCAAGCACTTCACCTAGGACACAAAGAAGTCATTTCTGGCATGCAGGCACTGCATGATTGGCAGTGCCATAGGAGAGATAAATCAAAGCAAATCCAGTTTTAAACTCCTTGTGCTATCAGCGCCCTGCTGTGCTGGTAGGTCATCGTTGGTGCCCTTGTTATTTTTCTTCTCCCATTTTGAACAGGTTAAGGAGCACATTCCCAGTACAGCTCACGAAGCAGCCTTCTACCTGCTCCTCCCTGAGCACCCTTCTTATGATGTTGTACCACAACTCTGGGGGAAGCCACTAGCTTCCAATGGCAGTGGGTATTCCTGTTATCAATTATTGAATAAGAAATTGAACTCTGCTTGATTTGGGTTCCTATAGTTTATCTGCATTAAGTCATGTGCTTAGAAATAATCTGCTCATCATCCTTCTCTTTCTTCTATTGTTTGTAACACTCACCTGTTTCCTATGCTGAAATGTAAGATGTTATCAGATGTCTAAGGAATGGGAGTAATCACGTCTATAAAGGGATATTCTACATAACTAGATGCTTCTCTGAGGTGTGGGAGTATACTGACATAACCATTTGTGCATCTGAGCCTCCTCTGATTCCTTTCAGATCCCTTTTCATACACAATATGCTTCAAGTGTGAGAGTATTTCTGAATTTGTAGTTGAATATTAACCATTTCCCATTTATTCTCTCAGAAAGAAGGTTGGGGATAAGGTGAAGATATTATACCACAGAGAAATCAGAGAGATTTAAAAAAGTTGTCAGATTGAAATGAATCGTTTTTTAAGAGGCAGCAGCCAATATCAGATAATTCAGGAAAAGCCACATCCAATGTCCACAGATACTTTTTCTAATGCTGCTGATGGTACTTTTTCCTGATCCAGCAGTAATATAAAGTTTTCTGTCCTTGTGTATATCTGGAAAATGAGTTCTAGGATGGACCAGGAAATTCTGAAGTAGAAAACAGGAAGTAATTTCTTCATATGAAAACATTAGGATTAACCTTTGTGGTGATGATGTCAAAAAAAGTCATCTGTGAAAAGTCATCCATCATACCTTGATTGATTATGTAAATTAATACATCTGCACTGATAAGGAAACTATTCCTTCATTTCCTTATCTTATTAATTTATTTTCTTCCTTCCACTACAACCACTCCCCTAAGCAAGAGATCTAGTCAGGCTAGAGAGGGAAGGTAGGAAGAGAGAGAGGAAATTTTTGGTGGAAAGGTATGGCTGTGCAGGTTGGCAGGCAGATTAGCCAGGTGATGAATGATACTCAGGAATGTTTGCACACTGTGCCTCATTAATTGCTCTCCATGAAGTAGTGAACTAAAGAAGGAAAGGCTGATTTTATTTTGATCTGAATTGCTCATATGCTCAAAGTTTCATTTCATCAGACCCTTTTGCTTCTACGTCTCAGCTCCCTATCATTCTATCAATGAATAGACTCATTTTTTTCTGCTTTTTATGTATCTTATACATTTTACTATTCAGCTTTTTGAATGATAGCAATGCAAGTTGATGGATGCAAAAGGAAAGCAAAGTGCATGCTTACTATCCTTGAATCATGTACTGCCTGCTAGAGTGCAGTACAAAAAACTGTCCATGTTATAAAATCACAGCATATCAGAGTGAATTACTAGAGGAGAACATATTCAACCACAACACCCCTTCACTCAATTCAAGTCTTATGGAAGATCCAATGGAAACATTTGAAACCTGGACTCGGACACTATTTTATTCCTAAGGAAGGACAAAATTGAAAGCTTCAGTCAGGCACAATACAGAAGTCAGTGGTGGGCAGAGTCTTTCTTCCAAGGTACAGCTGTGGCACACTGTAGAAAAATGTAAGGGTGCACAGGTACTTATATAACCTTTAATAATATTTTTTTCCGTGCCAAGGCTAGACTTTTCCCCAGTCCCTGTGCCACTAATGTCTGCAGTCTCAGAGGGGCTCCCTACCAAAGGGACTCCCTACAGAGCCTCTGCCTCTGCAGTCAAGGATTTAGGAGTAAGCATGCCCACTGGCAGTAAGCCCCCTCCTCAAGGCATCTTTGTTGCTCTTCTTGTGGGCTGGAAGTGAGGATGAGTAAAATATGGGCTCTGAGCAGCCTGGCAGGGGTGCCGTGCTTCTGCTCTTTCCAGCTGGGGCCTGCGTATTCATTTGCTCAAGTGAAGGGGCCTTCTTCTATTTTAGATCATGCAACTCAAAGTGCATATTCAGTAGAAAGTCTTGGATAGTTGCAGTGCAGTCCACTTTGCTAATTAAACCAGAGCTGTGTTTAATTCATTTTGACAGCACTCTTCTTCCCCCTGTTATATTTGTAACAGCAGGAATTCAACTCGCTGGCTAATAGTTCCAGAGAAACATGCAATTACAGAAATTGCCCATCAGTCTTCATGTTTCCTGCCATGGCCAAAATAGTGAAAGCACCGAAACTTATCTGACCAGATAAAAACTGTGTGTGTGCCATGGAGGCTTTCCTGTTCCTCCAGGCAATCACAGGCAACACAAATTTGAGCATCAAGCAGGGGACAGAAGCATAACTACAGATGTTTTTAATATCTGCCAAATTCCTCAATCCTATTTAGAAATAATCACAGTTCTTTCTGGTCCCTTGAGCTAATGCTTAGAGTAGACTCAACTAGTTACCTAACATAATAAAGTGAAAAAGAGAGTAGGTGTATGGTGTGAATCCATGGTGATGCACAGACTAGATGTTAGACAGGGTAAGAAATTAGGTTTCCTTCCATCCGTCTATCAGCTGTTAGAATGGTAACCAGAGAAAAGACAGCCTGGTAGGAGAAACTGGAACCTACAAGAGTGATAATCCATTGAGGCCCATTAAAGAAAGATAGAAGAAACAGCATCTGGATTTGTGAAAGAGAAAAATAAAAGAAGCATTGCTTTTTGGCAAAAAGAGAAAAGCTGGTAATTTTCTTCTATCTACATCTATATCTCCTGTGTCTGCTCATTCACCATCACAGCCCTAGGGTACTTTTAGAACAATGGTCCATAAGAACCTTCAGAATTCCAGAAAAGTGTTTGAAACTGCTATGTTGGTTTAGTATGCCCAGCATCTTAACCTGCAGCTGAAAATGCAAGACAATAATTCATTAGGTGCCACTGCACCCCTGTGAGACAGGAAAGGGTTGTCTTCTCTCTTTTGCAAATAAACAGTAAACAACAGCAATTATTAATGCTCAAGTATAAACCTACAACATCATTAACAAAGACCAATACACAGTGCAGCTTTCCTCTGTACAACAGTCTTTTTTTTTTTTTTTTTAATACATTACCCAGCTAAAAAAAGAATGAGGATTTCAAGCTAATAGAACACCAGGAATTATTCATGTAGGCTAGCCACAGCCTCATAAGAGGAGTCCCTTTGAACACTAAATGAAGACAGGATGAGCTGCCTACTAAAGGAGACATTCTCTCTCTTTCTGTCCCTCTCTCTCTCTCTCAGCTTGGCCAACTGCACATGGCTCTTAGGCAGTTTTGAGAAGACACCCATGTAAGAACAACACTAAATGCTTGAGTTTATGCAGAAGCTGAGGCCAGAGGGCAATGCCGACCTGGTGTCAGGGAGGAGGCTGCAGACCCCAACCCTGGCCTTTCATGTCCCTTCTCATGGTGAGGCAATGAGACCCTTTATCAAAACACCCTCCTTCCTCCCGGGAGTAGCCCTCGTGCTCATCTTCTCTTTGGATCTCTTATGCATGCAGTGGGTACTTTATGACTCTTGTTCATCCAAATACACTATCCGGCTCCTATTGACAGGAGAACCAATTACCCTGGAGTGATTTCAGAAATTATGCTAAAATTGGCAGAGACACTCCCGTCAGGGTGTTTTCAGTTATTATTAGACTTTTCATTTCAATTTTAAATATTTTTTCAAAGTATATGTGTTCCTGACTACACAAGAGTTAAGCACACGAATACCTTTAAATCTGTGGTTCCTAATCCATGCCGAATATGCATTACCACCTTAGGTGAAACAAGACACTTGAAGGTTTAATGTTTGATCTAAGTCCTCAGCTGAAATATATCAAAGCTGGTCAGGTGCCTGTTCCTGTCTCTTTTTATTTTCCCAATAAAAGTATTTCCACATTTGAAAATAATTATTTCAACTATTTTCTCTAATGAAAGAATTGAATTGACAAATATTTCACAACCTATTTCACCTTCTTTGGCTGATTCTTTTTCTGTGTGTTTGTTTTTTTTAGCAAGCAAAGAGAGCTGGGACAAGGCCGCCGACGTAAAAGCACAACCTTTTGTTGTTTTATTATGCTTGCCCGGTGCCCTGGAATTTTATTTCCATGACAGCCTTCTTGAATGGCATATTTGCTATTTTCAGTTTACTCTGCGTGTGTTTGCGTATGTGTGTGTGAGTGTGCGTGTGTGGGTGTGCCTGCAGAACAATTCCCATTGATGAGAAAGGCCAGGAGAAGGTTTTTAGGAGACGTTATGAAATACTTAGAAGGAAATAGTGCCTGTAGCTGCCAGAACAAATAAATTATTAATGTTTATAGCTCAAAAGTTTTTAGGAGCCCGGCTGTTCAGGGTGGGAGTGTGCACATGTACCTGTGTGTACGTATGTGTGTGTGTGTGTGTAAATATAAAGGTTAATGACTCACGCTGTGTTTATCAATGAATGAGTAAAAGTGCCCAGGCTGCAGGCATCAGCTAGCACACATGCCTGAGAATATCCACCCTAGTAATCATCACCCAGAACCCATAAACTGTGGCATTTCACTTGCTTGGGACTTTCTGGAAGCCCTGCTATCGTCATTGCCATTTATTGGGTCCTTTATGATATTATAAAGGACATATTGCTTATTCTTTTGTAAACAAAAGTATTGTGCATGTTTACAGGTGAATAGTAGTACTTAAGATAGCTGATTTTGTTTTATTCCAGGAGAAGCCTAGTGGCTTATTTGAAATGGTATAAGTTTGGTGTTCCCGGAAATCACCTGTATTTAAGGAAATGATTGCACAACTAGCCAACATCCAGTTTGACATAAGAGCTCATTCTGTCCTCATTTCTGAATAACTGACAGAAAAATTTCATATGGAAAAATTCCTCCATTACCCACACAAGTAGACCTTCTGTTAAAAACTAAAATAAATTTTAAGAAAATGAAAAAAATGTATCTGAGCACAAAAAGAGAGTTCTGATATTTTTAATGATTCACATATTTGCAATAAGCAAAAGAAATGGCATTTGATTGATTTTCACTCCTTATCCAGGAGTAAGACCTTCGGCTCTATTGTCTATTTAAGTGGATTTGCACTCAGATCTCAAGCTCCACAAGCAGTGAATGCTCTGAAATAAGTGATGTGTCTCTCTAGCTCAGAGCTGAGGCTCTCCTATCTATATGAGATCCTGAAACATCCACTGACCCTATTATTTGAAGCCATGCAGAAACTCCTTCTATAACATACAGGAGTTTATTCTCCCTGAATAAGTGAATGAATATTTTTTCTTTCTGGCGAGAAAAGTGTTCAAATATTTCCAGATGAAGGAGGAAATTGAACCTTTCAGTCATCCAAGATTCACACACCTTGGATGTCTGAAAGAGTAATGGTAGATTTCTTCCACGCCATTTTTCCATTCAATGCCTACATCTATCTTTTCTTTGTCATTACCTTATTGTTATTTTTAATTATCTTACTTGGAAATAAATAAAATGTTTCATTTGTTTTAAGGGGCTTTTTGATGGGTCTTTTCAGCAAGAAAATTGGGATACTTTCATGTGTTAATGTCAAAGGAATCCCCAGCATTTGCTCTCAAAATCTGGGTTGCACCTGTTCTATTTTCCTTATTTAAAACTGTAGCAATAGGAAAATACATTCATTAATGGCCAGAACATGTAGTCCCTGACCGTGCACAGAAAGTACTTGAGCAAATATTACACCTTCCAGATGTGGCTGCAGAGTATGAACAGAAAGGATTCATCCTCTAAGCCCTGAGGTCCTGACTTAAAGAAAGAGCAAAAGCCACACTAGGAGAATTTCAGTAATTCTTTGGTGCTTTATATCAAAAGAATTTTTAGAATTTTAATATTGTATGCATAAATATATATACATATATATATATGACTTTCAGCAGTCAGCAAATTCCAGTAGAGTTTAGGTTTCTTTTTTCTCTGTCACTTTGCCAGATTTAATCAGGGATTAAAGCTGAGACTTGCTCACCCCGGCATGAAAGGTTCATGCATAAAGAATTGGGAGAACTGCAGACTGTGCTCTGGCAAACTCAGCCACATGAACCCTTGAGCCTGGAAAACCAAGGGAAGCACAGACAGAAGATCTGCATCTGAGAAGGCCTGCTAGCACTGCAGATGCAGACACTGAGTGCACCCAGCTGGTGTGGAGGTGGATGGTATCCAGAATTTGTGTCCACTTGCAACACACTGGTTTGCTGTTCACACAGGGATTAGGTACGGTTGCACCTGAAAAGGTTGGAAGTTAGAGGATGTTCCTATCAAATTACATGAGGACTTAGAGCTCCAAAACTTGGCTGATTTGGCTTCTGAAGTCCAGTTAGCCAAGTTTTGTTCTGCTTATAATATACACAGCATCCAGAAGCTCATCTTCTTGTGTCTTCATTTTAGGACTCTCACTTTCAAGAGTGAGATCAGCAAGCAGAGCATCAATGAAGACAAAATCTTCCTTCGTTAGCTCCTCTTTTTAAAGACAAATTTCAACTTAAGCTTGCATTTACATGTTTGTAGAGATGAGAGAACAGTCACCACTGTTGAGACAATAAAGACACACTTTGCCAAAATCTGGGGTGGTTGAGGGCAGAGGTTTATTGAGAGCTATAGAATAATGCTGTGGGACAGAATCCCAACATGATATGGAGGGAACATGGCATTCATCTTTGCACACAGAACTGCCCTGACAGGTCAGAGCTGAACAGTAGTACTGTTACACAAGTGTTAAAAACCTGCACAATGCAATACCAAACATGCCCCATGTGAATGCACCAGGTGAAACCTGCTGAGCCCCTGCTCATGGAGGCCTCGCATCATGTGACAATGCCCTCGGAAAGAGGGAGGTGCCTTACACCCTGTAGGGTCATAAATACCAGCTTTTGTCCTCATGCTTTATCAAGTACAACTTCAAAAAACACTGCGGAAATTCCTTTGGTATTCCTAAGTATGCAGATTGCAGATTGGGGGCGTTCAGGGGATTAGAGAGTCTACACAGCCCACACATTAAATGTATTTGTAAAGTACTGCCTAGGCGTCTGAAAAATCATGGGACACCTCAGGTTTCCACAGCAGTACAACTATGTCTTCAAGTTGCTTTGTGTTCCAGTTACAGATAACTTTTGCATGGCTGTTAGCAAAAGCAAATTAAGGTTATAATAGACCCACCTTCATCAACATTTGACCACCTCCAGACAACTGGTGTCATGAGCTATATATGCTTGTCGATCCATAATTTCTTGACTCTCAGCAGCTGCTTGCCCTCCTCCCACCCTTTCCTCTCAGGGTACTTCCTACTTGAAAGGTATCATGTGTCTGGGGCAGACTTTTGCCATTTCTGGTGCTGAGCTCTTGGCAGCAGCGACTCATTGAATCATGTCAGTTCTGCTGCCAGCTGTAATGTTTCTCCATGTAGACCCCTCTAACCAAATGGCCATGAACTCACATACCTTGCCAGTTTCCCCTTAATTCTTATTTAGCCATCCACAAACAAATGCAATCCGAAAAATAATTTGTCACTCTGGTCCCTGAAGCATGTAAAAATTAAAGTGTCCATTGAAATGTATCTCTTAGAGAAAAACAAGAAGGTTGCCAGAAGTTTGTGTTCTTCTTACAAATAATAGCTAACATTTATAATGAGATCTAACACTGTTCTGTGACTAGGTTTGGGTAGAAGTTCTGATGTATATGAGAAAAGAAGGGTAGAAACAAAGTACTAAAATCAGTTTCTGCACCTGTCAATATGAAGGTAGTAAATGCTATGTCTTTCTTTCAAAAATATTGTAGGGGATGTTCATGAGATCAAAATGAGAGAAACCAGTTTTTCATTAACTGGTAAATTAATTGGACCAGTAGACAGAATTACAAAATATTGTGTTCAATGTAATAGGGGAAAATAATTGCTGCCTTTGAAAAGAACATGTCTATTTCTGAAGGTCTCAGGGTAACAGTAGATTCTAAGGGATGGGACTGACAAAAAAAAAAAAAGGGTATTGCATTTTGTATGAAAATTTGATATTTGAGCAGTTTGGATCCTTTCAACTTTTTTGTTGAAATGCCAGGAGGTCCTGGTAGATAGGAAATCCAAGTATACATCCATGGATTTCAGCACTCAGAACAGAGTCTTGAGTCTCAGCACTCTTCATCCTGGGGAACAGACCCAACTCTTCAGCACTGGCAAGCTTCCTCCCTCCCTGCCTCTCTTTTTCTTACATGCATACACACACAAACACACTTCTTTTTGTCACAATTTTATGTGAACTTAATACAGATAGAAAGGTTACCACCAAATGTTTCTCTTGAAGGGCAGAACATTTGAAATAGAAGTTATATTTCAATATAAAAATATTTTGTTGAAAAATTCCAAACCATCCTTAATAGATAAGCACACAGTCCTGAGACCCAAAGCGTTTTTTTAAAGCCTGTCACAGGATTTCTATAATTGTAGCTATGTATGACAAATAATGTCATCTATTTTGGATTAAACAGAACTTCTAGGGACTGCTGGAAACAAATGTCTCTGTCAGCATACAGGAAAAACATTTTTTCCCACCATCTGAACTGTAATGAAAATCTCTGCTCATAATGCAACATCAGTAGTAAAAATCAAACAATGCTAAGATAGACAAGAAGATGGAGGAGAGTATGGTTATGTAAACTGAGAGTATGCCAAATGATGGCAGCCACATCTAAGAACAAAAAAGCAAAGCAAAACAAAGCCTAAACGGAGGTTTTGTGCCGATGAGCTAAAATCATGAGGATTATACAGAAAACTCTGCATCATGAGAGCGTGAGATAGTTCATGCTAGGAAGGAGACAAGTAAGAGAGACTAAGTGACAGAGACAAAAGATTGGAAATTTAAACAGAGGGAATGTAAATTGGGAGACTCCTTTTATGGGGAAGAGAAGAGAAGAGAAGAGAAGAGAAGAGAAGAGAAGAGAAGAGAAGAGAAGAGAAGAGAAGAGAAGAGAAGAGAAGAGAAGAGAAGAGGGATGGCATGTGAAATTGGGAAACAACACATTTAACCATGATTTAAAGGAAATCCTCTTTATGCACTGTGTAATTATCTATTAGGACTGCTTGCTAAAAGATAATTGAAGCAAAGGGCTTAGAAGGATTTTAAAAATGATTAGATACAGATAATGGGAACATTCATAGCTAATTAGACAGGATAAGTAATGTACAGGATATACTTATGGTTTGCAAGAGCATAAGAGAACTACCAGTTAGTGGAGGTTAGGTTGATATTACACTCACAGAGAGATTATTCTGTGCCTGTTCATTCTGGGTTTTTGTACGTCTTTTTCTGAAACATCTTCTGTCAGACTCAGGATGAAAAACCATTCTGTGGATCAATACTATGCTGGCAAATGGCAATTACCATGTTATAAAGGCAGAAGGGTAGATCTGAGATGTCCGCGAGAGGCTGAAACCAGCACAAAACCAGTATTTTGGTCTGTCCTTTAGAAAATGTGCCGAGTTATTGAGACCTTCATGACCTTGGAAGCCTTTTTCTCTGTGCTGGACTTGGGCAATATGGGCTCATGCCTTCCCAAAAAAGTCTGGTAAGATCTGCATGGGCTGCTATGTCCAAGCAGGGTTTTTCAAAGAAAACAACCCGAGACTGAGCCAGATGAGCTCTAGGACAGATCTCAGCAGAGACTGATGAATGCTCCCTCTGGCAGCAGAGGCAAAAACAGCTCAGTGGACACCTGCAGTTTGCTGAGTGTCTCATGGCACTTTGGGGTCTTGGTTCCCTGGGTTCCTTTCCGGCCCTTGGTGTCTTCTCTGTGAAAGCAATGAAGAGGAAGAACAATGCTTTCTTTCTTTTGTCTCACAGCAGAACTGAGGACTGGACGTAGCATTTACCTGAAAGTGGGGGTTGGGAAAAAAATCACTAATCTGATGACAGACAGTCTCAGAGTTGAACTGGTCCATTTTGTAAGGATTAGAAAGTCATAGCTCTCAGCTGATCCAGTGAGGTATGAATTTCTCGACTTCTGTGTCACAAGTTTCTTCCACCTTTTCAGGGAAACATATCCATAGAGAAGAGTCTTTCTATTCATTTGCCATAGTTGTACAGTATTTACAGTGAATTTGCCACTCAAAGAGTGTTGCTATGATCACAGAATTGACAAACTGACCTACTCTCAATAATGGTGGGATGCTGATCAGTTGAGTGCTACAAGAAGAATTTTAGTCTTTTTACAAAGGCTGGGAAATTATTTTTAAAAGTGCAGTGAAAATAATAATAAAAAAAAGTAATATTACTATACTTGCTAAGCCCAATTACATCCAGAATTGTGAAGTAGATTACAATAAACATATAAAAAAGACTGTATGCCCTTTGTGGGTCATTCTATGGGTCGTATTGAAGGATGAGATAAGGTCATATATAGTCCTCTGCTGGCTGTTTTACCAGCAGTCTGGCCACCCATTATTTTAGTATTGTTCTTAGACGATTATGTAGGATTTGAAAAATTCAATCTGTAGTATTTGAGAAGCTCTGTTCACTCGATATTTCATACTTCTTCTGTAGTCAGGCCTAGAGGCAGTAACAACATAGACTGTCTTCTTCAATCCTCTGAAGAAGAGATTTTTCTATCCCTAAATCCTTATGTTAACTAAGATTTTAAATAAAATCTTTTATCTTAAAAACTGCAGTGTAAAAGTAATGTTGAAAGCATATGCTTGACCTTAAAAAGACTTACATTCTTACAATAACTTTTGGAAGTGTATTTTCATGGTTTATATATAATAAAAAATAAATTATGTTGCACCCTATTGTCAATCTAATATAATTCTCAGTTGTCATAATAAATGGACAAAATATTATAAATAACCTTTAAAATTTGAAATGTGGATACATAGAGAGGATATGTGTGGTTTAATCAGACAGACACAAAATGACTTACTTTGTTTTTTCACAAAGTGAAATCTGACTGATACATGATAGCCTATGAAACCAGGCACACAGAGAGCGTAATGTAGATATTTCCACACAGATCAAGGCTCAAAATCTGCAAAGAAAAACACGCCATCTTTAAATTATTGAAAAATAACTTTGATGTTTCTCTGCACATTTCCATAATAATATAAAACTGAATTTTTCTTTATTGGGTGTTTCTGCTACTTAAAGAGCAATTGAAATTTTGGAATGCGCATATGAAAATTCATGGATATTTTTAGGAATCTGTACTTTTCCAGCTGAAATCTAATATGCCATATTATAAAAATCATATCAGAGATTTATTATTCTTGCTTACATGTTTTCAACAATTTTCATTTTGTGTTTGTCCAATTTATATATTTCAAGTAGACAACGTTTTGCAACTGGCAGAGATCGCGATATCAGCTCTGTGCAACAGGATACAGAGATTCTTTTTTGTTTCATTTACAAAGGATGCAGCTGAGTAATGTCAGATGCCCTCATTTTTAGTTACAAGTAATTGAAATAAAGACAAATTTAAAGATATACCTGTCATCGGAGGTGGTGTTTTCTGATGAAACAGCAGCTGGAATACATCTGTATAGGAAGTTGTGAAAAGATATATAAGTCTACAACCACAATATCTTTTGAAAAACAACTTTTTACAAACTAAGATACTTCCTATGAGAAGATTTTTTTGTGTTTTTTAAAAAGATGCTAACAATATCACTGGTCATATTTAATGCTGGAGAAACCTATTAATAATTCCAGACTGGTCCATGATATTGTCAGTGAGTGAAAAAGGGAATATGCTCATGCTTATGCAACAGCCAATGAGGTAGTGTGAAGAAGTCCTCTGACCTTGTTCTAATCCCAATTACACTGCATGAAAACAGACTAATTCTGGAATTAGCCCTCAAATAATTCAAGAAAGATTCAAATTGACCTTAGAATAAAAACTGCTCAAGAGATGTCCTTTCACTCAGCTGTAATATTTCAAGTTGTTCTTCTGAGGTGGAATAAATTCTTTTTAATCTCCTTGGAAATGCTTTTGAAATTTAAGAAATGGAGTTAATCTTGTCATCACCACTTTTAATAAGACTCAAGCCACTTGCTTGTTCCTATTGCTTGAGTTACAATAGACTTAAAGATATCTCATAACCTGTCAGTATTCTGACTGGTCTCACTGAATAAGAAACTGCTCACCATCACTAAGGGAATCACAGTTTTTATCAACAAGCTTCGATTATTTTCTGAAATACTTTTTTCTTTTAACTATTTTAAATGCCATAATAACACATATTTTAAAAATACATTTCCTTTTAGAACATCATTTATTTATATACTCCATTCTCATGACTTCTCTTTAGTGTTCATTACCCAAATGCAGTCTAATGATCTTCCACTTAACCAAGAAATCTAAAAGAGGAAAATGTCCAGAGAGGGGACAAGGGAGAAGGCAGCAGCAACTCCATAGACTGCAGCTGCATGCTAACACTGGCCAAATTAGTCATGTTTGTATGGTTTCTGAACCAAAGATGTAGAGATAGATGATAATTTCCCAAGTTCTTTTCATGCCTCTTCATAAAGATCTGGCCATATCAACATTACTTATATGAGACTGTATCTCTGTGCATAAGGTTATCTGCTTCATAAGCATGGTGCTTTCATGTCATTCCTTCATCCTCTCACTAGTTAAAATACGACATGATTTTCAAATCTGGTCACTTTCCTTTGTGTCAAATGCCATGGGTTTCTACATCCCCATGAGTCCACCTTTCCTGACGAGAGCCAGTCTTTCCTCAGAAAGAAAGGTTAATGGGCTGGCCAGGTAAAGCATGACTTGCTGCCTTGCTGCAGATTAATCCTTAATGGTGCCATTGATGGTAGCCTGTCCCCACCGTGTTGTGCTGCCTCTGGGGCTCAGCCTTGCCCCTGGGCCCTGCAGCACTGCAGGCAATGGGCAGCCAGCCAGCTGCCGGCTTGGGAAGTTTGCAGGTTTTGGGGTAGAAGTAAACTTCCTGTGGAAACTTTCAATTTCTTCCTCCAGCTATTTCAACATTTCCATCAGCATGCATAGGCCATGTCGTTTTTTTTTTTTTGTTTGACAAAAAACATGTCTGTTCTCAAGGTGCCATACCATTTGCAATTCACAATGTCCTCTTTTTTTTTCAACAACAGTTTTGTATGGCTCACCTCTGCTGGTAATTCTGATAAAGATGCTGGGGATTAACAGGAGGCTATTCATTAAAGCACAGGGAGAGGTAATTCAGGATACACAGTTTTCTGGTAGGTTGAAGTGAGGTATCACTCTCCTTATATGATATTTTTTATTACTGTACATGTTGTGTAAACATAAACTCTTTCATGTCTGGTTACTTTGTTAATCATGTGGCTGTTCATCTACTTACACAATTTCTTAATTAAAAATTTCAAAATCTTTACAGTTTCATCTCCCTGATCCTGTCTCAAAATTAACCTGATGAAAGAAAAGCTGACATGACAGCTCTGTGCCCTACAAGGGCTTAAATAACCAAGGTGGCTCTGTTGCACACTCCCTGCAAAATTGCTAAGCAAAACAGGTTAAACAAATGCATCCTAGTTGCCTGTGAGATGCTTCTATTTGCCATGGAAACTAAGTTCCACTTCTTGGTTCAAGCACCCAGTGCTGCTACTTGAAACTCCCAGAATAGTTTTATCTTAGAAGTAGCTAGTTGTGCGTGGGGAATTTCTTTGGTACAATCTTTAAATATTTAATACTGAAAAAAAAATGGAAACAAATTCTAAGTCCTGTTCTCCTGATCATGTAATATTAAAAAAGAGGCACCTTCTATTTTCAAGAATTCAGCCGTGTCCTTTTGATTAGTACTTCACCCCAAAAAAACATTGTTTACAAAAAAAAAAAATATTGGCTGAAGAAAACACACAATTTTTGGATTTCTCTCTTCCTTCTGGCATGGTACTCATTTTTTGACTGTCTCACATCCAGCTGCAAAATAGATCAGTGCTACCAGATCCTGTTTCTGCAAGCAAGCCCTTGGGAAACATATCAGTTCACATAGTTTTGGTTTTGCTCTTGCTTTGTTGGGCATTATCTCAGTATTACAGCTGCCACAAACCAAAGGAATATTTAATTGCTGCTTCAGTATACACTAAAGGAAGGATGTTTAGTGTCTGCATTACCTTTAAGCACACCTATACTGTCAGTAGCTCTTACCACCTTTCAGCTGGATTTTAGTCTGTTCTGTCCCAGAACAAAAGGTGTTTTACATTAGTCCCTACGACAGGAGCTCCTCTGCATATTGGACTTGCAGAACTGGAAGATCCCTCATGTTCACATGTTTTGGGAAGGAAGAGTCTTTGACGTGAGCCTGGGAGGATTTGAACTTTTCAGCACATAATTTATTTCCTTTCTGTTTCTCGTACAGTTGTCCAGTTGATCATAGAAGAGGCTGACCAGTTAATATGGCTAGAAGAAAGAATTTGCGTAAATTTATGGTGTAAGGTTTTAGTGGTGAGGAAAGTGGGACTCGTATGCTGGAATCAATAAGACTTCATGAGCCTGTTTTATAGATCCTTGTGTTCACTTCAATAAATCACCAGACATATTTCATAAGTTAACACTTGCTTTGTGCCATATGATTTGTAATATTTCACCTTTGCTCTGAACTGCAAATGAAAATCACCCTCAAAGATACCAAGTATATAACGAAGTTCAAATGTGTATGTGAACATATAAATGTATATATGTGTTTCCTTGGGAGAAACATCTACAGAAGAGATGAGGCTTGCCCCCAGGCACCCCCCATCTCCTCCTACCTTCTTCTATAGGGATTCTTTCTGTAAACTGATGAGTGTTTAATCAGCTGTCTTTCATTCTTACCTATGGCAGAAACAACTTCCCACACCTATCCAATTCTGACGTATCATTTGCTGAAGACAATAAAAAAACCTTGATTTCAGGCCTGAAGAAGGCATCCTTATCCAAAAGGCTGGTTGTTTTTTGCTGGCTAGTTTAATAAAAGATGTTACATATTCTTACAAGGTTTGCCCAACATACCTTTTGGCCATTCCTTCTACAGCAATATAAGTAAGGCTGTTCTTGGCATACAAAGCCTCAGGTTGAAGGACCTATGTCCCCTCACAAATGCTCTTCTTGGACTGGAGCATCTGAATGTCCCTAAGCACAGTTAGGGTCTGAGTGCAATAGTAAGTGCAACTGGTGTGTAAATAAACAAATACGAAATCTTAGAGATGATTCTCAGCTGTTTCAACTGCAAAAATGAGTTCCTCAAAAGATTGTTCTTGATATCAGTTCTTGTATTAAGTACAGTGAAACACAGAAATTTCAGTGCATTTATATTTTAGCTAGAGCTCTGTCCCTAGTTTACCACATTAAAATTAGACTGAGAATTATCATTCCTGTTTTCATCAACTAGGTTAACTACTAGCAGTCATATTTGCATGGCTGAGCTTTCCCCAAAATATACATTTATGTTCCGTACAACTACTCTCTTATGCAAATATCACCAAGAGGAATTGAGTGCATGTGTTCTTCTCTCACACCCCTGGGGCAGAGCTTGTTAGGTACCACCAGGCTGAGCACAGCATCAAGTTCAGTAACAGAAACCTTCGCTTTGAAGACTATTAGGTCCCTACAGATTTCAGCTCCAAGGGACCGACCCCACATCCTCTTCTGACAGCAGCAATGCCTCAAGTGGGAGTTCTTGGCAATCCCCACCCCTGTCCTCTGTGAAGATTTGCTTGTGCTAGCACTTTTTACCCTGTTTCAGCTTTAAACTGGCTCATTTTGATGGATGTGGGTCAGGGACTGACTATCCAAGTAGCTCAGCCAGCAGGTCCCTCAGACAGTAAATTCGAGCAGTCTGGCAGTGACAGCCCTGAAAGTGGGCTCTTCACCACTTCCCCCTGCAGCTAACAGAGAGAGAGTGGTGACCTAATCAGTGAAGGTGTTGGTTGTCTTTTCCTTTCTTTTAGTACTTTTGCCTCTGAATCCTTTACTGCACAACAACAACTGGTAGTCTAGTGCCAATGTGTGCTAGGGAACTGACATATGTATTTGTATAGGAAGGAATATAAAAGGGAATATTCAATCTTAAAATATGGAGGTTTTATTTTTCCAGGCATAAGTGAAATTATCCAACTATGGAGGAGGACTGTTTTCATGCTTCCCCTGAAATTCTTTTCTGCAGCTCATTGAGCTTCTGACTCATTCATTCTGTGCAAAACAAGAGTGATTACATATTTTAAAAGTCTCTATCTTTATTGCTGTTTGTGTACTCTCCTCGTGCCTTTTTTTTTCTTTGATAAGCCAAATGGGTAAAAAGAATGGTATCTTTAATCTGTCTTTCAGTCCAGATCTCATTATGGGCAAATATTAAACACTGTTTCATAACTTTTAACAGATAAACCCTTATTGTCTGAGGTGTGAAAATGTGTGTCTTAAAAAAAAGTCTTTCCTTCTTTTTCTGTAGGAGCTGTCACTGACATCCTGCTGCCTGGAGATCAGAGGAACCCACATTTCTTCCTGCTTGACTAGCACAAGGCCAGGCCTACATACAGACCAGGAGACACTTCCTTGGGAGAAGCTGGCAGCTTAGGTGTAATGGGAAGGCCAAAATGCCTGCTTACCACCACTGGGAGAAAAAAAAAAAAGAAAAAAAAAAGGAAAAACCAGAGAAAATCAGTGGTTCCTCAGAGCAGCATTTTCCAGGCCCTGCTGTAGTTCTGTAGAGAGAAGGAGGTGAGCAGGCAGGTGATGGCAGCACGTGATGGTCCCACTGGCCTTCTGCATTGGGGATCGACTGGCAGGTCATCACAGGGGTGCAGGGAAGGCAGCTTACTGGTGGCACTGCTTAACAGATGCAGAACAACTCTCCCTGCAGATTTTCTGCCTCTGAGCAGAGGTCCCAGCCGGGTAAAAGGGATGTGCAGTGCCCAATTCTTCGCAGCAATGTGATGCCAGCTGCTTGAGCTGGAGCTGTATTGCCCTGTGCTTCAACTTCAGCTCTTACTGAAAGAGACTGCAGCAGGACAGAGACTCATTTCACTTATTCTCCATTGATTTCCTTTCTCTGACCATTTCTTCTTTCCTCATCTTCTCCCCACCTCTCTTGTATCATTCCTGTTTTGTCTTATGCTGAGTGACTGTTATCAGTCACTGTGTGTCATCATACAGACATTTAGACATCATTTAGGCATCTTGGCAGTGTCTTCATCACTGAGGTTGCCTTGGACTCCCGAGATCTTTCACTATCTAGCGAAAAGTTTCAACATCTTACATTAATTTTGAATGGTATAACAGTACTAAATACTTCACCCAAGCTTAGCACCTTCATCAGATGTTCTCTGACTATTTTCAGTGGGGATAGTAGGATTTATAATTTATACTCTTCCTAATACACAGCTGAACTGAGGCAAAAACATGCAATTTTTTCATTCCATTAAGCAATTCATCCAAGATCACACTGGATTTCAGAACCTGAATCACCTGTCAAGTTGCAATAAGATAATAGTGCTACAAAGTGGCATTATCATCTCTCTTTTAAAATAGTCTAACAAAAAGTGTGCAAATGTTTGACTTTCACATGAATTGCATGATCCCAAGGTAATCAGACTAGGAGAAAAGTCACCCTTCTGAAAGGGAAAAAGTCTGCACACACTCACATCCACCAGCACAAACTTGTCTTACTTCTTCAATATCACTGAAGCATGATGCCACCAAAGCTTTGTGCCAATAAATATCCCCAGGATAAGGCTACTTACAAGTCTCCCATTCACGAAGTTCTCTAAATATTCGCTGTCATGTGCAATATTTCAAAGGCATATTTGACAACAGTAAGAAAATGTGCGCTATTTTACAAGGGTAAGCTAAATGCATTTCTTCTGCCTGGTGCTTGAGATGAAAAGAAACCAGGCAATTAAATAAGGAAGTCTGGGGCCCTTTTTATGGCATTATATGTGACCGCAAAAGGGAGAATGGTAATTGCCATTGGTGTGTGATATCCTTTAGCAACCTGACTCAGAAAATATCTCTGCATCCTAGGATGCCGGTGTTTTATAAAGCCTGCAGGCACATCAGTCTTCAATAAGAGAGCTCACCCCATTAAAGCATTTAAAATTAATTTTAATCCAGGGAATTCAACTCCTGTCTTTAAACCTTTACAAACTAGTTTAAAGCTGACATGTGTCATAAATTCGTGGTGGTCTGTAGAGGTTTTTTATAAGCTGAACAAAGCATAACAATTACATGGGGAATTCAGCAAAGCTCAGTTGGTGTGTATAGATAATACACTTAGGACTTCTTTCTACCTTTTATAATAGCTACTGTATGTATAAAGTCTACAGGAAAATGTCACTGTGATAACACCTATCCCTTAAGTCAGGCATGTTATAATGAGAAGACAGTGCTGCTCCTTTATCTATGTGACAGTAAAAGAGCAAAGTAGATATCCTGTCCCATAGCCTGGACATTGTAATACAGGTGCAGTTTGCCATATATCACGATGCTGAACTTTGTCCTGTTCTGCGGCAAAATATGGGAAATTCTGTTGTTTGACTTCATGTCCTCCTTCCTTCTGAAGTGTTCAAACAAATGCACATTGATAGCTTCAAGATGAAAAAGCACAGAAGTTCAGCTCTTGCCCATTTCCCTCCACCATCACGAGATATTGTACTGACAGTGGCTAATATACAGCCAGTACCTAACCGACCAGGACTTGTCTTCTAGACTGGTCTAATTTTCTTCCTTTTTGGCCTCATGTAGTAAAGCAATATTGACTTCCACCTCTTCTCTGTCAAAGACTCTGATCTTCACCTGTTATGCTTCAAGCAAGTACTAAGTGCTTTCAGAGCTGCTACTTCAATGTGCAAGCACACCATAATGGTGCTGAAACTCTTCCCTGCAGCTGGCACACTGACACTGCTGCTCATTGAGCTGCCCCCTGTGACCCTGCTGTGTTATTGTGTTCTTTGGCAGCTGTGCCCTTTTGCAATCCCAAAGGCAGCAACTCCGTTGCACCCAGAAGTCTCAGGCTGAAGCACCAACTGCCTGTGGGGCACTGTTTGCCATCCCATCAGATTTGCTGATCCAACTCTCTTCAGGGCTACACTCCAGACCTGAAAAGTGAAAAGATCCAGTCTAATAGACCCCCCAGTCCTGCCCTAACAGTAGTGGTGGTGTTTTTTTAATGAAAACATTTCTTCGATCCTACAAAGGAGCAGCTGAGATGAAAGAAGATGGGAATGTCTTAAACCTGCTTCCCTGGAGAAATCTTAAGTGAACCCTTATGTTCATTTATTTTCTGTTGGTATTTACACGCTGACTCCACTCATAATTAAACTGCAAGTTCCTTAGGGCAGAGACTAGCCTTTTGTTTGGTGTTAATTAGCAGTTTATGCAACAAGGCCTCTGTGACTTGACTTCTGAGTGACACAAAAATCAATGTGTTATGTTTTTCAGGTTTGGGGGAGGTTCTGGCAGCCTTCACAGAGAGAAGATTGACATTTGGTTGAGGATCATAATGCATGCACATTAGTGGAATGCTGCTGCTAAAATGATAAACAGTTATGATTCATTTGATGTTAAGACTTGAATGATCTTATTAGGATTTTGAGTTAGTAGTCTACTGTGATCTAGTCACCCTTGTCTCTCCAGGCTTTATTTCAGGCTGCCTGCACAGCCAGTAAAGGAACAATGCATGGATTTACTCCCAATTCATATTATCAGTGTTTTCTGGAGTGGTTAGGGTTGAAAACGTATTTATTTTCCTATGTAAGACTTGGATTCCTGGGGGATTACAGTGAGCTGCTAACCGTGTAATGGCTGCCAGGAGCTGCTACTGACCTAGTGTCTATGCTCTTCTGGCTCAGGTCTCCAGGTCAGCTAGAAAAGAGTAAATATTTTCCACAGAATTTTACTAAGGAGCTATAAAAACTTCTCTGAGGGGAAAAATAAATAAAACAAGGTATATTTCAAATTTTCTGTGCAATACTAAAAGCGTTTGATTCTGAACAAAATATTCCATTTCAACTGTTTAACTGGCACCTAAGAAAAAGTGAAAGAAGGAAATACGCTATGTGAAAGGGTTTTTTTCAAAGTCAGTTTCTCATTAAAACTTTTAAATCATCTGTATCTATGACAAATAGAACACACATGGGGATTTAAGATATTGTTTGTGTAATATGTCAGAGAAAGAAATTTAGAGCTTTTTCCAAGCATCAGAGAAATGTTAGGAGTTCTCAAACTGTTACCAGTCTCATTAATCACCCTAGATTTTTAAGTATGTATTTCTAACCAGGCTAAACAATTAAATCAGAGTTAAGGCCAAAGTTTGCCTTTGAATATGCATATGCAATATCCATTTAAGTCAATGTGAGGACAAAATTTAGCTCTTAAGCCTTTTAACTGATAAAGTCCTAAAATAGCTTTACAGGCAAGAATTTCCTGGCAAGAGTAGAGTTTTGTAAATCTAAAAGCATGCAATCATATTTCAATGTAAAATAGCATATAAATATCAATCCACATCTTGAATTGTAGCCAAATGCAACACTACATCAAGCACAGCTCCGAAGTGCTACACACAAAATTAATGCTTTGTCAAGTTTCTGCATCGGTACGTAATAAACACAGAAGTTTGCACATATATACGTACCGTTGTAAAAAATTGGAAGGTGCTGTTGTCCTTTTTGTCTCAGTTATAAGCTCTTTTGCTAAAAGGAATGTACCATTTAGCTTTTAAAGTCGGAACAGGATGTAAGTGGACAGTATTTCAAGGAGAGTGTTATGTCTAAGGCTCACTGCCGCTGTGTAGTGCTTTATCCCTCATGAGGTCACATGCAGCACAGTCGGTGGCTTTCTAAGAGTCAAGTAAAGTACTTATGAGTTTAAGTAGCACAGAAATTTTTATAAAAGCCTTTCATCCCTGCCTGCCGTCCTCCCACCCCCAATCTGCATAAGTCTCAAAACTCAGTGAGAAAATTTAACATGTCAGAAAGTAATAATACATTTAATCTTTATCAGAAACTTTTCAGTTCCTGCTTGGTTATTACACTCCACCTATGCATATCCATCCTAATTTAACATTGTAAACACTATGACTTCTCATTTCCTCTCCCAAACCTGAAGTTCAGTGTTAAGCACTGCTGGAGCTCCATCCTGGAGGAAATGTTGAGCAGTTCAGTAGTGGAGCAAGGGATTTCTCTCTAGATGGGATTTGCAGATGAGGGCTTAGTGACTGGTGCAATGGACAAAGCAAAAGTCGAGTTGGGAAGTATCACTGAGGATGATGTTATCACAGCAGTAAGTCAAAGCCATCTCTGCAGCAGCACTGTGTACAGATGTCAGTGACTCTTGCTGAGGCCAGAGAAGAGGACTTTGAGGCAGTCAGGGTAATAACAGCCCAGACTACTGCTTTATCTGTAAGAATGGAAAGCAGAAGGCACAAGACCAAATGGGAACGAGCTCAGAGGCCAAAGAGAGAGATGATGGTAGAGTACCTTACAGATAAATGAGCTTTCTTTCCTTGTCTCTTGTTATATGGTATATGTTCACATTGGGAGCTTGCATGTAAGACCACAGAAAAAACTCATAATATCCACAATTCAGCAGTTAAGAGCCCCGGAGAGAGAAGAAGACAATGACAAGAGACATGAGTGGGACCTTTCTGAGCATAAGTAAGGAGGTCTAAATAAGCCACTACAACTCTGATGCTCAGCAAGCTCCTTCAGCTTGAGCCCACCTATCACTTGGGTGCTGAAGTCCCTCAGAGTGCTGCCTGAACTTCTCAGACAATTCAAAGCTAGTGACAGCTACTGCTAGTACCAACTGAGCAGTGCTTCCAGGGTGGCTTATACTCTGCTGTGGAGCAGCTGCAGACAGCAGTAAGATATGCCCTTTGCCTTCTCATATGGATGAGCAAACACAGTCCTTGGAAGCAGCAGGGCAGGGGGCTGAGTCTAGTCACATCAGCCATCCTCAGCCGTGCCATCCCCACTAGTCAATCAGAGCCCATAGTGCTGCCTGTGGGGAAACAGCACCTTTTTGCTTCCCTACTTTTTACTGATACAGGACTTCTTGTGAGCTCACTTTGTAGATTAATACCTTCTTATAATAGAAGAAAAAGGCCCCTCTATTGATGACCAAGTTCTTATTCTAGACACAACAGTTCTCAAGACACCAACTGCTAGCCCTTACATCAAATGGTAGGAAAAGAAAACAATTAATTGCCATAATTCCTGCTGTTTTTTCTAAAAGCAATAGTACCAAAAAACTCTCCTTCAGTGAAAAGTAAGTTACAGCAGATTTCAATTTGTGAATGTCTTAGTTCACTCTGTCTCAGAGAAGAGGGTTTTTGCATTCCTGCTTTTGTAAAACAAAATGCACTGACGAGCTGAGAGGCTTAAAACATACAAAATAATACTGATTTTTTTCTATTTTTCTCCTTGAAGAAAAAGCTTCTTCAAGAAGCTTCTAGCAAACACACTGGTCACAATTGCATTCCATCTTCCTCACCCCTCCATCTATTCTATCATTCAATATTTGGAACACCTAACTTCCTTAAGCAAATGGAATTAATTTTATGGAAAAAATGAAAGTTCTTCTGTATTGATTAGTAAGTCAGTTAAATTGGAAATTTTTCTCCCAACTGACCTCATTTTGAATACCAAGGCATGGAGGTTTTGCTTCATCTTTCACCACTGTTTATTTAAGAATGGCTTATTCTGTCTGTTCCGCTGAGGCTTCCCTGTCTAACTCTAGTGAAAGTGAGAAAAAACCCCACAGGCTTACTGAGTCTGAAGGCTTGTGCAAACAATGCAACCCTAGATGAGGATTCATGCGATTTACAACTATACATCTATAAATGTATACACACACAGAGAATATTCACGGCAAGCTTTTAAAAAGGGCTAGGGTAAAATTGCATTTCAGTAAAGTCCGGGTTAAAAAAGCTTGACTTAATAAAATTTGTTTTGATAACACTCAGCTTTAGTATTTTTATTATTATACATCTTTTGAAAAGACTTTTCAGAAGGTCTAATAATTAAAGACACTATAGAGCCCCTGCATGCAGGCCTCAGCCCAACTCATGCATCTCTCCCATGTATGACTTGGGGCATTCATAGGTTTGTCACTGTTATGCAGACACCTTCATACAGCTACTGATTTTCTTTACTGTTTAAAAACCATGGAAATGTTCCTGGGAAGGATGCTTTCTGGCGGCACGCTCAGTTATGTCTCTTCTCTCACTGTTCTTTAAGAATGCAGCTTGATCCATCTGTCTCAGGCTGCAAAGCTGGTTTAAGAGTTCTTCCTTTCCCCACCTTTGGCTGCTTACCACTATCACTGAACAGCAGGTCACTGCCCCCTCAGCAGTGCTGAAGCAACAGTTACATCACTGAAATAACCTAAGAGCTTTTTTCAAACAACTTTAGGTAGTGGTGGGGCTTTGTTTTTTGTTTCAGGTTTTCAAACCCAGTTTGGTGGGTGGCTCACCTCCACAGAATTAAACCAGCACAGCTGAGGAAGTGATCGGTTAGAGCTATGGGGCAAGAATAAGCAGCAAATGCAGGAACTTCTTAAATCAGCTGCCACCTGAAAAAAAGTTCCTATAGCTACATGGTTGTGTGATGCACTGGGGGAGTAGAAGAGTATTTTTATGAATATAACTGCAGTGATTCATGTGTTTGGTGTTCTGGAATGTGTTGAGCATATGGTATTGCAGGCTTTATGTAAGTGACCTTGCAAGTTTGTATTTTTAAATCTATTATGGAACAACTAATGAATAGGTTCTGATTTCTCCTTCCTACTGGGATAAATCCTGAACTTCTGCTAAGCACACTCTTTGGGGCAGAACCTAAAACTATTCCTGTAGGACTAGCATTTCTTTCATCCCAATGGAAAGAGGAGCTCTCCACAACATCCCTTGGGAGATTTTTGCTCTTAGCATATGTTATCTTGTTTTTGTTTTTTTTTCTTGTGGGAAGAAATTATGTGAGCTATGTTAGCCATGAAGAGATATACTGTATACAAAGTCTTAACATTTTCCAAGAGCACAAATAAACTAGGAATCATCCTACTGTTCTTGTTCCTTGACAGATATAAGAGTGTGATGATACCAGTAAGTGACAGGCTACCAGGAAGCATTACTAACTCCAGAAAGTCCCTCACCCTTGGTGCTGTGCTGGTGGATAACTCCACCGTGGGCTTTTGGCTTGGCCTCCTGTGGGTGATGTGATGCAGAAAAGAACTTGGTCTGGATTTATCACTTAGCTTGTTGACCACCTCAGTAAAAGCCTGACACCCAGGCCACAGTTTATACACAGCAAAAGTGCTGACACCCAAGGGCCAGCTTAATCTTTCTTCTGAGTTTTCACTTAGCAGCAGATACCCAGTGTGCCATGGCACAAAGCATGGGGACCATAAAGGTGCTAGTGACATATCGTAGGCAAATACATTTCTTCTGAAATTCCTTGACTAGGCACTTAATGATTATGTACTGGGCTTAACTGGCTTATAAATAGTGTCTTAAAAGTGTGATAACCGTATTTTTTCATTACAAATAGTTAATTCAAAATATTACATCAAATGGTGTTGAAATCTTTTAAGTCAAAGGCCTCAATTAGCTCTTTGTGGAGCTCTGGGCTGCCTTTGGTGACACGTACGGTCTGCAGGGCCACAGATGCAGAAATTGATCAGAATAGCTCTTCCAAACTAATTATTCCGCTGAGCCATTCGTCAGGCACTCATCCAAAATGTAAATGAGCATGTTCCAGAATAATTACTCTACTCATAAAGCAGGGTAAATATCCCAAAATGAAATAATTTCTATTCCAAATTAGACTTTCTTTATAGAGGAGTCATTCTGTAATATATGAATATCAAGGAAGTATGGAGAGTGTGTGAAGATTTTGATTACTCATATAATTCTGCTGTCAATAATTTCTCTAAAAAGTCATATATTTCTACATTCATAAAACCATTTAGAGTGTGTGAGGTTTCTACAAGCACATTTACAGAGCTAGATGGTTATGTCAGGTATATTTGTACCAAGTAAAAAATAAATTGAGTTTGAGTTCCCAGGTTTGCATATTTACTATGGAGATAAGGATTTTTTAATAGTTTGAGTACAGCACATCCAATGTAATGAACTAGTTTACTTGCTTGAATGATGAATTGACTAAGGCCACATTTAGTTGAACATTTATTTTTGTGGCAGAGTGTGTTCACGTCGTATCTCCCCATCCGTATGCTCTCCCATTGTACAGCTGCACAGTGAACCAGGATAAGAAACTGATAACCCAGAAAAGCACCAATACTGAATACGCCTTTTTAATCTGAATTAATTCCTCACTCCGCTTTGAGGGCCTTGTTTGGTGCCTCACACGGTTGTACCACACATAGTGTACAAAGGGAAATGAAAGGTAGACTGGCAATAACAACTCATCTTCCCTGTATTTTGTTGGAGCCTTCCACTGCTTTATGTAAGTGTAGAAAACTTTCTTGTGTTAAAGGTGGTAATGAATAATTTCCAAAGCAAAGATGAGTGAGTGTGTGTATATATCCAGTTGCTGTCTATCAGTCCAAAGGCACAGTTGTGAAACAGGGTCATATTCCTTCATCAGCTTTCCGTATATATTTTAATTAGTGTTGTGTTTAAAACTATGTTAGCTTTTACTTTTTTTCTTATAAGACACTGTGCTAACTTCTCAATATTCTAGCTTCTTTTCCCAATGGCCCCTCAGAATTTGGTTCAGGTCTCTACAAGCAGCATTGCTGGCTTGAAATTATAACACCGCAGTTCTAATTATTTGCATGCAAAATTAAAATGCAAAAGGATAATTATGCCAAAAAATGCTCTCTTGTCTAGACAAAACCTTTTAAGGTTGTCAGGATGGGGGAGGCTTCTGTATTTGTCTCCAAGAAATTCTGCACTCCTACCATGCAGAACAAGCACCCCGAGGACAGTGCCTCTGAGACAAGGCAGACCTAATGATTATCCCCACACATTCACTAAGAACATTGTTTTTTGATAGTGTCAGACTGACTGCTCACACGTAAGGCCAACATGTTCTGGCTTGTGCTGGCTTTACTTCATAACTGACTTTTGCATCAAAGATGACTGTTGATTATTAATCAGTGTTCTTCAACCAGGCCAAAACTTTTAATTGAGAACCAGTCTAGATATACATGGATATATCAGGTCCAGCCCCACTGTAAATCTAATCTTCAGAGAAGCCTTTAAGATAGAATAGTCAGCTGTGAAAAGAACCCTGAAAATGTCTTCTCAAAGGCATCTGGCTAATTAAGGAGCTGAAATTCAAGCAGCTACAACCTTAGGAAATGTTTTGTGAATGTCGGTGCACATCTTTGTGCATGTGCCAAATTTTTGAATGTATAGCTCTTCCATTGCCAGGGATATGATCGTGAAAATGTCTAATAAGTAAGCCTTGAGCCAAGCAGAAATGAGACAGCCAAAAAAATCTGGCTAACCCATGACAGTTTTTGATATTTCTCTCCAGAAGACATCTATAAAACACTATATTTTAGGACCAAGGCTTTTTATTGTTCCTAAAGTGTTAGCAGGAACACCACAGTAAAAAGCCAGGGCCAATAAATCGTTATGAAAAATCGTTACTGAGCAGACACAGAAGCCAAATTAAAAATAGGACTATCATCACTTTATTAAGAGTCATATTTTTTAAAATGCCCACAGGGTAGTGCTTCTCTTACTTTTGCCCTAGGACTAAATCCTGGTTCTACACAGAGTTATCCCCAGACAAGCACACACAAACACTTACAGACAGCTTTATTTTAATTCGTACACATACCCTGAGCAGCAGGAATTGTACATGCCATATCTTGTGAAACGTATGCTGTCCACAAGCTTGAGCAGACTGCCCAGGAATGCGAGTACAGGCTGTGCAGTCACTTCCATGGCTGTGAGATACCATGGCCTGGGTCAGGTGATGGGTGGCCGTGGTCCAGGGGGCAGGGTCATATTCCTGACGTGTGTGCATGTGGCCGTGCGGAAGGGGCATCTTGGGGCACCGCGTGTCACGTGCTGGGAGGGCGAGAGGGGAGGCAGGGCCGTGCTGCTGCCCTGCGAGAGCCCCTGTGGAGACACAAGGCTAACTGGGTAACTAAATCATTGGCTCCAAATGCCAGCTGGAGCCTGAAGTAGGGGAGTAACCATGGCACTGCCCTCTATGTGCATCATGTTGGCTTGTCCAGGCAAAACATTATGCGTGTGCAAACACAGGGCTGACAATTTCTGACCTTTAAATCCTACCAGGAGACTTTGGTCCTGCTCTGTCTTTATGTAGGGTGTTCTTGAAGGGAAAAGACAGACCTCTGGCCCATGGCACTTTGAGAGCATGGACTTTGTAACAGCTGTCTGAATGGGACCCAAAGTGATGAGACATTAGATTATCTAGTAGAGAGGACTCAGTTCTGAAGAGAATGAGGTAGAATTTTAGGTTAAATTTCTCCTATGAGGATGAGACATCAGTAACAGTAGACAAAAAGACTGAGATTGTACCTAGGAACCAAGGATTTCCTAGACAGATGGTAGGGTTGGAAGATGGGGGTGTTAATTGCTCTTGTTTATTTGGTGGCCATCTAACCTGTTTCGTACACCAATAAGTGGGTCTTACTGTTGTTTCATATTTGCTGTGCTATTCATTGTTACACTTTCACAAAACTGGTCACAAGTAAATGCGGTAGAAACTTCCTGCTCTATGATAGGAGTCACAAGGAGGCAGTATTACAAGTTGGGCTAAGATGTAAGACAGGATTTAGGGATCAGAACCTCCAAAAAATTCGAATGTATATGACCAAGCCTGCAATTTTAGATTCCCATTTAGGTACTGCTTTGACTTGAAAGCATGGAGTGCTTTTTTCCCATTTCCAGTACAATTTCTGTGTGTCAACCCATGGCTATTTTATTTAAAACACAAAACTAAAGCTAGGAAGGGACTGGAATCCACAAATACTCTCTTGTGCCTTCCTCACTCCGCCAAAGAATAATTCTGTAATAATAATAATGTCTGTATTATATTGTTTTCTCTAGTCCTTCCACTTCTGTGATAGCCCTTGCTTCCCCCTTCACAGTGAGGTGAAGGAAAGGTAGATTGTGGCCTTTGTGGAGACCAGTAGCAACAACTTCTGAAAACAAGCCCCTGAAGTAATCTGACAGAATCACAACTTGGCTCAGGGAGCTGAGAAGGGATAGACCTTTCTTCCCCCCAACCCTCACACACATTTGGTAGGAAAAAAGTCTTAGCCTGAACCACAAGCAACTAGTGGGAAAGGCTAGGGAAGGAGTTGCACTGGAGAAGTGATTGCAGTTCACTTGCCTAGACAAACACACAAAAATGAAATGGGAGAGACAGCTGTCCAGATGGAAAGGCTGTAGGGAAATCCAGAAATACTGGTATCATAGCAGGATTTTCCCAGAGTAAACTGTCCCCAGGCAGGTATGCCATAAGAAAAATCAGGTGAAAGTTAAACTCCATCAACAGCTGAAGCAGAGGAAAAGTTCTATGACACGATCATCTCAGAAATTCTGCTTACCAGCATTTGGATTGAAAAGAAAAAGGACAAATATGAGCTTGGGATGCTCAAGACATACCATCATTTTACTACCTTTCAGTTTGCTTTATTCCTTCACTTCAATCCTGTTGGAGTAGGTGAGGCACAAAGTCCCTTGAATTCCTCAAGGAAAGAAGATGTCACGAGTGTTTGTGCTGCTTGCGTGAGGGAACATTTGGTAAGGTGGAAAGCTGGAGCACAGCCACCCGAGGAGTACTTTTGCAGGGGCTGTACAAGCAGTATCACATCACTGCCAGAGCAGCACATGTCTCAGGGCAGTCTAGTTCAGGCCCTTTGCCCACAGCCCCTTCCACCAGCCTTCTTCCCTGCTCCTGTCATGGGGGATGAGGAGCCCTGGGTCTGCAGGGATGACCTCAAGGGGCAGTCTGGAGACGATATCAAATTGTGTTGCTTCTGCTTTCTCTCACAGCTGTTGTGCCTTGTTCCTCTGCTTGCTTCCAAGCCAATAGCAGCCTCACCTGTTGTCAGTATTCAGGCTCTCAAGCTCTTTAAGCTCTTTGCTGAAAGATGCTCCCCAAGTGTCAGATCCAATCATGCCTGATCCACACTAGTGAAGGTGCAACCCCAATAATAGTATGCAGAAATTATACTGAAGTGATAAATACTTGAATGATTAATCATTAGTCATATGATTTGCTCTGATAAACTAAACTAGAATAGCACTGCTATATTGATTCAGGCTCTGAAAGGAAGTAAGCTGGTTGCTGCAGCATCTAAAGGCTGGCAGCTGCCCCACGGCCAGCCCTCCCTGGGTCTCAGGAGGCTCTGTCCATTTGTCCTGCCTTCTGACTGCATTGCTGACACCTAGGCACAACCATTTCCTGGGCTTCCCTGGAGACAGACCCCAGTATCTGTCATTTCTAGACTGTAAGGTAACCTCATGTCCGATGAAACCTGGAGCCCAGCTTACTCTCAATAGCAATGTGTTTGCCCACAGTTCTCCAAACAGTTACTGCAGGTATTTTTTCTGTACACTACGCTATCAGCGGGCATCTCCCACAAAGCCAACAGAGACCTGGTAAGTGCAGTGACTGTGCTAATGGCTGGTTAACGGAAGTGAGAGACAAGCTGTAATGGCACCACCTTTTGAGAAACCAGCAGCAGCAAATATGGCTGTTGCTTTCTGACATTTCAGTGTGTGGATCCTGCTGACTACAGAGATTGATAGGGAATTGAATCACATCATTAGCTGGACTTCACGGCCACCTCTTCCCTCACTAGCTGATGCAGCCTCAAGTCTCAAACTTCTGTGAAAACAAGGAAAGATCCTTGAAGGCCAAGTGAGCACACCCTTAGAGCAGTAAAAATGCTGCAACGAATGTGTGTATTTAAACACACATGTGTGCGTATGAAAATGTGCCTGTGGTAGGGACAATTATATCAACACAGGAACAGGAAAGTAGATGGCCTTTATTGTTTGAGTACAAGTAGTCCTTTAAGTAATAGCACAGTTGTGTAACAGCACGGAAATTTAAAGCTGAGCTCTGTTTGCTCTAACAAATGTAAGGCTGGCACCCTGTCAGTTATGACTCAAGCAGCACATTGTAACACTTCAACCATATTGAACTGTGCGTCACAAGAAGACTTATTTCGTACTCTGTTTTCTTACTTATGGAGGTAGCAGAGCACAAGCAGCAGAACGGATTTTTTTTTTTTTCTGGTGAGCTGTGAGTTTCTATTTACTTTCCCTGGGATGCTTTGTAATAGGATGACTGCCAGACTGGCTTTCTTACAAAAACACTTTACCTGAGTAACAGTGCTGTTTCTAGAGAGAAGCTATGCTCTACGCAGCACTCTTTACTGTAAGCATTGGTGAGGTAATGAGGTCACAAAAGTCAAAAAAAGTTAGAGATTTAAGGGTTTTAATTTCACTGTTGACCAATGTGAAAAAAAATAACTCCCCCTGTTTTTCTCTCTACTTTTCTGCAGAGGTCTGCAGTCGCTCTTACTGAAGACCACTGAACAAGCAATAGAGCTGGAGCAGGCGTGATTTCATCCTCATTTTACCTCTGTGCAGTATTATTGCCCAATCCTTTTGTGGCAGTCCAAAACATGTAACACTAGCAGTTTACAGTGTTGTGTTTGGGAATTTTTGGCAGATTCTATTTGAATCTTTATTTTCAGAATTAGCAAGTATTGCATGCTAACATTTGTCCTGCATAGCAAATGTTTTTTATTCATTCATGAATTGTCATAATTTTAAAATCTCCTTTTCTCTTTTATGCTGTGACATACAATACTCATGTATGTCATAACTCCTTGCTTAATCTGGTGTTTGGTTTAGAAAAGAGTTAACCTTTTTTTCCCCTCAAGAGTGGATGAATAGGTATCTTCCTTTCTTCTGACAAAGGCTCTTTCTCTCTCTCCCTTTAATGGAGCTCCCTTCTCTGCTACCAAAACATGGGAATGGAAGAAAAACTTCGTGACTTCTCTCTTGCTTAAGTACTTGAAGCAACATTCTGTGGGTAGTGATTTTCTGTTGCCCTGTGTAATCATTCACCAGGTTCCACTTTACCCATGGAAATCTTCAGAGCAGCAACAGAAAGAGACATGCCAAACTACAGAGCTTGTTGTGGGCATCAAGAAACAAGTCATCCTATCCAAAAGTGCTTTTAACTAAATGTTAGTCTCCTGTTTTTAAATTCATTATGCACCATTGCCCACCTTCATACAGAAATCTTATTCTCTGAAGGCCTGAAATCTTAAATCTCCTTAAAGTAGACCTAAATGTAAAAGGGAGAGGTGTTACCTTTGACAGTGGAATTTCTGGATCATTTGGGTACTTTAGATATTTTTGTGTAAGCTGTACAGCTATAAAGGAAGTTACACTCTACTTCAGGTTGTCAACAGTATAGAAGAAAACCAAGGCTAAGATAAAAACCATCGTTTTCAGTACTTTGGAAAACACTGAAAGAATTGGACATTTTCAGTGTGCCACACTGTTTTCTAATATTGTTCTGATGCACTTCTTTACCGTCCCAAATAAGTAATACTACAGGTAAATGATAATAGAAATGAAAGTCAGATTTCCAGTGGGAATGTTTGATAAACATGGATTATTTACACTACCAGTCCCACAGAATTGTTTCAGAGGATATTTTAAAAACTGACTTCAAATCACTTTTAAGTGGTTGCTACCATCTGTGGTAATATCCAAGAGTCTCTCAGTCATAAAACAGTCTGAAACTTATTAAGATTTCAGTAGATTGAGTTCAGCTGAAGACTGTTTGAATCTTGACTTTGACTTGTATTCAGAAATAGATTTAGCTGGGAAGTGGCCATTGTCTCAGCTGCAAACTGCTCAAAACTCAACCATAATATCAAAGAAGTTTAAATGGGATTGACATCCAATCCTCTACTGCTGTCATTTCCAGCATGATATATAACTGCATGATTAGCATTCACATACTTCCACTACCAGTTTCTGTTTATGGCTGTAGGACAAAATGTAAACAGAGGTAATTCAGATATCTGTCCTGTTCAGCCACTGCTGGGAGATGGATGGGGTAGTTGTGAGTGCTGCCTCAGCCATCCCAGCTGAACTGGCCAGTGAGCACAAGCCTGAGCCTTTTTAGAAGTCACTTTGTAAGTGTATTGGAGCTGGAGGTGTCTGTGTGCGTATCTAGAAGCTCCATTCAGAGATTATGAGTTCCCAGACAAGCAAGCAGATAAGCCCTAGTTGGACTGGAATTGGGGCTGGCAGTATATTTCAGAGGCCTAATTGGTACAATCATTGGATCAAAGATGTTGATGTTAAAAACCAAACCAAACCAAACCAAACCCCAAAAAACCCCCAAAAACCCAAGAAGAAAAGAAAGAAAAAAAACATTTGACAACAGCTGATGGTGCAGGTGACCCAGGTGCTTCGCCTGCTTCTTTTTTTCTTTTCCTAGAGAGTCCCGTGAAGGCTGTAAGATAGCTCTGGGCTATGTCCTTTCAAATCACACCTATCAGTCATTCCTTCCTCGCTTACTCATTGTCTCATCACTCATCCACTCCCATCTATCCATTTGTTAACATCATTCACTACCTACTTAAAAATTATCTTTCATCCACTTACTGAATGAAGGATTCAGATAACTCAAGGAGTTTTATTTTATGTTTTAAATTTATTTTTCCTGCACTCTGGAAGACTTCCTCTCAGAAGTGAAGGTGCAGAAACCTGTGGAACTTGGAAGAAGCTTACTCCTAGCACAGTTTTCATTCTCCAGAAATGCCTCAGGGCATAGAGCTTTTGACCTTCTCTATTTTCCTCTCTGTTGCCATCAGAACATCAGAAGCTCCATAGGAGCAGGATGAACTTCTCTGCTTCCACAAGATTTCTCACTCACTGCACTTACAAAGCGAGTGCTGAGCTCTGAAATGCACCAGACTTAATTTACCACTAAGGATAATCCTAAAATAAATCACAAAACTTTTTTATTAATCATGTTTGAGCTTAAAAACTTTCTGCCGCTTACCCTGCTCTAAATTATTTTATAGGCAAACCCCAAAACCTTCAAAATGAAACTTTTTAGACTTTGAAATCTGACATCAACATTTTTAGTGATGAGAGTTCCAAATTATGTCTTATCACAAAGAAATTTGTAGTACTCAACTTACTCCACAATTCCAAAACTTTAGATAATATTTCAGTTTACAGAGCTTTGTAACTGTGCTTCTCTTTAACATTATACATTTCCCTTAGACATAGAAGATTCTCCAGTTTTTTATTAGAAGTTTCTTGGCCATCATAATTATTAAAAATGCCCAAGGATTTAAAATAGATGTAAATACAAAGAACTACAAATTTATCACAGGTAAAATTTGATGTTTAAGCCAATCTCATTCATTTTCTCTTGATTCTTGACTGCTGTGTTTGGAAACACTATATAAAAACTCATTAAAATTTCACATTTTTCTTCTAACAGCCTTGAAATCTAACTTCATTTTTTTTCTGGTTCTAAATACAAAAACCCTTTCAAATCTGTGAAAATCTCAGTTTTAACTCACCCTTCTTCATGTCATTTCCTAGTGAGTTTAAAAATGATTTTTCATATCTTGCTTCCAGAGGACTTATCTGAATAAAATAAACAGGTCAGTAAAAATATCATATGACAGCATATTTGAGCTCGAGATAAATTTTCTTGGAGATTTAAGAAAACAAGAGACAATCTTCTGATAATTTTATTTTGCTTTGCATATAAAGACTGCAGTAATATACCAAAAGCCAGTAAATCACAGATTGGAACTTTGAGACGTTGAAAGTTTTGAGTAAAATCTATCAGACTTTGTCAAAGAGCCCCTAGCAGACAACACAGGAGCCATGTAGGAGCCTGTGCAGGGTGGGGAGCAGCATCCATCTGACCCTGAGCTTGGTGCCTTTCTGGGCTCGGGCAGCAGGTAGGGAGGTCATTTTTAGCTCTCCAAGGGAGCTGCTGCTTCTGGCTGCTGGGGAGAGCCGGAGCAGGAGTCTTGGCTCTGCTCCCTGGCTGGACTCACACACAATGAGCCCAGGAGGGCTCTGCCAGCTCCCCGCTGGTGTCTGGCTGCTGGCTGGCAGATGTAAACAGCTCCTTAGCTGGAGGGTGACCATGGTATTCAAAGCCAACACACATACACACACAATGAATATTTTTATTCCCTCATGTAAATTGTTAGACATTTGCTGCCAATTGTTTGCTAGAAGTCAAGGCTTAAAAGCCTTCTGCAGTCCTTTTCTAGCTCTGTTCCTCCTCCCACCAAAAAAAAAAAAAAATTATTAATCTTGTTTTGTCTCTGAGCATTTTACAGTTTATTATTTATCAAGGTGATATCTGGCTGCTGGTACTTAGTTTGTATGACAGGAAGAAAATTTTTGTTTCCTCAGGCAAATGTTCTACCTCTCACACATGTTCTGTTAGCAAAAGGGGACATGATCCCCTGAAGACAGGAGCTGTTCTGACCTACCTTATCTTAGCCCTCAGGATGAGCATGGCTGACATTTTGGCACTACCAGGAGTCTTGCCTGAGACAAGAATTGCAGGAATAGGCCGAAGTTTGTCCAAAAAGCGGAGAGAGAAATCCTCTCCTTGGGCACCTCTTTTGAGGCCTAAGGGCATTAAGTATTACATGAAAGCCGAAGTTCTGATTGATATTTTGCTGCTTGTACAATCAGACATCAGCAGGCACAGGAATCTGGTACTCTGTTTCCATTTCCTACAGAAAACACAGAAAAAACCTTTAATTTAATAAGACATTTCTCACTGACTACTGCCTTTCCTGGTTAAAAGAATTTCTTACACTCTGTCCTAGAAGTACTTATCCCTTTCTCTCTAAAATCTAAATGATGACATTTTGACAGAGCTTCTATCTATCTCAGAAATCCACTGACTTCAAGTTGCTCCTATTCTTCCTGGCATTCTTATACCATGACAATTACAGAAGTCTTAATTTTTGTTTTCTTCCCTAATTTTGCTGTCAACATGCTGGAATAAGGACAACAGATTTAGAAAGTATACTTAGTGTTTTTACATAATAAATACACCTGCTCTTTGAAGTTAAGGGGAATAGGTTTTTGAATCATCATGTCACTTGTAATTTCATACAAATAGTATCTTCATGGTCTGCAGAACTCATATTCATTGTTTGGGGTACTTTTGTTTTGTTTTTGTCTGAGATGGAAGGTGGCCTTTTCATTCCGCTTATAATACTACTACTGCTGTGAACTTACTGCCAGCCAAGTACTAAAATTGAAACAACACACAAAACATGTACACAGAGCTCACTGCAGGGAGAATATTTGATTCCGAGTCTGTGCAGACATGGAGAGGAAAGGGGACTAAAATTTGCCAAGTTACTGTTGTGGCATAATGCTGTACACAGGTGTGCTCCCTAAATGCAGCCTGCCTTGGGGATGGGTTCTGTTGTCAGCACTCCGAGTGTATTTTCTCTAAGTAATACCACATTTGCCTTGCATCAATGGCTATTGACAAATGTATTTAATCTTTACTACCTTGTGGTTGGGTTATAGATAAAACTTGCTGCCAAAATTATCATCCTACTGCTCCCACATAAATCCATGCCTGTATCTCGTGACTATTCCTGATTTTTACACTGTGATGTCATTCATTTTAAACTTGAAGATGCACACTGTACACAAAGAGTGTCTGCTTGGTTTTGCTGCTGAAGTCTGTCACTGCAGCAACAGGAAGCCCCACGAATTCACTGCGAAAAGGAGGGGTTAATACAATGGAATGAAACCCTTTATTAATTTAAGCTCCTGTATCAGTTTCTGGGCCTTTTATACTGCTTGGGCTTTTGCTGCCTGCCAACCGTATCTCTAATTGAAGTTTGAAACATCAGAAGAGATGTCCGTAACCTCAGTAGCATTACTCTCCACTGGTATGAGTGGAATGTTGGCTCTGCATGGGGAAACCATGGCTCTCCTTGTTAACTCCTACTGATAAAGCAGTATGCATGAAAGCCATGCATACATCTCATACATAAATGCTTTTGGTTTGTTTGAACTGGAAACTATCACAGCTCAGTGATCTTTCAGTAGTTTACCAACAAAAATGTAAATAGCAAAATTTTTGGGCCAATGCACAGCAGAAATGTTACAGCCTGGTGCAAAATGAGTTGCAGAAACTTTTCTTTGCATTCTCTTCTGCAGTCTAAAAAAGATAGATAAATAAAATAAAGTGTTCTGTTTTTTCACCAGCTGGTTTTCAAAGCGCCTCAATATTTGAATGTGAACTATAGATCTTTAAATAAAACGTAAAATTCTTGATTATAATAGCAAGAAATATAGGAAAATATATTCCATATTGGTGAAAAATTCTGTGTAAATTCATATTCTTTCTTTGGATGGTGGGTTAATATGTGCTTGTCAGTGACTGCTATATACACAAAATTTAACTTCCACTGAAATCACTGTGAGACTGTCTTTACTTAATGATTAGGTATTTACAACATTTGTCTAAGTAATATATTAAATCTCTGCCTATTTTCTGCATACGTATATACATGAGGTTGTGAAATAAATGTTTTCTGGGAATAAACCTGGAGTGACCACACTATTTACAGATCATGAGGCTGTATTTTGTGAGAATGCACAAATCAGTGTGTCAGAAATCTATTACACAAATGATGGGCATGTGTTTCAGAGGAAATTTTTTTTAAAGTTTAGATTTCTTTTTAATGCTTGTAGTACATCTCTATCAGCAGGTGGTGCAATGAAAAGTGGAAGAACTGAGTTTTGTCTTGCTGAGATCTACTGTGGTTCCAGGACTGTATATCTGCATTGCATCTTCAGAACACAGCAGAACAGAACAGCATATAATATAGACTAGAACAGAGTATTTCAGTTGGAGGGGACGTATAGTGATCATCCAGTCCAACTGCCTAAACAATTCAGGCCTGACCAAATATTGATGCCTGTTATTACAGGCATTGTCCAAATGCTTCTTAGACACTGACAGGCTTGGGGCATCAACCTCCTCTCTAGGAAGCCTGTTTCAGGGTTTGACCACCCTCTGGGTAAAGAAAGAGTTCCTAATACTTAGAACCTAAAGATACAGCCTTGAGCCCTTCTGGCACATCCTATCACCCCCAGAAGAAGAGCTCAGCACCTCCCTCTCCACCTTCTCAGGAAGCTGTGGAGAGAAATGAGGTCACTTGTAAGCTTCATTTTCTCCAAACTAAACCTGTCCAAAGTCCTCATACAATCTTCACTGGACACTCTTTCCAGTCCTTTCACCGGCTTTGTTGTCCTCCGCTGGATGCATTCAAGGAGCTTCACATCCTTCTTAAATTGTGGCGCTCAGAACTACACATAGCACTCCAGGTGAGGCTCCACCAGTGCTGAGATCAGTGGGATAATCACCTGTTTTGGAGCAACTGGTGACGCTGTGTTTGATGCACCCCGGAATGGGATTTGCCCTCTTGGCTACCTAAGTTTCCTGCTGACTCTGTTGTCAACAAGCACCCCCAGATCCCCTTCTGCAGGGTTGGTCTGCAGCTGGTCCTCTCCAAATTCATACCTGTTTGTGGCATTTCCAATCCTATGTGCAGAATATGGCATTTAGACTTGCTAAATTTAATCCTTTTAGCCATTGTCGAATGATCCACTCTATCTGGATCCCCCGTAAGTCCTCTTGCCCCTCAAGAGAGTCAACAGCATCTCTCAGTTTGGTTTCATCAGCAAACTTGCTAACAGTGCATTCAATCCTGAACCAGATTGTTGATAAATACATTGAACAGAACTGGCTGTCACTGCTGGTGACCACATTCACCACCTTCCATTCATCCATGAGATGAGTGAGCTTATTAGAAAAGGATATCAGATTAGTTAAACAGGACTTTCCCTTCCTGAACCCATGTTGACTTGTGCCTGATAATTACATTATTCTTTAAATGCCTTCCAGCAGTATGCAGAACGACAGCAAGGTTCATGGCCCGTGGCACACACAGCGTGTGCATGGCAGGTGACTGCTGGAGGACCTTGAGCTCACCCTTCACGTGGGTTGCCCTGACTGGTGGCCCTCTGTGTTTCTTCAACCCTTATTACCTCTGGAGGGAAACCGCTCTGAACACCAGTGATGTGCTTTGTCGTATATCACATCCCTAAGCAGGAAAGAAAGGCAAGTGCATGTTTCTCTGGTACATTAAATCACTACCACAGAAGCACAGACTGCATTTTTGTGTTCCTCCTTCGTTCCGTTATCAGCCTTACAAGGATGTCTGTATATATGATACAGTCCACAGATTCCCCAAATTATATCAATGATGATAATATAATATATAATATTATACCACTTATAAGTAAATAGTATAATACAAAACCAACATGTACACACCTAAGTATGTGCATAGTAATACATTTGCCTTTTCCAGATCTTCTAATATTAGTACGGAGAAGGTCTTGCTTCTAAAGTCCTGTTTTTACTTCAATGCAAGACCTTTCCACTCTCTCCAGAGGGACTGGGTGCTGCTAGGTTGTAAGTATCACTGAAAAGCAGCCCATTGACTTCTTTCCATTATGATATGGAAATAAGGGTGTTTTGCAAATTGTGTGGTTTATTGTGCTTCAGTGATTGTCCCAAAATACTGTATAATATATTACGATAACTAGATAGTGAAAATATCTATGAGTTCAAAAGATACATGGACCTGTTTGTTGGAGCTTCAGAAACAGGCTGTGTGATACGAATGTCAATACTCAATAATTTATGACATTGTAAGGTGATTTTGTTTCAGAGTTAAAATGCTGTTATTGTATGCCAAAAGTCTTTCAAGACCATGTGTTCAGAAGTCTCTTAAACAGCTGTATATTTCAAGGGGGAGAGGTACTATCAATTTTCAGAAAAGATAAAAGAATTTTTAAAAAATATTATTATACCTGAGTTTAATACAAAATATATAAGGCAACTAAGACAAAATATCTGCAAGGCTTAGGTACAGTAAAAGTAGAGACAAAGATTTAGCTATTCTAACATGGGTGGAAAGAAATCTATAGACAAGGCAAAATCTGTAATGTAGTAATTGACTTACTATAGAAAGATTCATGTCTCAATTGTGTGTGAAGTACAGATAGCAGATATTCCAGAGCACAGCACACAATGTACCCTGCACTGTAAAATACCAAAAGTCTTTAGGCCAGAAAAAGCTCATGAGATAGGCACAAATATTTTAAATACTGCTACAAATGGGGGAGCATAACCATTCTGGTTTAAGCTTGCTGTAACAGTAGCTCCCGTGCTCAGTGGAAACCGATGCCTCTCATGTGACCTTGACCTTGAAGATGCTGACACATGCCAGGTGACTACATGCAGGATGTAAAGTGTCCCCAGCCAGCTCCTCTGCCTTGTGTGACATTGGTACCCTTCACTGAATTTCAGTGATATATTTTGTTTTGCAGTTTCTCAAATGTATGCATTTTTCCCCTCTAAAATCTACATTATGACTAAATTAAGTAATTAGTTTTTCTACCAAATGTGAAGAGAAATTTTGATATCACAAAGTGGAAATGCTTATCACAATTTACTTTATCTGTTAATTATTGTTGTCGGCTTTCAGCAAAGAAGGGAGAAGAGATAAAGCTTTCTCTGATGGTCTCATCTAGTGGACAGCTAAGACATTTTTTAAAGAATAATTTAGTGAAGTGGCATTTAAAATTATTATGAATTTAAGCAATAGTGTTAAAATTGCTGCTTAGCTCCAAAGACAGCAAATAAAATTCCTGGTATGTCAGCTACAAACTTGGTGGTGGTTTGGAGGATGAGGTTTAGGAAGACATGTCTAGACTTACTTGTAGAGATAGACATTATCACATGAACCATTATTCAAGACTAGGACCTTGAGCCATCATTCCAGTTTTATTTCAGGACCACTGAAAGTAGTCCAATAAGTTCTCTGTAAAATAAAATATTTCTAAATGACAATCAACAGTCGATTAAAATTATGCCATTCACAGACTGTGTAAAGAAAGACTGCGGTAAGGTGTCTGCATCTGGTCCTTGGAAACATTTAAACTGCTTGTCACAAACCTTCAAAATAAAAGGGCATAGGGCAGTCTGTAAATAAAATCAAAAGGTTAAGAACAGACAGATCTGATCCTAAAAGTTTGGGATCACTTCTCTCAGAGTCTTGCTGAAGTTTTTTTATTTCCCCAGATGCTAGTTTGAGAGGACAAAATGTAAGTGCTTACCCACATATTTCGGGTCATTTTAGCTTTCTCTCTCCTCCTTCTCCAATGTAGCTCTTACTCAGCTAACCTACTCCCGAGGCCCTCCTGAAGTGACCTCATGTCTGAAACATACACACTTTGAAACACATTAATTTCTGAACAGTCCTGCCTATCCTTGTCATTACTCTGTATCACACTTCTCCAGACAAGAAACTCGTCTTGTTTCTGCCAGTTGCCATACTTCTACAGGATTTACTGGCCAGGAACCAGCCTTTGGTGATATACATGGTACCATCTCCTTCCAGATGTATTTGGAAAAGCAGTGATAAACCAGTTGCTTTTCTGTTAGCCCACTGTTTACCTGAATTTCTAGTTTTGTCAATCTGGCACCTTTCAGATGGCAATTCATTGTGATGGGGAAGTGAGCACAGTGCTTTGCCTTCTGAGGCCTTTGTGCACTGCAGTAACCATATTCCTGCTGCCAGGAGACCATGGCCAAAGTGCTGCTTTTCTGAAAGAAAACTCACAAGCTCCTGCTTGAAGCCTGGAAAAATACTCTCAACAGGTTAAGTCCTCAAGTGCAACAAAACATGGAAAGAAAAATTCCTTTCCCAGAGTTCCAGGTCTCCAATTCTTGACAACTTATGACTTTGTTTTCCCTACTCTTGATCACACTGGGTAGGTTCTGAACATGCAGATTGTTGTAAGTGGGAATGGGTGAGATGAGCAGGAATCTGTATATAGATCCTCAGCAGAAAAATAAATTCACCGAAGTGTTGTCTGCATCTGTGTACTTAAGGAATTAAGTCTTTAGCAGGCATGTATTAATATGAAGTCTTTGAAATCTAGAAACTCTTCTGATTTACAGTACACAGGAAACTTGTCCTTGAATATCTTGTTCTTTTGTTCTCCTGGATTCTTATTAGTATCTTGCAATTTAATTTTTATATATTTTAGCAATACACAGTAATCTGACTATACAAATTATCAACATAAGTTTTAGCAGAACAAGACCTAATTTTTGAGATACAGGCAACACTTAATATTTATTGAAGCTGACAGGAGCAAATAACATAGCATTTCATAAAGTGGTCTGAGGTTTTTTAACTAAAATGATCAATTTTATTTCATTCTATACTTACCAAAAGCTGTCTTACATAACTGCCTACTTGGCTTCATGACTCATACTAGGGAAACTGAAAGCACTATTCTCAATGATTAATAAAACTGTGTTGAGCTTTTCACTGATACTTGAGCGGGGTTTATGGGGCTCCCCATTGAGTATGCTGGAGTTTCCAAAAGTAACTTTTAAACTGAACCTAAACCAGCAGTATTACCTTGCAGCTAAATTTTGAAGTAAAATATATGTATTTGGACAGTATTGCCGATTTCTTTCCAGTTATAAATATAGAAAGGATATACTATGCTTTGTATAAATCTTATTAGTTACAAAGTTGCTGGAAAACTGGCTTAAATCCACAGCTTCTAGGTAACGAATCATTCTCACTTTGCTTCTAGGTAACAAATAATTCTCACTTTGTTTTTCCATGTATGAGGGAATATAATTTTTGCCATCTGTTTCAACAATTAATTTATTTTGCAGTAATTTCAGCTGTTGTCTGCAGTGACTTCAGTTACAGCTTTAAAAACTCTCTGGTCAGACTTGCCAGTATTGTATTGTAGGTTTTAATTTCTTTGTTTTATTTATGGAACCCACCACTTTTCGGCATTGTTTTTTAATGCATACAAGAAGAAACTGATATCTGTACATCAGAAAAGGCAATTAGAACACAATTTCTTGCTTAGGACAGACCAAAATCCATAAAGAATAATGTTTATGCTTCTTGGGTGGCATACTTTACTTTTAGGAATTTTTTTTTTTTGGTGACTAATGAATTTTGGTGTGTTAGTCTTTGACAGTTTATTCTGAACTGTTATTTAAAGGTCTGATTTTTTAAGAAGAACTTGTGTTTTCCATTATTTTGATTTGCCTAATGTGAATATCTGAAAAGGTATCCAAGATGTGTTTTCGTGGCATAAAGTGCTCAGTGAAAAAACTGCCTTCATATACTCTTTTCCCTTTTTTAATCCTGTTGCCCTGCACTGTGGCATGAGGCTGAAAAGAGACCCTCAGCATTGATGAAAAATTGTTTGTGGCACCACACTCTGAGGTTGAACATGAAACTAAAAATCCTGCAGATAAACTCTTTGTAGTGTGAAACCACGGCCCAGAAATTACTTGTCATTCTAGACACTGTGGTCTTCCTGTTGCAGAATTTGGAAAATCATCCTGCTCTGTTTATTCCACTTCCAAGAGTCACTTAAATCATAGTCTTTGAACTCCTCATACATGTCTCCTCATACAGCACACTTACAGAGCTGTTGTTCGCTGGATCTTCTTTTCCATTATGATTGCATTGTTCAGATCTAATAAAAATACGGAGGCATTTGCAGGCAGGCAAATACTGTCATTCCCTTCTGTAACTATTCTTTGAGGCTGAGGGTGTAGATTCATTCCTCCAAAAGGATATAGGCTGTATCTGATCAGAATCTGGCAATTACATCTGTGCAAAAAAAATTGCAGTGTGATTTTTTGTATTGTAAATTCTGGTTTTGTTATTTATCTGTCTGTTAGCTGTGGGTGAAACTGGAATAAGAAAAGTGATGATTTTTATTAACAGGATAAAGACATTCATGATCAGAAGCAGGAGTTGGGCAGTCACATTTCTCCACCTCAACACAGGAGGAAAAAATTGCATACCACAGCATCCTGTGCTAGAAGGAAACCTGTTTTGTCTGTAGTTCTCCTGGTAAATTCAAGCTTGGTTAAATATTTCTGGAGAGTCATTCGCTGTCAAATGCTTCCAATAGGAGCCCCAGTACATGAGGAATTACATAGCACTTTTGTCAAAAATGGGGCACTAATTCGTCTATGGCAGTGACAATCATAACCTTGTCAAAGAATAACCTCTGTTTAAGCAGGATTAAGTAAGAGCATCTGAATGTCTCTGCCCATAAATATTATCCACTATCTGAGATTCACAGGAAGACATTCAGAGAAATCATAAATCTTGACTTCTTTTTCTCCATTCAACATGACTCTGATATTTTAATTTAAATCATACTTACTTCTATCCTAGTACAGAACAGGCTAGACTGCAAACCACAACTACTTGTGGGTCTACAGCTAGTCAAATAATAATTACGTGGAAATTAGGAAATGCTAATTTGTTGGCACTGATTTTCTTCTCAAGAGGACATAAGATCTTGTCTTTTTCTATTAAAGAGAGACACTTTGCTTCTACCCATAATCCCAACGGTGTTTTGATAACAAAAGTCGAACTATTACACTTTATCACTGTTACAAGTTAGCAAATTTCTTAGGTTTCTATTGATGTGGATTAATAGGGCAGCTGGGATAAGATATATCTTTAGGAGAAAACTGACATAAATCCACAAAATACTATTTTAAGATATGACAAAATCATTTTTCAAGCTGATGACATAATAGCAATTATTTTAGCGCTTCTTTGATCAACCTATGAGAAATGATCTAGTATGTTTAACTACAATTTTATGTACTCTTGATACTTGTACTATAAATAAGAATTGCATGTAGGTCACTCAACTGTTTCGTTGTGAAATCATTTATTTAACATACTGATGTCACAAGATTATTATTCCAGGTCACTGGGTAATCACACTGGGTAATCACTGGGTAATTTTTACAAGAAGGAATCATCCATTCATGGAATCAGCTTCTAATTCAGTCCCTGAATTCCTGTAGTTCCAGATCTATTATAAGCAAAATATACAGGGCGGCAAGCATGTTTATGCTGTTTACATTTCTCTGTGTGAAATTCATGGAATCATAGAATGGTTTGGGTTGGAAGGGACTTAAAAGATCATCTTGTTCCAACAACCCTACCATGAGCAGGGATGTCACCCACTAGAACAGGCTTCTCAGAGCACCATCCAACCTGGCCTTGAACACTTCCAGGGATGGGAGTCTGGGAAACTTCTCTGGGAAACCTGTTCCAGTGCCTCACCACCCTCACAGTAAAGAAGTTGTTCTTAATATCTGATCTAAATCTACCCTCCTTCAGTTTAAGGCCACTGTCCTTTGTCTTATCTCTACATGCCCTTGTAAAAAGCCCCTCTTCGTCTTTCAGTGTTCAGTATTCATTTGAGTATGAATAACTTGTTTTGGCAATCCAGTTTCTGGATTCTGACCTGAAGCCTTCTGAAAGCATAAGAAGGGCAGCCAGGTCTCTAGATATTGCATAACAGAAGTGGGATAGGAATGAGTAACCGGCCTGAAGTCCACGTGTTTCCTTTGACCTGTAGCCACACTGCTTCAGGTTAGTTCTTCTCACATAAGAATTGCTTTAACAAGCAAGATGTGGCAGGCCAGTGCAGAGCTGGGGAGTGAACTATCAAATAACTGTGGCAATGATTAAGATCAAGGCTAGAACTCACTCCCTGAGTCTTGCTTATTTAGCCAGGTGTACCTTCACTGAACTCCCCGAGGTTTGGGTTAGACATCTGCAGTAGCAATGCTTGTAACTGACTTATTTGGTAGAGTAGGAACGGTACATGGGATTAATGTAGTCTTGACTGATGGTTCACAAACTCTTCATGGAATTTATCCTCTTGTTTGTAATAAATGTAATGGGAACAAGAATGCAATATGTCTAATTTGATTAGTACTAGGTGAAAAGCATGGCTGTGCCAGCTAAAGGGTGAGTATGAATTTAGTTTCACAATAGTTCAGTTTCAGTGGTAAGACTAGTTTAATGAGTTCCCATTCTTTTTCCTCCTCTCCATCTCAGCCAGCCCTTTTCTGCCCCCAGTTGCTCATTCCCACGCCCTGTCCCCTCCAAAGCAAATGTTATTTGTAATCCAAATCAGTTCAGTGATCCAGTGTAGATTGCAGTTCCACAAACAGTTGTGTTGACACAACTGTGGAGGTGGTACAATATGGGGAGGCAGGAATGAGTGGTTAGGGACTGCATATCGTGAAATGACAGCTTGAAAGTGATACCTGGAAATGAAAGACTTTTTTGCATTAGACCTGTGGAACCATTATCATAATTATAAATCAACAGATCAGAACATAAATCTCAGTAGAGAAAGTCAACAAAATAAATCACCTTGTCTTCATACAAACCCTAAAGCTGGGGTGTTCTGGTAATCTGCCTTTTTCTGCCTTTTGTTCCGCCAAGCTGAAGCAATAGCTGAAATGTTCAAGACTGTCCTGAATTATAAAATGAGTTGCACATGTTGTTGTTTTCCTCCCCCCCCCCCCCCCCACCCCGATTCGGGTGAGTTTATTTTTCATTTTGCGTGTTGTTGTTGAACTCTGTCATTCTACTGCTCATCTAATTCCTCATTCAGTTTTATAGTCAAGAAGTAATTAGAAACTATCACTGGGGAAAAAGTATGTTGCAGCTATTTGATGTGATCCAGCCTCATATAAAATATAAACTGTCCAAAAGTAGCAGTAAGAGAATTGCAAAGGGCCCATTCTCACTCAAATTCAAAATAAAATATCAAACCCTACAGCTTAGAACAAGTGCTACTTCTCACAACCATTTCCAAACAATGTACAGTAGGGTTTACAATGGAGAAAAGCGAGACTAGGTCTCCTTTGCTGGAAGAACTGAAATGAAGGAAACTCAGAAGAAAGCACAATAAAGCCAGCAGCTGTGTAACAGGTATGACAGGTCCGTCCCACATCCCAGCACTTCTCCGGACAGAGTCCTCCCATTCAGAGGTTTGTAGGTGGACGCATTTGTTCGGGACAAGCTGATGTAACATTTCGAGTACATGTCTCTGGTTCCTCAGCCTCCTTTGCCACACAGCGGCTGAGACGTGGGTGGGACGGGCGGGGAAGGGGCGGTGGGGGATTGGGGCGGGCTCGCCTGCCTGAGCCCCCGGGTGCTGCCCTTCTGAAATGCACTGCCCGTCCCCCTGCTGTGAAAGCTGCTTTCTGTCCTTCGGAAAACCTTCCAGTAAGAACACTAAACTATTTCTTCGGGGTAGGAAAAAACCCCCAAACAACTGATTGGCTCTCTACTTACATAATTTTTTTTTCAAACTGCTTTACCTATTCATAAAATAAGACAGAAGGGAACAAAATATTTATCTTCCCCTTGGGGAATAACATCCCAAAGAAACCCATGAGATTAAAGGGAAAGGCGAAGAATGAGAGACCCACATATAAAACCCTGTTTTTTTAAATCAGGAATGCAGTGGGAGGAGGAAGGAGGCAGGATCAGTCAGGCTTGAATGAAAATATATTTGCAATAACTTTTGTCCAAAATATTTTCTGTGATTTTTATAACAATAGAGCAGACACCCCTTCTCTCACAGGAGGCAAGACAAGGCCTTAAAAATTTATTTTACATTTCTGTTTCCATTGTGGTATGTTTATTGGTTGCAGTAATTTTATGATTGCTTTTCAGTTTCTTGGAGGCATAGAGTACGTTTTATTTCTGTATCAATATCACAACAAACTGCATTCAGCAAACTGTTAAATCTGCTAGGATTTTTCATTGCAATTTCTCACCTAATCCATGGCAAATGCATTCTGGCAGATTTATTGTACGACATTATCCTCCCATCACTCCTTGACCTGACTCGTGGCCTCTCGTAGTCCCAAGGGCATGGAGAAGCTCCCTTCCCTGCCCATACCCAGGGCTGCCCCCACTCTGCCCAGGAGCCCATGTCAGCCCCCCGAGACTGTCAGCGCCTGCTCTGGTGTTTTCAGAGCCCAGCTCCCCACAGCCCTGCCCTGCGTGGCCACGGACCCCACTGAGCCGGGGTAGGGATGCTCTACATACCTATTACCTAAGCCTCGAGGTGAGAGAGGTGTCTCCAGGGTTTTCATCGCTTGTTGGGATCTCAGCCATGGACTTTTCGGCTGTTGCTTTGCGCTGTGCACAGAAGTTCTGTGTGTTTCACAAATGTTACAGGTTTTGTGTTCAAGACTTTGTCCGTTCCGTGTCAGTTCACCTCCCATGCTTAGCTAAAAAGAAGCCATGCAACAGGAATGTGAGTGATGGGGGTGCAGAACCCTCTTCTGAATCAGAAAAAATAGCTTTTCAAATGGGAAGTGCAAAGTCAGCTCTTACAGATCTGCAAATTCAGGACCCAGGCAGAGAGCTGAAGAGACAATAAAATTAGGAAACAAATAGCAATTTTCTGTTCTGAATAAAAATTCCAAAGTACTTGTTAGACTTTAAGAGCTCTTGATATTTGTGGATTTCATAGTCACGACTAAATTTGTTTTCAAGGTTTTTTGCACTGCAGGGTTTCCGTATCATAGAAAACAGGCGTTCCTCGTTCTCCAGTCTCTAAGGATGGAGGTCTGTGAACAGTTTTTCCTTCTGACAATATTTTCCTCTCAAGCTACTTGCTTCTATTCCTTTACTGATATTTATCTCCTCAGCTCTGCCAGTGGAGTCATTGATAAGACTTTACTCAATAGGATCAGCAAAATGTTCCAAGCTAACAAAAATGCTCCAGAAAGAAAAAAAAAGGGGGTATTTTCAACACAGATGATTTCACTAATCTAATTTAGAGCATGGCACTGAACTCGTATTGTGCTGCAACATGGGCACAACTAAGGAAGTGATAAATTGTGGTACAAGGAGGGAACGAATAACTGGGGTGAGAAAGGACTGAAATTTATTAAATTGGTTTTGTCACCAGAGAAAATGAAGTCTGGAACTGCACTCCAGCCCTTGTCTGAGTAGGGCTGGACAATATGAAGATTAAAAAGCACTGATAGCAGCCAGAGGCTCATCTGTATAAGCACCCCACAGGATATGCTGCAGCAGGGAATTTAAATAAACAAAGTGCTGGTGAAACAAGGCTCCTAGGGTTAAGGATATTTTGGTTACAAAATTACGATACGTCTATTCTTCAACTGCAAATCATTCTTTTATTTTTCTAGTGGAAAACTAGAACAAGTGTTTTTTAAGTGCGTCTTTGTTCACCTAGGTTGATTTTGCAAGAAATTTATGAGAAAGTCTCACAGGAATAAGAATTGAGCAAAATTGTGAGATTTTGAAACTTTTCGGGGAAAGTATTACCTTGCTTGGACAAGAAGAGTTTTGTTTGGTATAGGTGTATGCTCTTGATGCATTAGCAGACTCCTCTAAGCCTATTGTGTTTTCAGCACAGGTGCTGATTAAGAGCTTAGACCTTTATGATTACTTTATAAACAGTCGAGGCAGTTTAAGATGTTTACACCTGCCGTGTGGTTTGATGGTGGAACCATCAGTGCGGGCATTGTGAGCAATCTTGAAAGGGTTTCCCAGGCACAGCTCTGGTCGGGTTGCTGTCCATGTGGGTACCTGTGGCAAGGCAGGGGAAAACACACTCCTGAGCTATCCCTGATGTCAGCTGAGCTCGGGGGGCATAGACATTCTGCTGAAGATTAGTAACAAATCTTACAGTGCCTAATTGTAAGCCCCATTTAGAGCCAGGAATGATCACCTCTAGCACCTTACAAACCAAATTAGCTGATATAACTCCTGTGCTTCCCCTGTTCTCCTTCCTGGATTATGCTCAAGTGAGACATTATGGGATCTGGCTCTCATCAGAGTTTAGGAAATTAGCATACTGAACACTAGGCTTAAACTCAAAAATTTCCAAGTATATGTGAAATAATTTTAAGTAAAGCAGAAAGAAAATCTTTGAAATAATAGTCATACTTTTATTAGCTTTGCCAGTGGTACAGTCCATTCATTTCTCAACACTTACTTTGAGCAACCACGGCCTCTAATAGACCACAAAATTGTCAACTGCTAGCTGAAAAGGAGATTAAAATGCATACTGATCTGCAGTAATTTATTATCGGTCCTTCTAGGAAAAAGCACAGAATACTTCTGTCGCTAATAAAGTTATAGTGAAATGGGATTCCATGGGATTCTGCTATCGTTCAAATAATATTATACATGCTCTTAATAACCTTGCACTGTTAATAACCTTCTACTGTTAATCTCTGTATAATGTGAAACTGCAAATTAAGAAGTCTTTTCATGTACAGGGGCAGAACTTCATTTAAAGACCTTGATGGTGTAAGAAACAGACTGAAATAAATCCATATTGCAAACAGCCAGCTAATGGATGCAAAGATAAAGAAGGACTTGTGAAGACAGAAGCAGTGCAATGTCAAATCTATTTTTTGCACAGTTTCTTACAGAAACTATTCCCATTAAAAGCAGGAATGGAGCAATACATGAGTGTTTTCTGCAAACTAAGAAATGTTAATGGTAAAAATGATCACTGAGGCTGAAAAAGTAAAATTTCTTTATATTTGGTCAGACAGAAAATTAAGATTAATGGACTCCGATTAAACCCACATTCAGCTTTAGAAATCTACTAGCTTGGCAATACTGAATATCTTATTCACTTCTTATTTTTATATTAAGTTACAAGCCAAGACTTATGCTGATTTTATAAACATTGTTTGCTCTTAATTTACCATTTGTGCTTATCATGGTTTAACTTTGATTAAATTAAAATCAGACCACGGTATTGATGACTTTCATTCTAAGTTTTTTTCTGTAACATTTTTTGATTTACTCCTAAGAGGAACAGTCTGTTTTATTTTGATAGAGTAATTGAAATCCACTGAAATAATAAAGTTTACTCAGTTAACATATCCAGTTGGTGTACCCCTGCCACACAGCCTGGACGGATCGCAGCACTGGCAAAAACATTTTTCTGGCAGCAATCCTTTCATAAACAAAAAAGGCTTTCTTTTGTTATTTTTCAGGGGTTGGGGCTGTTTAACACCAAAAGAACTCCACCCTGGTTTTGAAACACAAGCATGATTTAGAGCCAGGTGTTTAAAAAATTATTTTTCATTATTCCATAATTAATAAAAAATTGAATTTCTTCCTGCAAACTCTGCTGGTTTTGTGTCTCTAGCCCATCTCAGCTACAACACAACCACCAGTGTTTTCATAAAATGTTATTGTACTCTTCAGTGCACATATTCCAAGGCTGACACCATGGAGCAGGGCTGTGGAAAGAGGAGAGTCACACCCTTCTGAAGGTTATTTTGTCCTATAGCCAGGACGCCCTCACTGCACGGCCCTGGGGGAGCGTTTGTGCTAAATAAGAGGATCAAGGATCAGCTCCTGCTGCTGAAACCAACGCTTATTCCCACGCTGCCCAGGCACAGCTCCTCCCGCAGGGTGGGTGGCTGTGCCATGGTGCATATTGTCCTGTGATCTCTGCCATGGCCTGGACATCCAAGAGATAAATACCCCTGCTCACCTGGGAATTTCTTTCAGAGAAAGAAAAGCCAGCAATGTCAATGGTCAGGGGTCCAATGCTCACGTTCAATTTATGGGCATTTTTATTTAACTTGTCGATGCCCCTTTCTGTCCCCAGCCCAGTACACTCCCTCTGCTCTGCCGAGGCACAGCCCTACAGGGCCTGCTCACATCGGCAAGGGGCCTGGGATGGGGCTTGGATTGTGACTGTTTAAGTCTGAGGATATATGAAGCATGGAATTATAGAATCATAAAAGTTGGAAAAGACCTCTAAGATCATTGAGTGCAACTGTTCACAGCCCAAAAAACTACAGATCTCCCAGCCAGGAGAGGATAGAGAGGAAGAACATTCAGACAGGGAATGAGTCAAAGCTGAACAGCGAACAGCTGAACAGTGAAAAAGGTCCAAATCTGGTTGCAAGTCTCGGAAAGTGTGTCATGAATATGGCAGAGAAGTTAAAATTTGGGTCCCTGCTTTCCGTTCATTTTTCTCTTGCTATCTATGTTAAAACACTTGGAAACTACTTAGCTGAATGCTACGGGCAAATAATTACATCAGACGTGAACAGGAACTGTACTTTTGACTTTATGAAACCCTGAAGTCACCAAGTTCTTTGAAAAACACAGCTGAAAGGCATGTTATATGGGGGAAACAGCATTAGAGCACCTTTCTTCCTTTTTTTCAGTGTCTTCACTCATGACATGCCAGAGAAAGATAACAACACCACCAGTGTGTCAGAAAGATAAATTCATTAATATTTGTGGAGAACTAGAGCACTACAAGGAGAGCACTATGGAAAAGCCCATGAGAAAATGAGTAATTTTCTATTCAGTGCTGCATTTGGATGGAGAGCAGTAAATAATGGATAGGGCACACATTGAGAGGTGAGTCTAAAAAGAAATATTGAACAGCTATCCATTCATTGTGCTCTGTTCATCTTTTCCTGATCCTGCTCTTTGCACCTGCCACAAAATTTGTTGAGTTTAATCTCACCTGATTTTAGTTTATAAAATAAGATGTCTAGTCTGTGCTTCCCCTGTAGTCCATGAAAAGAGAAAGGTACCATAGGAAGCAATTCATCACACTACCTCTGACACCTGGGTTAAAATGAGGTGATCACTGTCTGGTGCTGTCTATCTCTTTTCCTGGACACACTGATGGAGTGCAGAGAAACAATTTGGCTTAGTCCTCCACAGTTGAGATGACTTCAGTGTTTAGATTAATCCCGCCCTAAATCTCAATCTGAACGGAAGATTGTGCCATCCCAAAACAGGTAAATCATTTTAACAGCCTTGTTTTCCTTCTGGTTTTCTGTGAATCATGATCTGTTTTGCACTGTGAAGTAAAGGTGCTGAAATTTGCATTAGGTTGTCACTGACAAGATGCTTCAAAGATGCTCTTTGCAGGGCAGCCGGAGAGTGATGGCGTGATGCCTGATTAGATGTACAACAGCTGTTTTTGGTTTCACTGTATTGACTAGAGAAGAATCCCTCCCTTTCTCTATGTCACTGGATGTAGAGGATTCCTTTATTGTACACAAAACTGAAAAAATTGAGTGATTTTGAAAGAAGCTGCTTTGCTTTAGGAAACAAGTATTCTTTCTTATCCTGGGCAAACTATTTTAACCATTCATATCACAAATCTGACCTTTGTATTATGCCAGGATGAGGAGTCATACACAGGGCACAACCCTGTTAGCAAATCATACAGAGCTGATGATGAAATTTTATTTTGTGATTGAATATGTATTTCATTTTAAATCCAAGACAAAGGGGAGAAATAAAAGCTCAAAGGAAACATAGCTGGTTGCAATTAGATGGAGGGAGAGGTTTTCAGGCATAATTTTTTAAAAATTAATTTATTGTCTTTCTGTTAATAAAATGGATCTGTGAGAGCTTACCTCTGTATTACAAGGACCAGGTTCCTATGAGCTTCTGAAGACTGGGCTTCTTGAAATGGTGAGTAATTAGCTTAGATTTAAATAATTTTTGGTTTTCCTGAAAACCTTTGTGAGCTCAAATCCAGTCATATTTTATTTGTTATGCATTCTTTTCTTTTTCCAGGATTGCTGTTACAAGGCATCTTTTGTAAGTGAAATTCATGACTGCATTTTGATGGTTAAATTTAAAAACTTATTTTGAAAGGGCATTCTGTAGGAAAATGCAGAATAGGAGGTTAATTAACAGAAAGCTCAACAATCAATCATCTTCAATTAAAATTGGGCTATACTTAACGCAGTTACAAGTCTGTGTCAGCCTCCTCACTCCAGGGACAAGTCAAATACATAATGCAAATCCACCCTACTTCTCTTCATAAAATTAATATTCATTCTATAAAATTTTCATGGTAGGTGAAGTTCTGCATTTTATTTTCTGACAGCAACTCAAAATAGCAGTTTTATGCTGGTCCTTTGATTTGTTTTCTTTATTTCCTAAAGACTTCCATTTCTTGTATCTCCAATCAGGCAACTACTTTGCCACATGCTTACACTAAGGCCTACTGCATCCTATAATCAGTATTGAAAACAAACCAATAAATCAAAGAGCTGACTGAACGAGATAATATGGCTTTAGAACCCACCTAAATAAAAGTCAAGGTGGCTTCTAAATGCTATCTCAGGTATTACTAAGAATAAAGGTGGAACTGCTAAAAAGCTAAATTCCCTGCTTTTAGCCATTGCTAAGACATTGCTGGTTTTAGACTTCTGCAGTGACCTGCAGGAACTGATCATTTGTAGACTGGATAACCAGAACAGAATTTCAATGGACTGATTCAAAAAGTTGCCACTTTCAGTAGTTTAAAAATTTTATTGGAGGTTGGTGTAGAGCTATGTTAGAAATGACTACATAAAGACAACTAACTCCCTCCAGTGAAAAGATGGCTTAAATTAGTTTAAGTGGCTTTGCATTGCAGTGAATGAAGAATACTCACATGGTTGGTTCTGCCATGGAAATGGCATCGCAGAGAGAGGTGATGTTAAGCAGCTAGAAAGTAAAGCATACTGAAGTCCACGTGTTTTGCAGCGAACATCTCCCCATGTCCCAGGGGGCCTGACCACATCAGACAGCCAGCTGAAAAGGCACTTTCTATATGATGGAATTTGTTTCATATTTTTCTGAAGGTCTGTGAGGTATGTCCTACATATTAAATATCCAAAACATGCAATGGCACTCTCTGTATTCTCATCTATTCACAGCTGTGCAAAAATGAAGACAAGGGCTTCTGTACAATCCCTCCCTCAGCCACTAATGACATGTATTTACATTACCTTGCTAATTTATTAAATTTTACCTTGCTCTTATATGCACAATGCAACTTCAGTCTATAAACAGACAACTTCTTCTAGGCAGTCAGTCTGGATAACGCAAAACCCCAGAGCTTCTTTTGTGGGCAGTTATGGATAAAAGACACAAAGAACAAACTGAGGAAGGACCAGCTCTGGCCAGAACTGCTCCTTGAACAACTATCTGTGGCTGCAGTGCAATTTAATGTGGAATGGTTGCAAGAAACTAATGAGCTCTGAAATGTTAGTGCTGGATGATACCGGTTAGGATTCAAGGCATTTTCAATGTCTCATAGCATCCAGGAAGGCTCGGGGTCAGACCCCTCACCAACCGTCCAAAAATAAGTAACCATGATGCTACTTGAAAACATGAGGCAAAACTGAGAGCTATATGCTTTAAGGGGAATTTTTTTTACGTTTTAACTTGCCTTTAAAAATGTGGTTTGATCCATTCATTTTTTTTTTCCAGCTTTTGAAAGTGCAACAATGGACGCAATGACTATTAGACTTAGAGAGCATATTATATTAGATTAATTTTAATAACACTATAGATACTCATCAATCATATGTTACCTAATACTCTCTCTCTGAAAGGTTGCTTGAAAATCAGATATTTTCATTTACCACCAAGGTCTGGATTGAAGAGAAATGTCTCATGCAGCAACTGAAATTCATGATGCAGCGTCTATAAATCAAAACTAAGTAAACAATTTTGTTTAGTGTGTAATCAGTTTTCTCCATGCTTCAGGGCCTTAATAGTGATTTCTTTTATGCTGACATTTGCTCTTGTCCATTGACTATTTTGTCACTATCTGCCAGTTTTCCATAACCACTCATGCTACATTTACTGTCCTTTCTGCTATATTTTCCTGCTATTCTACCCTGTGCTGTTTTATTCTTCTCAACACTCCTTCTCTGAAAGCCTTGAGGAAACATCTGAATGAAACTCCAAGGTAAGAATAATTTAACTGCATGGGGTTTTTTGACTTAAAATGTCTATAATATGTTTGTTTAACTTCCTTCCTCTGCTTTTTTCCCCGCCGCTTTTTAGTTTTTTTTCCTGTGTCTCAAACTAGCCCATGTTAAGCTGCATTACTTAATGAGCTAAAATGTTAGGGCAGATATGTTGAGGACTTTAAGAAACCTGCCCTGAATTCTGTCCATAAGTGAATTATGATTTTGAGTCATAACCAGGCGAAAGGCAGCAACTTTATTTAATTTGATAAAGATGTCTCCTGAAACAGCCAGAAAATGTTCCATTTCTCACCATCGTTGAATGTGGAGCATGTGAACTATATGAAGTACCTTTTATTTTCCTGTTTTGAGTCAAAGTATGTTCTGAGTTACCAAACAGGAGAATCAGTGTACAACTAATATTATTCCAAAGTAGAGTTCTGAGTGACATTTTGAATTATGTATTCCTACTATTGTGCATAACCCCCTTCCAGTCTCTAATTGTGGGTCCCTTTTTGTGCATTTTAAGTAGTTTTTCATCTAGACTGAATTATAATTTTATCTGAACCTTTGCAAGTATGTGTGCTAATTATACAAAAAAAAAATCATTCTACATTCATTTTGAAACTAGAATATGTTTTCAACAAAATGTTTCCATTTCATAAATGTGAAATTACAACTACTCTTAGCTTTGCCCCGCAAAAAGATTTTTTTAATGTTATATATTGGAATATATTTGTGAGACACACAAACAAAGTTATTAGTTTTTTCCTACAGTTTATTGTAGCATTCCTGTCAATAAGACAAAAATAGCCTAAAAATATAATTTTCTAATACAAGATACAGAATAAAATACAAGGCAAAGTTAATATAAGTTTTTTATTTTAGAGTCATTGTAAGGAATTCTTTTGCAAAAAGGTCATAGCTTTCCTTTTACTATTTATCTTAGCTAAGAGATATAATTTAATTTTAATTTTAGATATTTAAAATTATGCCACTCTACTTCTGATTGCACACATAATAATAGGTAATATTTTAAAATTAAAGGATCCACAAAGAAGATAGCTTTCTAATTATTTCTTACCTAGTACTGAAAAGGAAGGACAATGAAATATAAATGATCACTTGAAGATTTAAGTGCTTAATTATTAAATGATTGAAAGTGTAAAGGAAATAAGTAATTTCAAAGTAATTTTGAAATGTAATTCCCCATTATACCATCAGAGATCTGGGCACACTGATTCACCAATGAAAAATTCAGCCTCACGTTAGGCAAGAGAAAATATATGTCAATAGTTGCTACAGCACACGTGCACTGGTTTTCAGGAGAGAACTTGGTACCAGATGGATGAAAGCATTGTTTTGAACAATTCACAAGTTTTTAAACTTTATTACAGTTATTCAGAGCCAAAACGATAAGCCTGACTCCTGACTTGGCTAATCCTATCATGAAATCCTTATCTGTCAATGCTAAAGAATACCCTCCTGGCAACAGATATGCTAGACAGAGGAATTATCAGTGTAATTAGGGGCTCAATATTGATCTGAGTATAGTTTAACAATTGTTAATTGTAGAAGCTAATTTCTGACAATTAGCATAAAGCTAGTACATGCACATAAAGGCCAGCCCAAATGCCATTTTGCTTTTGCTGTGCAGTCCAAAAATTAGGATCATGGGCCCACCTGAATTAAATCACACCTCATTCACAGAAGGTATAGTATTTATTATCATGGAAAAACATCATAAATAGTCCAAAACTTTGAATATTTAGAATTCTAGCAACTTTCGGAAAATTGTATAAGGTCTATAACTGTTGTATTATAAAGTATAGGAGTTATAAAAAGCAGCTTGACTACACCAAGTAGTTTCATAAAAAGTGTTCTGAAGAACTTTTAGCCACAGGCAGATCAAATTTCTTTGAACACAAAGTCACTAATCAGTCATCAGGCAGGTGAGGTGATCTAAGACTGCTCAAAAAAGTGGTGGTTTTGTCCTGATGATGCTTTCGCATCTCCTCCTCTGATCCAGATGAAACTCAAACTTTATGTTTGGTAAAATCAGCATTTAGTGATATCAGAAAACTGATCCATGCCACCTTGTGTGCTGACATGACAGGGACAGCACATGTGGCCATGGACAAGGCAGAAGAACTAGCTCCACCAGTGGCCAGACTTTTCAAACTGGCTTAAACTGTTTCTGATACCTTATGCCTTTGATGCGGTAACAGGACTTTCCCTAATCATGTGAGGAATTGAGTTTTGATGCATCAGTGAGTCTTTCTCCTGCAGGTAATAGAACCTCTGCAAGAAGAGTCTTCTGTTTATCTTCCTAGGATGCCAATCCATTGAACTGAATTGAAATGAATGAATGAATGAATTGAAACCTAACTGATAGTTTTAGAGAAGGTTTCTGATTTCTGTGAAGGAACATCTGGCTGAAAACCTTTCCCCTTTCCTAAATGTGAAGAGAAAAAAAATATGTGATGTTCCTATACAGGGAACAGTACTCAATCTTCACATTGAAGAAGGGAGAAAACACCTGAAAATGTTAAATATATGTTAAATATACCAGCTCAGAGGTGGCCACTATCTAGGCAACACATTAATTTACAGATGGCCTACTGAAACCTAGTGTTTCTCAGACAAAACATCCTGTGTAATGGACATAGGGCTTGTACTTCAGCTTATACCAACAGACTCCTAGGGAAGAAGATATTAATATACCTTCTGCTGTGTCTCAGATGCACAGCTTCTCATTGCTATGGTTACACTGGAGCAGAGCACCAGACCCACATTCTGGCTTGGGTATGGCCGCACCAACTGCAATAGCAGTAACGGTGTTTACACAGCACCACTTGGGAAAAGTAAGCGATATCAGCTGAAAATACAGAATAGCAGCAAACAAAAGAAAAGCTCTGCTTTAAAAAGACCACGGCTGGGACAACCTAGAATAGTTTATAGCTCCTGCTGGCTGCTCTGCTCTTCTGGAAGAAATTGTTACCTCTTTGAAAACTCGAGAGAAGGGGCACTGGGTCTGCTCTTCAGCTGCCACTGCCTCAAGCTTGGCAGACTGGCTTAAATGGCCATCAATCCCAGTTAAACCTAATGTGCTGGGCTGTGGGCCGGTGTGGCTGGGAAGCAAACACGCTGGTTTTGCTTTGGGCATGGTGATGTCCACAGAGAGGTGCAGCAGAGCCTGGGGGCACTACAAGCTGAATTGTTGCAGCATGAATCAACACAGGTTTTCTGGTGTCACTCTACTTTAAGGCACCCTTATGCAGTTGGCTTGCTGTTGTTCATGGAGAAAAGAGCCTTTTTCTTGACTGTTTCCTCAGGATTAAATTAGCATTAAAGAGCCTGAGGCTTGGTCTCCAGCATTTCATGTGGCATGTACATACATGGTGTATGTAGTGACCAGGACAAAGCTCGCCTTCAGACAGGGATCACATTTATTTTCTTACCTCCTCTGTCTTTCTCCTTCAGGGCCAGTAGCTCTACAGTCTCTTCCTGAGAAGGTTGCTATGTTCTCATAAGAAGAACAGTCCTGCGAAATGTCTGTTTCTTAGTAAATTGATGAAATCTAAGACACAGAACAAAATTATCATTAGCATTTTTAGAGGCTGACATCTAGTTCATCTTCCCTGGCAATTTAATCCATCCTGTTAATTTATTACCTTTCCCACTAAGAAGTGTTACCTGAGTTGCCAACTCACTCTAAATTCTAGACTGTAGAAATCCATTCTGACTTGTCTAAGGTTACACGTAGAACCAAAATGTACACTTATTAAATTCAGCAAAAAAAAAAAATCTCAATTTTTCAGTGGGTCTCAGCCCTTAGGCAAAGATAATTCAAGCTGGTTTATTTTCATCAGTATAACTATGTCCTACGTACAAGTTCCAGTCTCCATTCAAAGCAGAGGGTGGATCTTCCACACTAACTGTGCAGTGTGAGTTAGGTCCTCTACACAGTCACATGATGTCCATTTGATCCTGTTCCTGCTATAGAAAATTTAGAAAGATGACAAGTGAATCCTAGCATCTAAAGAGATTGTCACCTGCAGCTATCTGCTTCTCTACCCCCCCTTTTCTCCCTGACCAAGGTTACAACTGCCTCAGGCGAACGGCAATACACAACAGTGAGTGATCCTCAGCCACTGTACAGCAGAGTCAGTGAGATCAGCATAAACTTTTCATACAGGTGAACATAAACTGTCAGATTTCAGACCAACATGGTAACACATGGATTTGTATTTGATCCACTGGGCTCCTGGCTGGGAGGTGGTTTTCCAGCTGAACACATGCTGCACTGGTCCTAACATGGTTTATAACGGACTGCCTGGAAACAGCAGCACACTGATAATGTTTTAATATCCTGGATTCTCAGTATCCTCTCAGGACAGACACCCCCCTCTTTTCCCCCATTACCCCTTTTAATCTTTCTTGGGTAAAACTGGCTCGGTTAACACAACCTGCCGACGACCGCTGTGTCAGTCATCTGCGGATGGCAGTAATTTCAGATACCATGGACAGCCCTTGAAGAGGATGCATGTCCACAAGCTAATGTCTTAAAATGGTCACTTAAACATGACCAACACTGGGCAAGAGAGAGCATTTGCCAGGTGCAGTTCTCCATACCCACCTTTACCGCAGGGTGACTAAGTCATGAATGAAGCTGCTAATGGCCATGAATTAAAGAACCACATATCAGTGCTGGTTTATTTTGACGAGCCTAAAATCTTTGGGGTTATGGCTGCTTCCCAAAGAGCCTAGCCCATCTTGCAGTGGAGTGAGTACACTCAAAAAGAGGGGAGAAAGCTAGACCAAAATAGATGACTGTGAGCAGGAAATATTACAGCCACACCAGCACAAGCCTTTCTAGCTCCTGAGTCAGAGTCCTGTGTGAGCATGAGTCAAGTCCCTTAATTGTGTCAGCACAACCTCAAGAGATTTCTGTCTATGGCACCTCATTGGGGCTCCTAAGTCAATCTTAAAGTAGGAAAAAGCCCTATGTTTTAAAATTAAATGGCTAACAGAACTAAACCTTTTCAAACAGGATTAAACCCAGGTTAACATCTAGAAAAACTTGTTACCTGACAAGTATGCTTTTGTGACAAAAAGTATCACAAACCATTCGTTTAAAAACAGTCACATGCAACCTTTTTTTACTTTGCCATACTTTGTGCTGCTGGAAAGTTCCTAAAGTTCCTGGCTTGTCCCTCAGTAATAGTAGTAATTTCACACATACACGCACACAGTGAATTGCATACGCAAAATCTACTCAGTATTCAAGCTAGTATGATGAGCAGAAAACAAAAAAAGAATGGTGTGGGAAACAAAAGGGATGGAAGAAATGAAGTAATTTTAGTAAGCATGCAGTGACTATATTTTCTGTAAAATATGAAGGATAAGCACGGAGGGGGGGGAGGGGTTTGTGGCTGTGGGTCACCTAAACCTGAATGAGTTTTTCATATTCTTGTGATTGTCTTTTCCATATGCAAACCCAACAGTTCTTAAAACATATGTAAATAAGTGTTATTTACAAAGGCAGTCCAGTCATAGATGTAATGAATCCAAATAGATTTAGCCTTAGCTCAGTTCAGTGTTATTTTCCAAGCTCCTCTCTTCACATGCAAGAGTCTTGCATTTAGAACAGGCTGCCTGAGGTCACAGACAGGATTTAACGAGTGCAAGCCTGCTTAAGGAGGCCGATTTGAACTGAGTGGATACAGAGCCTTATTTATGACACAATCATAATCTGAATGAAATTGGTTTATGCCTTGTTCGCTTTTAAGAGTACTGTGCTACCCTTATGCAATATTTGCATTGGAAAATAAGAGATTTGCATGGGAGTGAATCACTAACATTATTCACAAGGCATTACAGGATTTTACAGCGGATCTTTGAGAAGGAAATCAGGATGGATACTGTGGCATTGATTTCAAAATAAAATTTGGATGCTATGTGTGAAATTCTGTTGATTTATTTCAGTAAAAAAGAGTGTCTCACCATCATTTCAAATTTAAAATGCAAATATCTTACCTTTTAAATAAAGGTTTTTCTCCAGAACACTTGCAACCTATCTATCTGCATCATGGTGTTAGTGCAGGCATGTTGAACAAGGAGAAGCGACTTAGTCAGAATGAGAAAGCAGTGTTTGGAGCACATAAGGTCATCACTTGAATAGGAGGATTTTCTGCTAGCAGCTGCCACTGCTGAATCTGACCAGTGACTGGAAGGCATCGTGCCAGAAGCTAGGACATAAAAAGATCTTCAGGCTGGGGAGCATAAAATTGAAATGGAGAGGAGCTGATCAGCTCTTTTTTCTAGTTTTAAAGATAGGTCAGGAAGGCGAGTGAGGCAATGACTGATGGGGTTGGCACTTGTGGGTTTGTCTATGGGGGAAAGATACACTATGGTAAATTTAATTAGCTTTGAAGCCAGCACAGTTACTGTAGTGCTTGTCCCTGATATGCACCTTCTTGGTATAGGAGGGCATTTTTCATTTTCAACCTGTCATTAATGGATTCAAAATAAATGGGAAAAATCATGCTTTCTCTGTCATAAAAATGTACATATGAAAGTTTGCTCTGATATGAACGTTGAGCCAAATCCATGTCAGGAAAGATTTGTCAGAATAGCCTTCCCAGAAAGCTCTCTTAAGACAGGGGGATCCTGTAGGGGCAACAAGAGCATGTAACTTGCGCCAGTGCAAAAGTGCCAAATAAGCTCTACCACTTCTGTGCAACGATAAGTAGGTTTCCCCTTGGGATTTTACTAGTGTAAAAAGGCTGCAAGACAAAGCACCTTGCTGGCCATTTGTATGGCTACCAAGGTTACTTGTTATATCAACCTCTTTGTCTGTTTAAACTCACATCTACTTTATTTTATACTACATTTTATGTCATTCTCAAGACTAATCTTGCATAAAGACACAACCAGATAGACTATTGTTGTATCCATACCATGGTTGCTAATCAAGTTTTAATGCAATAGTGAGCACATTGAAGAACATATTTAACACCTGATAACATAGCACATAAGTAACACATTGGTTTTGCAGAGATGACTTGAAGATGCATTGAAGAGATGCATTGAAAATGACTCTATTGATTTGGACTTTACTGCTGAAAAGATTAACTATATTTTTCTGTTTTGTTACCTTAGAGAAACCAACATGTGTCAGGTCTCCTGTCCTAAAAACATAGTCGAGATAAGGTGCTTTAATTTTGGACTGAGAGGAATTTTCCAAGGTCAGTCCCAGCCTAAGAAGACAGGGCAGACCTTGCTAAAGTAACCTTGTGGTAAAGTATCCAGCACTTGGCTGTGTTTCCAGTTTGGCATATCTGATATATCCAAGTGATTTTTGTGGAAAAAACATTGTATTTTTTTTTTTAGCAGCAAAGAACTAGTCTTTGTAATCTGTTGTTGTGTTGATTCAGAAGCATTTCAGCAGTTAACTCTCCATACAGCACAAGGCTTATAAAAGAGACCTAAATTGCACATGCACCTGAAGTTTGCCGTGGACATCTGTATCTATGACAAGCCTCTGAAACCAGGAGCAGTATGTCCAGGGTGTTTCAGTATGTCCTTGGTGATGCAATTTGTGTTTGGAATAATCATGTCTACACAGAGTGCTCTGGAATCACTATGCCTTCACAGCTGTTACAACACTGCTGCTTTGCATTCTTCGGAGATTCCATGGTTTATTCCCTTACCCTTCTGTTTTTCTCCATGCTGCTTGCTCACTGTGAATACTCCGGTACAGAAAGTATTTTCTATGGAAAATTTTCTTGGAGTATTTTTTATGACTTCTCTCATTTAATCACAACATTCGAAGTGAGCTCTGTTTTTAAAGGACTATTGATCATCAGGCAAGAAGCACTGAAGACCACTGAGAGGTTCCTGGGTCTATTTGCATACCTTTAGGGACAGGGACATGTGCACAGCTGAAGCTGACAAGGGAACTGACTAAGAACTAATTCATGAAATGGTGAGGCTCAGTAGTGATACAGAACACAGTATCAGACAGCCAGCAGTTTCAAAAGGTTTGGGAATATTAACTTTCAAGAGCCTTTAATGGAGAAATTGCCCCACAGCTGTAAGAATGGAACATGTCATAAGAATTTATCTTGGCGTGGTGAAATATACCCATCCATATTCATCTGTAGATTCAACATTCTCATTTTGTAACCATTTCTGCAGAGAGAAATCCACAGAAGAAATGGTGAGGTTTATTGTGAATGGATTATATGCAACAACTAAAAAACTGGTCGGCATATATGAGTTGGCAACAAATAGAAATTTATTGATGAGATTAAGTATTTTAAATTAGTTAATTTTGTTAGGTCATTAGGTAATTCTATGATTCTACAACTAATGTGACAGATAAGGTTATTCTCATTTCGGGTTGTACCTAACAGAAGGTGGCATTTTCCTATGATATAGCATATGATCACTATGGGAAACCTACTAATACCAGAATGACATGATGAGTAGGTCCAAGAAACCTACATTTTTAGAAATGCTGGACTATTTAATGCTATTTTTTTTCATTAAGGGCAAATATAGAAAACAAGAATGCTATGATTACTCTTGTCTGTTCAAAAGACTGAGCATACCCACATACCCATGCTTCTCCTGTTTTTGGAGACTTTCACTGGATGCTTAAGTCAAGAAAAGCTCATTTATTCTCAACCAAGTGGGGTGATTCTAGATTGTGCATTAAAAATACACAAAAGCTGGATGCTTGATTGGAGATCTCTGCCTCATGAAAATTATTTTCTCTGTAGAAAGAATGTCTGTAGATTATTTCACAGCAAAGTAAACAGAAACACTAAGAAATTTCGAAAAGTAAATAAAGCAGTGATGGTGCACTCCTCCATCTGATCAGAAAGACTACAGTCAGTGATGCCCCACAATTAAGTTGTGAAATAAGTGCAGATTTGTGAACAAAATGCCTGCCTTCCTTGGGGCAGGACTAGGGAAATTTGTATATATGAAGGTTTTTAATGTATCACACAACAGGGATTTAATTGAATTCTGCAAAGCTTTTGATATAATCAAGCAAGGTTAGGAAAATCATTTCAGAAAGTATGTTATTTAGGGTAAGAGAGCAGCAGCAAATATTCTTTGGAACTGCAGAAACACACTACCCCTTTGGGCAGATGAACAAGTTTATGGAGTCCCACACCATGCACATGTTATTTGCTGCTTTGCAATGTGGAATGTGGAAGAACAAAATTGTACCTGCAAACTGCTACCTCAGTAGACACAGTATTAGCAAATGGGTTTTATCTCTGAAAAAAGAGCATGTTTAGATTTACCTGCTGTCTGTCTCCTGCAAAAGCTGTTTCTAAAGGATCATGTCCATTTTCCTCTACTCTCTCTCCTCTGCTAAACTTAACTTTTTTTTCCATTTCTCCATAATGTAATCACTTTGTTGTGTACAGAGAATCAGTAAATATGCTACCCGTTGATTTCCTTTCCTTTTTGCATAGATTGGACAGGTGTTCATCCAGTGTAGGCACCTGTGGGCATGGTTGCTGCAATGTAGCATGGATGAGAAAGATCAAAAGGAACAGGTAGTCATTACCAAAGAAATGGTCTCTGTGCCAAAAATAATAAAATATAACTCTTTTCTTAATTGCACAATGTCCTTGCCAAAATAGAGAACTATCTTTGCCTGAAGATTTCTTTTTTAATACCTATGGGTCAGTATAAAGTCATCTGTTAAATAAATAGGATTCTGCTGTCACTAAAGATATAAAATACTGAGAATTTCTGTAGTTATTAAAATATTTGTGTAGTCAGACTTGGGTGGTTTGTAAAAACTCAGTCCAAAACTGAAGGTATAATAAAAGTAAGCCAGAATATTTATTATATCCTTTTTTTTTTTTCTATCCTGTATCTGCTGTTACACTTAACTTACTTTCTACTCATTAGGCCACACAATATTGTCCTGTTAGATATGCATGTCTCTGGTGGAAATGGTAGAATGGGTGAGAAAGGTAACAATGACGAAAGGCTGTTCAGAAGACTTCATCTATAAGTTGTTTTACATAAGAGGGACTGAGGTCTTGTACCTTGAGGCACTTTAGTGTTCAACTCATAAATTGGTATAGAATGGTTTGAAATAATTTATAAATGGTTTAAAATAATTTTTGTATCTTGAAGATTCTGAGGCTCAGCTGCTTCTTTTCCTCATGATTATATAACAAACTTTCTTTTTTCTCTCAGTGAGAAAAGAAAAATTCTGCATGGATGTCCAGATGTAGAAGTCTGCTGTGCAAAAGAACTGGATCAGGACTAATCACCACGGGCTCCTTTTATTGTCTGTGGGGGGAAAAACGGAGAAAGAAAAAACACTTTAAGGCATGATTCATACCATCCTAATGTAGGCATCTAAAATAGGTCAGGTTCATTGAGCTCTAAAATGTCTGTTTTTCTCTATGGACAGAGGCATGGTCACCCTGGGGAACCACTAGCTTAGATGTGGATATCTATGTTATCAACTAAGGTGAGATGATTTCCACCCCATGTAACTTTTGTGACCAAGAATAAATATCTATAAAGAAAGAAACATTGCCTCTATAAAAAAGGGCTTCTAATAGAATGATATGTGCTACAGCTCTTGTTCCACATTCCCCACAATGACCTAGATCCTATAAAACTTAAAGATTGAAATCTCTATCCCAGGGAAAAGCACGTTATAATACTGCATTATCCTTCATCCTGACTTGTGAAAGTGATTTCTCACTAAACTTAAAACACATGCCAAGAAGTACGCAGCAATGATCTAATTAAAGAAGTGCACACAGAATTCAGAGCTGATTATTATGTGTATTATAATTACTGCATAGAGCAGTACATCAATATATTAGTGTATATACACATATATGTGTGTATATACATGCTAATAGAACGCTTAAAAGACAATTATAGATAATGGTTGTAATTTCATACATTAATTAATGCAGTATATTGGTATGCAAACTAAATATATCTACGAAAATGTAGGGATAAAGACAACAAGAATATGTCCTTATTTTGTTCTGAATTTCTGAAAGACTCTTTAGCACAATAGAAATCTTAGTGCTGACATAGCTCCATCACTAATTGGGGAAAAGAAAAAGCATTCATTGAATATTCTGCTTTGCATTTAGAAAGAAAAGCAGTGTCTGCAATTGCCAAACAATCATCTATTCTGACATTCTCCAAAGCAGATGGTAAAGAACATCTATTATTTTTTTTTAATTGGCAGGACCAGATAACTTGATTGAAAGATTTTAAAAAGAATTTGTACTGCTGTGCATTGGCAAAAAGCTTTGGCATGCTGGAGAAGTCCAAGAGGCCTGGAAAAATCTAACACCGTGCTGATATTTTGACAACGTAAACAGGATGACCACGGTAACTCTAGATGAGTTAACTTGACCTTGGTTCCGTGTGAAAGAATGGAACAGCTGATATGGGACTCCGTCCATAAGGAAATAGAAAATGGTAACATAATTACTGCCAGTCAACATGACTTTATGCAAAACAGTTTAAGTTAAACAAACTGCATAGTACTTTTATGAGATAAGAATTTTGATTATTTGATTTGTTTAATAAAGGTAACTATGTTGACAAAACAATGCCTTTCAGACTTCTGTTAAGCACTGATACCACACGACACTCTGATTGAATGTTACACCAGAACAAAACCAAGACAACATATAATAAATGAGACTAAACCGTAGAACTCAGAAATTCAATGCGTAATTGTTAACTGAAATTTACCAGGTATCACCAGTGTGCTGCTACAAAGATTCTTTCATGCCTTAGACAGTTATTCAATCCCTTTACCTATAGGGTGACCAAAAAAAAAAAAAAACAAACCAAAAACCAAAAAACAAAACAAAACCCAAAAAACACAAACAAAAAACCCCAACAAAACACCCAAAACACAAAAGAAAAAACACACCACCGCATAAACTGTAATAATATCTCTAAATTCTGCAAATGGCAAAAGGAGAGAAATTATGAGGACAGATTACAAACAGGAAGTGATTTAGACAACTGTAGCTAAGCAGAAATTATACAGGTATAAATATTGCCAATTAAAAGGTGTTTTGGGAGGAGAACATTGAGATTACACTTGCCAGACTGAGTTTAGTGGGTCTAAAAAATGGCTAGGCAATGGTTGATGGTTAATTTTTTAGTGTGAAATAGCACTAAGTTGGTTAATGCGATCCATGGTTTTACTCTGGAAGGGGTGAGAACTGCTCTTCTTATGGCTGCTGTAGTCAGGCCAAATTAAGCTCTCCATAGAGAAAGACAGAAGCGATGAAAGCGACCACCCTACAAATACATATTACTCTGTTTTGGACTATACAAACCAAACAGTTTCCCTGGGACATATTGCAAACACAGCAGATGAAGAAATAGTTAGCAGGGGTTATGTACATCTGCATAAATAAGGCACAAGAAGAACAGCAGGGAGCTGCTCCTTGTTGTGTTTGGGGAAACCAGACTTTGGCTACATTATTTGTAAATAAGATTGCACAACTTTGCTAGCCCTTGTCGTGTTTTTGTTTTTGTTTTGGGTTTTTTGATTTCAGTAAGTACAAAACAAGTCTCTGAGTGAATCAAGAAGCTTGAGGCTGTGATGAAATTTTCAGGATTTGTAGTTGGAAACCTATCCTGACAGTGTCCTGCTTATTTTCCTGTAGTCTGGTCCCCAGGGATTTGCTGTGTAAGAGTTGGAATTCTTTCCTGGTCCCTCCCTGGGCAGTCATCACCGGCATGGAAGGACAGAGCTGTCTGTGGCACACACATACACACACACACCATCCACAGTTACCCTGCTTCCTCCAGTCTCTCTTTTCCAGGAATACCAGAGAAAGACACTAATTTTCCACTCCTTGTTTTCCTTCCTGGCATGTTTTTAAAGGGAAGATGATAAAGACAGACTCTCTGCAGGTCTCACCTCACTCTTGTAGTTCAGACAGAAGACAGCAGGTATAAAAAAGGTTTGATTTGGATTTGAGAATCTCTATACGAGATTGCATGCAGCCAGCCAAGGGACCCTGATCTCTTAGACCTCTCCAATATCCAGGGCCAGGGTTTCAGATGGAAACCATGGAGCAGGAAAAGGGGACACTCAATATTTAGGTTTCATTTCTGTCATTTCATGGCGTCAAACCTGAAGTTTGAAGAAACTGCTTGGGATTTGGTAATCTGGTAGAGCTCAGTAGGCTGCTGAAGGGAAGCAGAGGTGAAGCTGAAGAAAAAAAAGTGGGGAGAGGTGAAGCTGAAGAGAAAAAAAATGGGGAGATGCGTATCTCTTGGTATTAGTCAGTGTCTGTGGATAAGACAGAAATAATGGCTGATAATGTGATGGGGAATCAGACTGGTGCATCAGGTCATGTGAGGGAGCAGCCCTCACACTGCCCTGCACCACAGGCATACTCCCCACACACCCCAGGGTGCAAAGCATCTTCGGTGACTCACTACCTTCCAGTCCTGCAGCCCTTTCTCTCTGGTCTGACACATAACCCTCTAATATACCAGTTCATGGAGCACAAGGGCCTGCAGTAAAAATAAGTACAGTGTGGGCCAAATGGAGAGAAGTCAGGCAGGAGCAAGTGTACAAATCTCACTGTTAATGCATGAGATTTGACAGATTGGGAACTGAGAGGCAAATGTGGGCCAGGACTGATATTGCTGCTGGGAGAGTGCAGAAGTCAAAAAATCACCTAATCCAATCTAATTGTTGCTGATATTCATATGGAATGTGAATATCAATAAAGATGAAAAGGGATAAAATGGATAGGTTATAAATAAAGCACTGATGAACAACATCCCTGCCCCTCAGCATCTTCACCATCAAGGATATTGTGGGCTTCTGTTTTTAATCCCTCTTCTAAATAGCCTGTAATTCTAACCCTTCTAAAACAATGACCCAACAGCTGGTGTCTTCCTTCTTTCTCTACCATCATCAACAAACCATCTGTGAAGAGGGAGAAGGAAAAAATGAAATGTCTATATTTTGCTCTCCCCGGCTTTCCTCGCTGGCTAAGCATCTGTCCCACAGCTGTCCCACAGCACTTGGAGAGCAATGAGTAACCCTTAAGTCCAAATGTCTTCCAGTCTCCTGATTTTCAGGAAAATCATCTGTGTTGTGCTCCGTAATGTCTAAAATGTTTCCTGAAAATTTCCAATAAATTTCAAAGTGGTCACATTGTATCCAGGCAGGCAAGCAATTAAACATATTCATCGTGGCCTTGTAAAAGAGAGCAGGCAAGTGTTAGCTAGTTCTCCAAGAGTCCCTTTACAGCAAATGGAGGAAAGTTATTTTCTAATGGAAATATGTCACACCTTTTTAAATGCATTATTTTGTGATTGTTGACACCAAAACTGTATACAAATAAACATAAGAGTCTTTCAAATTAAGCTGAATGCTTTTGTTAAGTGAGCAGAGCACACAGTGTTGAGTCCATCAGGGTTTTATGCTACAGAAGCTCTAAAAATGGCAAGAATATGAAGTGTGGCATACTGAGAGAGGATGATATGTGTCTGGACATAAACTTCCTGGTAGAAAGTTAATGCCTTAATTATTTGTAAAAAATTTGCATTAGTAGCTGCAGTTGTAGAAATCGACACCTACATATGGCTACACGTTATCTCCTCCATTATTAAACGACACATTAACCAGATTCACTGTGCTTAATGTTAAACTTCAGGACTACCTGAAGAAAGGATTAATAACCCTCCCTTCATTAATTCGGAGGAACTCTAGAGGCTAAAATGCATTAGTCATCAAACTTTTAGATAGTTGTGGTTAGCTGAGATGAACACCACCTCACCAAACATGCAAGGACAGTCAATCCAGCCAAGTTTACAGCATCTCTTCACTTATCCCATCACTTATGGATATAACCTAATGGCCCCTCAGGGCCTATATAGGAAGAATTAAATATCATAATCGAGTTTGATCACAAGTTGTTTGTGCCGCAGAGGACATCAGATCTGAAACCTCCATGGCCGGCTTTAAAATTCATGCTGTTATAACAAATACAACTTAAATTGTGAATATCTATTCTTAAGTGACTTGTTAAGCCTGCAAAAAAGTATAACATTTATCCAAGAAAAATAATAAAGTAGAATGAGGTTGTTGACAGAAAATACATCCTGTGGATTGTGATGGTTTTCTTCAGATACAGCATCTCTTCTGGAAATGCAGAGTACAGCTGCTGCATTTCTGTAATTCCAGTCTACTATGATGGTTTAAAACCAGGTGGAAATTAAACTCCAAATAAGCTGCTCCCCTTCTCCCTGCCTCCACTCCAGTGAGAGAGGAACAAAGGAAGAGACTATGGGTTGAGATAATTTATCGAAAACAAACAGCCATGGAATAAGAAATGCACAATAACAACAACAGCACTAATAACAAAAGTATACAAAGGAAAAGGTGCTTTACACGCAGAGGTGTTCATCACCTCGACTCAGCCCTGCATGGCTGCCGAGACAAAGACAAGATGGCAAGTGCTCTCCACAGCTGGCATTCCCTGTCCCAGAGCCTGAGACAACAAAAAGCAGTGATGGACAAACACCTAACGGGCTGGATCATCTGCACTGTGCCACCCACTTCCTGGGCTGCTGGGCTCGGTTGTGGTCGGCAGCCTTCAGCTCTGCTCCTCTCCACTTGGGATCGGCCAGACTTGGGCCAGACTTGGGCCCAGCTCAGGCTCAGCTCAGGCTCAGCTCAGGCTCAGCTCGGGCTCAGCTCAGGCTCAGCCCGGGCTCAGCTCAGGCTCAGCTCGGGCTCAGCGCAGGCTCAGCTCAGGAATGGCTCGCCTCCACTGCTCCATTCCCCGCAGCTGGCTCCCGCACCGGCACTGCAGCGTGTGCGCTCTGCTGGGCTCAGCTGTGTTTGCTGCTTGGAGCTGCATTCTTCCCGAGGGATGGGAAGGGATGGGCGGTGATGGGAGAGGGACAAAGTCCATAGGGCTGGTCCTGGCAACTTCCTGAGGAAGAAATGGAATAAAATGGCCCCGCTTCTAGAGCGTGTTCCCTTTTTCTTCCCCCTGCGAAGCCACTCTCCCCAGCGATGATGTGCATGGTATGGAATAGCAACCTAGCTCCGCCCCTTCCTCAGCACCTGCGAGAAAAACTAGGACATCTATTCAGCACTTAAAGTTTATAATGAGAGACAGAACTTAATTTACTGAAACTAATGAACTTGAGACAAAATATGGTCAGTTCTGTGAGGTCATTTTCAAATAGAAGGGAGCCTTGTCAATTGATGTGCGCTCCTCAGTCTTGCTGAAACAATTCAGAGGGAACTGAAACACAGGAATCCTGAAATGCAGTAAGTTCCACAAGAAGATAGGCAAGAACTTCTTTGCTGTGCAGGTGACAAAGTACTGGAACAGGCTGCCCAGAGAGGTTGTGGAGTCTCCTTTCCAGCAAATAATCACAAGACATCTGGACACAATCTTGAGCAATATTCTCTAGGGTACCCTGTTTGAACAGGGAGGTTGGTCTAGATGACCTGAAGTGATCCCTTCCAATCTTACTCACATTGTGATTCTGTGAGTCAGTGACTGGTTTGTTAGGTTTTCAGGTTTTTCAGAATATTAAAATCCAAGTGGAGGCAATGTTTAAAGTAGTATATTAATTTGATGTGTGTGTGCAGTGTGGTTACAAAGTTGAATCTGCACTTGGAAAAAGAAAATAAAAATTAATTACAGAGAGCCTTCGAAAGTGAGAAACAGGAAAACCCACTATTTTTTTCCCATCTGAAAGTTAAAAAAAACACTAAATCAACAAGTCATTAAATTATTTAGTAAAATTATTTCAGTATCAACTGTCTAAAGGATTGGTAATGTAGGGATGTCTCCAAGTATGAATGTTTTGGGGACTGTGATTTTTAACTTGTAAGTATTTATTTAAATATAGCCAACAACTGTTGTTTTTAAACTTGATTATCCTGCAAGAATAACAAGATCACTTCCCCATAGGCATTTATGAGCACATGTTCAATTAACAACTTTACAGCCAACCACTGACTTTAAAGCTATCTGATCTTTCCACAATCTATAAATTGTATCTGTGTAACTTATACCAGTGTGATAGTTAATTTTTTGGAACATTGGTTGTGTTTATCCATTCCTAAACAAAGCAAAAAAGTAATTTTATTACAAAGAAGGACATGTTCTCAGGAAATAGCTGCAGAGGAGTCTTCTGTAAATAAATGTCGGCAAGGGTAACCCAAAGGCCAAACTGCAGTGCAGCCCAGGGATCTCTCACCATGTCCAATTTAGGTGGGACAGAGGTTTTTGTCAGTAAACAAACTCAGAACACTTCGTACCAGAAATGAAAGGTCCTTTCAGCTCACTAGAGGGTGCAAGAAAAAGATATCCATAGGAGGCTTCATTTCTGAGGCATCTTTCAGGTCCTTATACAACACCAGCTGAAGAAAGGGTTTGCTTTGGTCTGGTCACTGCAAGGTAGTGAACTGAATCTTAGCTCACTGATCCACTTCCAGATCAGCTGCATTCAAGAGGCGACAGCAGCTCTTGCAAAGTCTGCATTTGGAGTTATTAATCTTTAAAAATCTGCTTCTTTAACCTCGAAAGTTTTTACAAGTCAGCAAAGAGTCTCTCAAAAAAGAAGCGTGTAGGAATGAAGTGAGGCACGCAGAAACATTCCCCTATTGTATGATTAAAAGCAACAGATGAAATTAAAAACATGTTCATGTGCCATGATTACCTCATTCTCTTCTGTTACATATGCTGTTCCTTTGCTTAATCAGCAGTTTAACTGAAAGCACACTCTTCACTTGTATTTCATTTTGTGGTCTCACACTTTAGTAATGAAAATGTCATGTTCACATGAATATTTAAAAAACATTAAGTGACCATTTCATTTTGCATCTATGAGCACCCAGCATAACAGGCATGAATCTTTTCTTTTTCCTTTTTGTGGAATTTACTTGACAGCAATTTTTTAATCAAGTTGTTATTATTATTTGACATGCAGATTGACTCCAACCATGGTAGAGCTTGATACAACAAGTATCTTGGACATGCCCACTCCTCCTTCTTATGCCCCACAATCCATGAGAGAGTCTGTAGCATAGGTGGGGTGTTTGAGCCATGATGCCCAAAACCTGGGAGGAGGTTTTATTCAACCTCTCTCATAGGAACATGAAACTGCATATATTTCTGGTGCCAAGAGTTTTGTACTCATCTTGCTGTGATGCTTAACTTTCCTGAAATTAATAGTTGCACTTAATCCACATATCTGAAAAAATGTGCTTCCAAAAATAAATTTAAAAAAAATCCTCCACCTCTTCCCTCAGGACATATGTTGCCTTTGTGCTTCCCCCATGCATATAAGCCCATCAAAATATGGAAGGCTGACACTTTTTGGGTCTTTACATGCTGAGCATGCCTGCACTGTCCATTAGTTAGGAAATGGGTGAGCTGAAGCCGCTGCTTGTCAGCCACAGCGTTCATGGGACTGCAGAATTGCATTTGACTCCCCACATTGGCTATCTTCCTCAAGTCATTGCATATGTACAATATATACATTAAACAAAACAGAAGGAGGCCCACCATTAATTACCCATCTACACAGCGTCTAGCACAATGAAAGCCTGAGGCTCCAGTGAGTTTCCCAGACGCTGTCTAAATAATGCAGATAGATGATAATTTTCCTTGAAAGCAGTCAGCCTACTCTGAGGGCAAGCCTTCCTCACCTTATTCACATAAAACTTCCACTGAAGGGGTACATTGAGAAAAGCAGGCAAGATTTTCCTCTGTAGTGTCTCTATTTCCCCAAATGTCTCTTCATGTTCCCGGTAGTCTTGTGCATGCACAAATGAGATCAGCAAATGTTCTGCACGAGTAAGAATTGCACCAAAAGTGTATCCCAAGCAGTAAGAGTAAGCAATGATTCATAATCACAGTTTTACACTCTTTATTTTGCACAGTTTAGTAAGCAGATAGAAAAAGAAAAGGAAAAAAAATAATAGAGAGAGAGAGAAAGAGAAGATTGTATCTTTCACTTTCAACAGTAATAATCCTAGAGCTATTTATAGGTGTATATATCACAGAAATCCAACAGAATAGGACTGGAAGTAAACATGAGATCATCTAGACTATCACACTGTCCTGAGTCAGGACAACTGTACTTGTGTCATTCCTGAGCAATATTTGTGCAGCTTAAAATGCTCCAGTGATAGAGACTCTATAAAAATCCCTTGACAGTCTACTCCAGACTTGCATTACCCCTGCTGCTAGGAAAATTATCCTGATGTCAAGATAAATGATGGAGGAAGTTAGGCTACCTTCTGAGGTTTTGGGTTTTTTTTAAAGGCTAGAGGAAAATGATCTACTACCTAAAGTAGATGCGACGACCATGTGAAACAAAGGCAAATAGCCAAATGAATTGTAAGGCAGAAGGGAAAACTGAATGCCTGGAATTATTTTGCTGGGGAACAGCCTTCGAGAGCATTTAGAAAAGAACAGAAAAAGTGTCTGCAGTAACCTGCCTAGGGAAAAAAAAAAGCAAACAACTAGATTTTCAAACAGAATGCTACCTAGTAAGAAACAAGAGTTGAAAAAGCAGGAAACAGACAAACAAACACACAAACCCTCTTCTGTTCAGGTCCTATGGTGTTTGGGCAAATCAGGCTTTGCAAATTTTCTGTAAATATTGCATCAAAGAAATATTGAATTCTATCATTCATTATCTTCTCGTAGAGAAAAATACCCTAAAGGACTGTAGATCTTGGCTCTCCATATAGGCCAGAAAAGTACATTACAAAACTTATTAAAAGAAAAAGCAAAAGGGTCTTTGCTTTCAATTACTTTAGATATTTATATATTCTCAGAGGCAAGAGGGGTATTGACTTCAACTATTGCTTGAAAATATTTGGCTCTGTTGCTTCAAGAACACTTTTTTTTCCCCCTAGGACAGAGCTGGTTCTATTCTATCAGGCTTTTTCCTTTAAATAACAATATTTTTTAAATCAGTGATCAATCCAGCAGGAATGAAAGACGGCATTTCCCCCCGGGGCGTGGCGGGGGGGAGGGGGAGCGGGAAATCCTAACGAAACAGAAACCACCAAATCATCAACAACAACAGAACGCGTTTCGGAAGCTGCGCGCTGCTGCTCCCGGAGCGCGCCCGCGGTGCCGCCGCGGTGCCGCCAGGGGGGGCAGCAGCAGCGCGC
>VZTG01008184.1:865810-929337 GCA_013397845.1 Melanocharis versteri | reverse complement strand
TCTTTCCCCGCGGCGCTCGGGCTCCGGATCCGCTCAGCGTCGGTGACAGCAGCGAGAGGAGCCGGGCGGCGCTCCCGCCGCGGGGCTGGGGATGGCGAGCCCCGCTGTGCTGGGGCTGCTGCCCCCCCTGAGCTCCCCGCCCGGCCCCAACCTGAACAACAACAACAACAACAACCAGGGCGTCAGGAAGTGCGGGTACCTGCGCAAGCAGAAGCACGGCCACAAGCGCTTCTTCGTGCTGCGCGGCCCGGGCGGCGGCGGGGAGGAGGCGGGGGGCGCCCGGCTGGAGTACTACGAGAGCGAGAAGAAATGGAGGAACAAGTCCGGGGCGCCCAAGCGGGTGATCGCCCTGGACTCCTGCCTCAACATCAACAAGCGGGCGGACGCCAAGCACAAGTACCTCATCGCCCTCTACACCAAGGACGAGTACTTCGCTGTGGCGGCCGAGAACGAGCAGGAGCAGGAGGGCTGGTACAGGGCTCTCACCGATCTGCTCAACGAGGGCAAGGCGGCCTGCCAGGGGTCCCCCCACCGCCACCTCGCCTCCCCCTTCTCCGCCTCCTGCGGCGCGGCCGCCGCCTCCCTGGCCGCCGCCGGCGAAGACCTTAACTACGGGCTGATCGCGCCGGCCACCGCTGCCTACCGAGAGGTCTGGCAGGTGACGCTGAAGCCCAAGGGCTTGGGGCAGAGTAAAAACCTCACCGGCGTCCACCGGCTGTGCCTCTCTGCCCGCACCATTGGGTTCGTGCGCCTCAATTGCGAGCTGCCCTCGGTCACGCTGCAGCTGATGAACATCCGTCGCTGCGGCCACTCCGACAGCTTCTTCTTCATCGAGGTGGGGCGCTCGGCCGCCACCGGCCCCGGCGAGCTCTGGATGCAAGCGGACGACTCGGTGGTGGCCCAGAACATCCACGAGACCATCCTGGAGGCCATGAAGGCGCTGAAGGAGCTGTCCGAGTTCCGGCCCCGCAGCAAGAGCCAGTCCTCCTCCTCCTCTTCCTCCGGGGGGGCCGGCGGGCCCGGCGGCAGCGGCGCCTCCGCCACCCACCCCATCACCGTGCCCGGTCGCCGGCACCACCACCTGGTCAACCTGCCTCCCAGCCAGACCGGCCTCCTCCGCCGTTCCCGCACCGACAGCCTCGCCGCCGGCGCCGGCACCAAGTGCACGCCGTGCCGGGTGAGAACGGCCAGCGAGGGCGACGGCTGCCGGGTGGGCTCTGCGGCCGGCAGCCCCATGAGCCCGGGCCCCGTGCGGACCCCCCTGAGCCGCTCGCACACGCTCAGCGGCGGCGGAGGGCGGCAGCCGGGGAAGCTGCTGCCGGTGCTGGCCGGCGGCGGCGGGCTTCAGAGCAGCCGTTCCATGTCCATGCCCGCCTCCCACTCGCCCCCCTCCACCACCAGCCCCATCAGCCTCTCCTCCAGTAGCGGCCTCGGCTCCGAGCCTGCCCACCCGCATCACCCGCAGCGCCCGTCCAGCGGGAGCGCCTCCGTGTCCGGCTCCCCCAGCGACGCCGGCTTTATGTCCTTTGACGAGTACGGCTCCAGCCCAGGCGGCGATCTCCGGCCCTTCTCCTCCTCCTCCACTGCCAGCAACCGCAGCAACACCCCCGAGTCGGTGGCCGAGACCCCCCCAGTGCGGGATCCGGGGGGCGGCACCGACCTCTACGGCTACATGGCGATGGAGCGGCCCCCGAGTGGCCGCCTCTGCTACCGGCCCTGTCCCGACGCTGCCAGCGACAGGTGCCATCGGAAGCGGACCTACTCCCTGACCACGCCGTGCCGGCAGCGACCCGCCGCGCCGCAGGTTTCCTCCGCCTCCCTCGACGAGTACACGCTGATGCGCGCCACCTTCGCCGGCAGCGCCGGCCGCCTCTTCCCCTCCTGCCAAGCCGGGGCTTCCCCAAAAGTGACCTACACCCCCTACCCCGAGGACTACGGGGACATCGAGATCGGTTCTCACCGCAGCTCCGGCAGCAGCAGCACCAATCTTGGCCCGCCGGCAGTAGGGGGAGGAGGGGGAGATGATGACGGCTACATGCCCATGACCCCCGGTGTAGCCGCAGCCTTAGGGCAGGGAAGTCGGGGCAGCGATGATTACATGCCCATGAGCCCCACCAGCGTATCTGCTCCCAAGCAGATCCTGCAGCCCCGGGCAGGGGTGGATAGCGGGTCCCCGGGGAACGGGAGCAGCTACAAGACCAGCTCGCCTGGGGAGAGCTCCCCTGACGATAGCGGGTACATGCGGATGTGGTGCGGCTCCAAGCTGTCTGTGGAGAGCTCAGATGGAAGGCTGAGTAACGGCGACTATATCAATATGTCCCCTCGGGACCCCCAGAATGGCCCCCAAGTTCCCTCCCTCACCCCCCCAGACTTCTTTTTCCCCCCATCAGGGCATGGGTCCAGTGAGCCCCCAAAGCCCAGCTGCTATTCATACAGCTCCTTACCCCGCTGCTACAAGAGCCAGGGCTTGGCAAAGGACAGCGACCAGTATGTCTTCATGAACTCCCCGGGGAGGATGATCCCGGAGGAGGCGGTGTGTGGAGCGAGCCAGTTGCCTGCAGGCACCTTCGCCCCCTCCAGCCACACGGTGCCTTCGCCCCTGCGGCACAGCCGGACCGAGAGCTTCCTTAGCCAGCGATGCCAGCGGGTGGCCCGGCCCAGCCGCCTCTCTTTGGAGACCTTGCGGACGGTGCTGCCCAGCATGAATGAGCACCCTCTGCCGCCTGAGCCCAAGAGCCCCGGTGAATACATCAACATTGACTTTGGGGATGCTGCTGTCTATTCTCCCCCCTCACTGCCTGCTGACAGCCCAGCCTCCTCCCTGGGCTCAGGCACGGGGCAGAGGCGCTCCCCTCTCTCTGACTACATGAACATTGACTTCGGGTCACAGTCACCCTCCCAGTCAGGCACGGTCTCGGTGGGCTCCTTGGAAGCTCTCTCACCAGGTTCTTCCTCCAGCACCAGCCAGCCCAGTGGGCGCTACCTGAAGGCGGCTGTGGGGGTAGCTTGTTCGTCGAGCCCGTCGGATGGTGGTGATTACACCGAGATGACCTTTGGCATGGCCACTACCCCACCTCAACCCATCGTTCAGAAACCAGAAAGTGCCCGGGTCACCAGCCCCACATCTGGGGTGAAGAGGCTCACCCTCTCTGGGGTGGAGGCTTTCATTCTCTCCAGCCCTCCCCCAGACCCGAATCGGGGGGCCAAAGTAATCCGGGCAGATCCCCAGGGGCGGAGGAGGCACAGCTCAGAAACTTTCTCCTCCACCACCACTGTGACTCCAGTGTCCCCCTCCTTCGCACACAACCCCAAACGACACAACTCAGCCTCGGTGGAGAACGTGTCCCTCAGGAAAAGCGAAGGCCTGGAGGAGGAGCAGGGGAGCAGTCCCATGTGCCGGGAGACCTCGGCTGGCTTCCAGAATGGCCTCAACTACATTGCCATTGATGTGGTGGATGGGTCCCTGGCAAACTGTGACAAATCCAGGTTGAAAGCTAGGCACTTCCTGAATGGGGGTATCAATGGAGTAGAGATGAGCGCCTATGCCAGCATAGACTTTCTGTCTCACAACCTGAAAGAAGCCAGTGCTGTGAAAGGTGAGTAGCTATGTCTGACAGTGCCTGCTGTGTGTGTTCGTGCTTTGTTTACCATCACAAGGTTGTGTGTTGTCGTGTCGTATCCCTCTCCGCTTCCTTAAAAATCACTTTTACCCCTTTTTACATGTCCTGTAATAAGCAGTCTTGGAGGAACTTGGTGGCTCTTTGTATGAGGAAAAAGGTTTAATTTTGGAATATTTCTTCATGTTTCAGTACTACTGTGCCATTATTATGAGTATATGCTTCTGGGTACCCCACTAGAAGCTGCTGTTTACATAGTTACTGTGTTTGGGCTGTATTCAAGAGTTTTCTTGTGTAAGATTTCGGAAAATGTGACCAAAATAGTTTATGCTAATGTAGCTTCTAAATACTATTTAAAAATGTGAAATGATTGAGTTAAAAACAGGATTGTTTGACTGAGGACATTAGATTGCAGAAACAATCCTTGGCTCTCTGGCTGAGAAAGTCTGTAATATCAAAATGAGAAGGATAAATTTAATATGATGGTTTTGAAATACCTTATCTCTTGCAAAAGTTTAACAGTAAATCACAGTGAGCGTGGAATGTAAATTTTAAAAATGGTAGTTCTTTCCGGAAGTCACTATATGCTTGAGCTGTTGGATGCTGTGTCACATATTTCACTTAAGGGCCCACCCCGTGGTGGTGTGTGACAGTGTTCCAGTTCATGGCTCATGGATCGCAAATGTCCGGTGTCAAACTGAAGAAATCTGAAACTTAGGGTGAGGGAGAATTTAGATTTTCAGTATGTAGCTGTTCCTTTAATTAGGTGCTGGTTATGCTGAAAAAGAAAAAAAAAAAAAGGAAAGAAACGAATTCCGTTCCTTCTTCCCCAAAATAGTAATCCACCTTCTCTCAGTGAGTGAGGGTTTGTACACTGCTGGGGGCTGGTTGAGGAGGGCACAGAACAGCCAGTCTGTCAAGGAGGAAAAGTTAATAATGAGACACTGTAAGGATTCTCTTGGCTCTTGGATTTATGCAAGACATGGTAGTCAAACCCTTATGCATATATAGCTGTAATATGTGTTTATGGGTCTAGCTGAGTGAAATGATAAACCATGAAAAAGTAGTTACTTGGAGGGGAAATAGGTATTGCTTATCTGTTCACTGTGCTGATAGAGGCATCGATAACAAGTGAGCAGCAGCAGCTTGTAAGAGCCACTTGCAGGGTTTTTTTTCCTTGTGTTTCCTTAGTAGCTAGTTGATTTTGAAGAAGAAAATATTTTCTCTTTTGATAGGAAGTACAGGAAGATGGAAAAGATGAGAGATCCACCGTTTGCAGAGCAAGCTTTGAACCTAATTAAGACGAGAGGATTGTTGAATGCAATGTCAGAGTTTGAAAAGATGAAGGCTTATTCTGAATGACTGGAAGGGTTGAGGGCCGAGCCTTGTTTGTCTCTTGCTTTTAGTTTTGCTGAGGTCGCTTTCAGGATCCTTGTGTGCCCGAGCCCGGTGCGGATGCTGCATTCCCTGCTCTCCTTGCCCGGCCTTGGGATGGCGGTCCCGGGCGCCAGCAGACGATCACGCCCCTTTGCTTTGCAAACGGATTTTTCGCAGAAACGAGGAGCTTGTCTCGAGCCACCTACAGCCCCAATTGCAAACGAAGCCCGCTGTTGGGAAAGAGCTATTTCCACAGCATTCCCCAAACTGCTGACCCTCGGGGGGGTGGGGGGCGGGCTCCGGTTCCCGGGAAAACCCGGCGCGGGAGCGCGGCCGCGGCAGGCGGCAGGCGGGAATGGGAGCGGCGGGCGGGCAGATAAGGAGAGGGGAACCGCTGTCCTTCCCATCCTGTAAACAAAAGGATAATGCGGTGAACGCAACGGTGTTAATGTGGTGCGCGGCTTACAGCGGAGAGAGCTCAGTGCTGCTGCTGCGTGTGTTTGTCCAAGGACGGTTATAGGCTTGCCTTATTTTAATATTTAATCTGCATGTGTGTTTGTTTTTCCTCTTTCCCGTAAGCTTCTAAACGCAGATCACATGGAGCAGTGGTGCGGGGAGGCTCGTTGGGATTGACCCTATCTGTAGGAGGTGGGCTGTCTTCTCCAGCACCTCGCTTCCCTGAGAAGGGTGCCAGCCTGTAGGGTGCACTCAGAGGTATGGGATGCAGGGATGGATGGATGGATGGAACCAGAGTCAGGTCAAGGTAGTAAGGAAGAACCTCACACCATCAGCATCCTCAGCCAACAGTGGGTTGGGTACCAAAAACGGGGCATCAGGTTAATTGCACTTGTGGCAGCCAAACTGGGAAAGTCACAGCATGGGAAAGGAGAAATACATCACAGAGGACTTCATTGGTGTAAGTTTAATCATATCATAAACTTTTGCGAACTTCCTAGTTTCCCTTTTTGTTTTTATTGGGATTTCACACTAAAGTTTGTTTATGGAAGGTGTTCTGCCAGTGCTTAAGGGTCACCCAGAATTCTGCTAATGTATTTGAGTTTCAAACATTGTGATTTGGGAGACTACTAAAAATTTCATGTTTTACTGAGAAACAGATTCCGTTTAAAGAAAACTGTATTTTGCGCATAGATTATTTCAACGGTAGTAATTTGGGTAGATTTAAGAAAATCTAATTCTGTAAAAATTACTGGTTTGCACAAGAGATAGCTTATATGATCAGCATTGTTTGTTTAGATAGCACTTTTTTCAAGCTTTGTTTTTAACTACATTAGAAAAGTGAGAAGTTTTACTTCAAAAACCAAGAGTGGTTACTAGTAATTCTAAAATGATGGAGAATCCACTTTTATTTAATATTTAGAACAGGAGACTCTGAGGTACAGAGTATACAAACAAGCTCCTTTTAATTACCTTCTGAGAAAATTAATATTTTGATTTGTGCAAAATACATGTAAAAAACCAGTGGGTTCTTCCTTAAGGTCTGTAGCAGTGGTTATATTTTCATGTGGCTAAATGTTTTAAGGGAAATTATTTGTATCATTTGAAGGTGGCTTGCTTTCACATGCAGTGTGTTTCTAGGCTATCAGTAACTTGCCTCTGCTGTAGGGAGTGCTGTGCTTTTTGAAATCTCTGTCCGTATTATCCTGTCATGGCAAGAGCAAGGAGTGCATCCACAACTGCTGTCAAAACAGAACAGTTCAAAGGTTGCTTGAAATTATTGCTTCATTTAGTTTTACTATGTTCTGAAAATGTGCAAATATTTAGGAGTTGGAGAAACAATTGCCTTCATCTGATATGTAAATAAAATAATACTGTTACTGGTGGGTAGAACTTGTTACTTGCTAATAATTAGCCTTTGTTCTTAAATTATGACTGCTTTTTTGCTTAGAAACATATGAACTGTGTATGGATTTAATTATTTATGGAGATGTTTACACTCATTTTTCTCATAAAGTGTGAATTACTTATTCCAGTATATTTATGACAGATTATGCTCAACAATGATGTGACTTCTTATGGTGGATCTTAGTTCTGTTGAAGTCAAATGGGAGTTTTGTTTCTGTCTCAATGGGGTTAAAATTTTACCCTTTGTGTGTAATCCTGGAATTCTTAGTTAAGATTACCATTACATTTAGTGGGTGTATAATAGGGAATTTTCCTTAATCTAAATCACCAGAGTGGGTAGTCTTTATAATTTTGTTTTCTTTTCCATTCACAGAGTGCTCTATAGTTTTAACTTGTAAATGTTTCTAGTAGTTGGTCTAGTTTTCCAAAATTGAACAGATACTATGTGTAGTAATGCAAAAAACCTTGAGGGTTCTTTCTCTCCTGTGTCAGTTTCTTTTGCCTTGATTTGTTTGAAGAAGTCATCATCTGTAATGCATCTACTTAAAATCGTAATAAGCTGATTTTTGATAACAATTATCCTCCCCCTGCACTTGTCTTGTCAATTAGCTTTTAGTTTTGTGAGGGTTTTATGGTTGCACCTAAACAATAAAAAGCCTGTTTTAAGAAATCTCTTCCTCTGTTTTTCTAATGGCATTTTAGATTGTTGAAGACATAAACTATGTTTCCTTTTCCTTTGGGATTACTTTGCACAATAAATTATATTATTAAGTTGTTTTTTTGACCACCTCTTCATATGCCAACTGCCAGAAAGTTTTGGTTCTCAGAGCAACATGAGAATGTTTGTCTCTTTAACAAAATTAATGCTCATTTTAAAATTACTTCTTAAAAGTATTAAAAGAACTATATGCTGTGTTAGAAATATATATATCTTTTAAAGTCTCTTTTTAATAAATCCATTGTAGTAGTTTCTCTTACTGTTAAGTTTTGTAGGAACATCAAACTAACAGCAGAAAGAACTGAGCTACTTTTAATAACTTACATAGCGTTTTTAACTTACGCTTAGAATTAAAAATTTGAGGTTTTCTTTCAAACATCTCGAAATTCACTTACTGTCTTTCAGATGGCACTTTGCAGGTGACCAAACCAAAATGGTTAGATCTGAACCTAGCAATGCCACTTGTGAAACACAAAATGTAAACTGAAATTATCTAGGATTAAATGAAGTCCTTGATATTTTAAATTATGTTGATTATATGGGTGTCAGCTTGTTACAAGCAGATAGGATATCATGATGTCTATTAGTCTTTTTTTTTTCTTTATACTTTAAATTATGTTTAGCTATGCAGCTCGTAGAAAGAATGTCGTGGTTACTTTGAGTCATTTAAGATAAATTGTTATAGACCAAGTTGAATGGTGGGTTTGTTCTAAAATGAACCAGTACAGTCATTGCTCAAGGCAGAGGAAATGCTTAGGCTGATGATTGCTTCTGATTACTTGATTTCTTTCAAGATAGCTACAGAGACTAACGTTCGTTTGTAAGTTAGAAGAATAAAAGAGTGTTTGGATAGAAAAAGCATTAGGACATGTTTTATATGGTGGGGTTGGTTTGTTTTTGGTTTTTTTTAAAGGAGAGACAAACATGGGTTTCTTTACACTTGATTTACTCTTATTTTTAAATAGCGTTAATTACACTGGAATGCTGAAGTGGTTTGTAAGCTGAAGCACAGCAAGCATCCACTGAAAAATTTAGCCAGTTACTGTATGTAATCTAACTTCCCTCCCTATTCAGCAGTTAAATGGCAGCATAGTTACATCCAGGTACTTTCTGTCTATCAGTTTTTCTCTAAAACCACCATTAATATGTTTCTTTTTAAAGTAATAAACATCTACAAAAATGGTTGTATCTGTGGCTTTTTTCTTCTGAATTTGTTGAAATATAGTATACTTTTTATATGGGTTGTCCATACGGTTTTTTTCTTCGTGTCTGTGTTCATTGTGTTAGTCATGATATGGCAAATTTTGTGTAAGTTTTAACATTTAAGTTGAACATTTAACAATGTGTAATAGCAATTTAAAGTTTATATGTTGACTGATTTGATAAATTAGGATGTGGAATTACGAGAGTTCACAACTCTCTGGGATTTTTTGTAGTTTCTTACAATGTTTGCTTAGAAGTGATCTGTGTATGTATGGAAATCAGTATTATCCCTTGAGTTTTTAGAAGATGGTGTAGTGACCTCCAGAGTTCAGATATGTTTTCTTTGTGTCTGTTGTCTGGCATGTAGTTATTTTTAAAGTTTTGTGCGTATGTATGTAGGGGGTCAAGAGTGGCAGCTTCGAAAAGCCAAGTTCAGCTCAATAGTCCCCTTGTTGCCGGTTGTTGAAAAGGCGGCTCTCCTGCAGCAGAGTTTTCAGAGGAAAACTTGTTCGTTTGTTTGTTTTTGTTGTTGTTGGGGTTTTTTTCTACGCGTGTGTTTGTGTCAGCTGTCTTTAGCTATCCAGCAATGTGGGCTTCTTGGATTAGTCAGTCTGCCAGGGCTCTGGGGAACCAGCAGCAGTAAACAGAACCAGCAAAGGTGGCTGCTCCCATTGTCTTTTAAATGCAAGTTATAAAGTAGCATGCGTTTTCCCTGCATCTCAGTCAGCTTCGGAGGAAGCCAGGATGACTGGTTTAGATTGTATTTGCAGTTTCCACGCCAGTACAGGTAGAATGAATCCCTCAGTTGCAGGGTTGTGTTTGTAGTTAACGCAAGCATTTAAGACTTAGGTATTACAAGCCTGATGCAAACCACAGAAAAATCAATGCAAAGATTGCTTTCATCTTTACAGAGGGTCACCTAAAAGTACATTTCTTGGCGTGTTAAAGTGCTAATACATTTAGTAATGTTTGAGGCTCAGTGACAGCAGTAGTTTGTAATCCCTGTGTTGCCAGTTAAACAGTAAAGAGCAACTTTCCTAAAGAACAGGTAAGTGCGTGCTTTTTTCTGTGGAGTTACGCTATTTCTTGGTAGCTCAGGTGACAAATTGACTACTAAACTGGGACTGTTTAGGAAAGATTTTCAATCTGATGATGAGAAATGCCTTTAGAAATTAATTTAAAAGACCAAGGACAATACTTGGAGTTCTGTTACTATTTTTGCTTTAAAAAAATATTTCAAAACATTCTCAATTTTTTTTTATCAGTGATGATGACCCCAAATTGTGTATAGCTGTATCAAAAATAGTAATTTTCAAAAATCAAGTTCTTGCTCACAGTGCAGGGCAAATACAGTCTGGAAAGAGGCTTGTTACAAGTGAACAGTGGGGCGATACTTTCCAAAATAAACATCTTTGATGCTAGGGTGTTTTTTTCTGTTTGTTTTCAAATCCGGAGTTGCCCATCTCAGTTAAATAAAAGTTATTTCAGAGTGTGTTTTTTATCTCAGTAAATCAATCACAAAAATAGTTAGGAGAAAACCCAAGCCACAGACCAAAGCCCCCACCTCTGATGGTAACATCTACGCTGCACAAGAGTAATGTAATAGCTTTATTGCATAGATTAGGAATGATGCAGTGTTTTGTTTACATTATTTGTCAATCTCTTCAGCATCCTGGAGGAGAACACTTCCTTCCTGGCAGATGGCAGCCCCAGGGCCATGCACCTGCCATTACAAGCACTACACAGTAGTAATCTACCCCAGCATTGCTGTTGACAAGAGGCTAATGATTGGAGACTGTCTGCCTGACAGCCTAAACAAAATAGGAACATATTTGTCCTTCAGCGAGGGTCTGAGAGATCTTAGGTAGGACAGTCAGGACAGTATGCTGAAAAATTATAGTGGGACTTAGGTTAGACCTCTTTGGTAGTGTTTGCAGTACGAGCCACTTGTAAGATAATGATGCTTCGAAAAGCAAACCGTGTCTCAAAGAAGGGATTTTCTGTTTCTCTGGCAGAGAGCTAGCTAACGTGTATTAATAGCTCAGTGTTGATGGGAGGAAGGCTTGCGTGATTCCCTGGCTGCGCCGCTGTCCTCTGCGGCGCAGTCTGCCCTCGCTGGGAGCAGGGAGTCGGATGCACTTGTGCTGGTAAATGGGGCCATGAGCACTGTTAGAAAGTCAGAATGTCTCTTTAATTGTTTGAGTGGTGTGTTTGGTGTTTGCATAATGCATTCCTATTTCAAGAATTTGATTTGTAATTCTATATGTTTTTATTATGACATTAGACCAGAGTCTCTTATTTTATTTTTGTTCATTTCTCTTATCATATGTGTATGTTTGCTTTTCTTCTTTGAAACTAGTGTGGGCGATGTTTCTAGGGGACACTACCCAAGGCAAGGGTATCTTTGAACTAGGCCAGGATGTTCTTTGCTAAATTTAAAAACTACCCAAATATTACCCAGAGTTTGTAGGGTATTAAGCAGGATTACATGACGCACGGATTAGACATTGTTGAGCAGCTTGTTTTTGTTTGAAGGGGTCAGAAATGGAGGCACTGGGGCTCTAGTGTGTTGCCAAAATAGCGAACTTGCTGATAATTACAAACGGCAGAAGTTTCTTAGAAACAGTAGAGCACTTTGGAGAACTTTCTAAGCTTTCTCCAAGTGATGCTTCAGTAAAATTTGTTTGATATGTGCTGTGATGATGAGTGTAAGGTACAAAACTCACTGTTCTATTGAGTTTCAATTTCCAAATCTGTTTCACAGATACTTTAAAGTAGACTAAGAACACCACTGTAAGTGCAACTTGAGGCAGAGGACTTTGATTCTCTTCAGTCAAAGACAAATCAATAAATCATTCCAGTAACAGTGGGAAAATCATGTCAATGAAATAAGATCTAAGCTGGTTTAGATTTTCTCTTACATTGTGTCCTCTGAGGCAGTATATTATTTTAGAAAGTGTTTAAGACAGTCATGATGTCTACCTCATTAAACTGAGTGGCATTGTCAAGGTAATGTATGGAATTGGAATTATGAAGCCTTTTTTTATTTTGGGTTGGTTTGTTGGTGTTTTTTTCTTTTGTGATTTTTTGTTTGTTTGGTTTGGTTTTGCTTTGAATCTAGGCTTTTTTTCACTGGAAGTCATAGTATTGATTGAACAAGACATATGATAGTCTTTTGGGGCTGGGTTAGACTTAACTCTTTATGTAGAAGGCAGTGGTGTTGAATAGTTGCTCGAGAACAAGAAAACAATGTTTTTGGCTTAGTCTGCCTTCACTGATGGAGATAATTGAGGCTATAGAAACTTACTTGCAATAACTGGTAATGTTACATTTAGCATTATTTAAAAGAATAAGAGTAGAATTGACAAATGAATGCAAACCTCATTAGTTTTCTAGTTAATGCAAAACTTTTACATCACCAAATTGACTGCTTCAAATACTGTGGTCTCTCTCATGCGTGTATTACTGAGAAGTTATGGAGTGAATTGCTTCTGTGGTCTTTTTACTGGTTTCTCTGGTAGTGATTTTTTCAAAAAACCCAGTGAGTGGTTTTTAGTTTACTGCAGAAGGCAAACCAAATGTCAGGTGATGCATCTAACCAAAATTTTCACTTGGACCTAAAAAAGACTTCTTGCGATGGAATAATGAGATTTGGAACTGGAAGGTGGAGGTAAAGTTCTTCTGAAAGTCAGTTGGACTCAGTTATGTTGCACATCATTCATTTTTACATCATAAACATTTGGTAAAATTTATAGGAGGGTGGACTTGCATCTTCTACAACAGCTTCCAGTCCTGAGCAATTAGTTCTGCCAAAATTAATGAAATATAACTATAATAATACTGTCTTTCAACATAACAAAAAGAAAAGTTACACTTTCATTATAACAATCCTGTATAGAAATTTTAAAATTTGTCTTGGTGATTACCATGAAAGTTGTTTGTGAACTATGAAAAGTCACTTTGTTTAAAATTATTTACAACTAATTAGTTTTAATCTAGCATAAAACTTCAAATATTTATGTTTGGATTTGGATTCAATCTTGTATAACAATACAAGGTTACATAATTTTTTGAATGTTGAAGTTACAGAATAAGAGCTCGTGACTTCAACAGTAGTTATAGGAAATTAACTATCTGGAGGAGCATTAGGAATAAATATGTGTGTATATATGACCCTGATGCACAGAATACTTGAAAGGATTGGCCATAAACTTAAAACTATTAGTACTTACTGTTTTGTAATCTCAATAGTCTAGCAGTTACTCTCACAATTACCAGTGAAACTCTAACATGCTCTAATGAATGCCAGGGTAATGTTGCTTTCTTTAGGATATCTACAGAAAGGTGACTTATTATACGGTTCTGTTTTAATCTTCAAATGTCAAATGAAAATTCAGTAAAAATAAGCTTTTAACTTTAACCTTAACTGATGTATTTTTAAATAAATGGTAGATTGTGTGGGCTCTAAATAAATAAATAAATTGATGATACTTGGATGTCGAGTGTTAGCCAATAGGATGATTTCCAGACACAAATGATCTGATGTATTTCAGCACTGTAAGTGATTTCTAGTGTAGGTCCTCTCTTCCCCCCCAACTCCTTCCCCCCCCCGCCCCCATTAGTGTGAATATTCAAGGGGCAGTAGACTGGAAAGGTTAGTAAGATATGGTATCATGAGATAGTATATCTGTTATTAAAAAAAAAAAAAGATCAGAACTTGATGGTAGCAAAATGTTACTGATTTTTAGTAGAAGTCAGATTCAGCCCTCAGGAAGTAAATTGATGGACATTTATTTTAGTACACGTACACTTGACTGTGTGAGGAAGTCAAAACAACAGCTTAGATCTTGCAGCTTGGGTGAGCACAGTGGAGCTGGTGTGCCTGAAAGCAGACAGAGCAGGGCCGTGCTGTGAGTGAGCTGTGTAGGATGTTTGGATGCCAGGCTGCTGTTTGGTGGAGTCATTGTGAGGGGTCATTTAGAGAGTCTTCTGAGTCTGAAATTATTCCTTAAGTCTTGAGTCTGCTTCATCAGTCATGAACATGGCAAGCTTTAACTTGCCGTACTGGCCATGTGGATGCTGTGTTGTCATATTAAGAGAAAATGCTGCAATGTTTTCTATTCCTCTTACTCCTTAGTAGATGTTTTCAGTTTTCTGGTTTCTCATAAATTGGCTGTTGTCACTTTTACAGGGTGACAACATTTCAACTGTACTGTTTTAAAAAAACATACTGGGAGTTATTTCCATGATATTTTGTGTCATGTAGATTTCGGCTGGTATTCCACTTACTTTGCTGAAGTATTCTACTCTCCTTTGCTGAAAAATACTGTTGATTTAGTGCAGCTTATGCTGTATGCTTAAAATGGCATAGGAGAAACAGAATGAAGGGTTTATAATAATAAAAAAGAAAGGAAGAAAAGGTGCTGGGACTTTAGAACAAGTTCATAGGAAATAGCGAGCTCTTTTGAGAAGTGATGCATAGGAGACAACTTCAAACTCTCCACCTCTAGCAGAATGAAGTGTGTGCATCCTGTCTTTAGTCGGGTGTCTTAATCCCTTTATCAGGCACTCATTTTTTGCCTGTCTTCTTGAGAGATTTTTCAAATTTGTTTTCTATGGGTTACCTGAGCAGCTGACACTTCATTCTACTCTGAAGACAAAGTTCTGTTAAATTCTGCTGAAGATGTCAAAACAGTGGACAAAGAAATCTTTTATCAAACCTGTATGTAAAATTTCTTTGCAATCTTAATTTTATTTTTTTACCATGTAAACTCATTGGTTTTGGGGCTGTGAAGTGGCTTTATCTTATTCATTAGTATAGCTGTGTGTGTGTGTACCTGAGCAAGATCTTAATTTTGATTCTGTAGTCAAACATTTTAGTATGTCTCAAAATATATTAACTCATTATTTGCATCAGATTATTTTCTTGCTCCAGGTAAGAATTAGCCTTGTTTGTATTTGATACATAAAAGCCTGTTGTCTCATATTTGGTAATTGTAAATTAATTCAGCAGCAAGAGGAACATATGTAAATTCTGTGATTTAGTTTAGGAAAAATGTTGAAAATAAGTGGTACAGGATATAGTATACAGTGGTTATGACTGTAGTGGTTGGAATGAACAGCCTTACCATCTGTCTTTTAAGTTTGAAATTCTGTTTCTTCATTGAATCACATGCTACTGGAGGTTTTTTCCTAGTAGGTGTATTTTTCTTGGTGTATATGGTGACAATATTCTTTAACTTCCTGTTTCTGGAATGTGGTAACTTTTAATTTGACAGAGATTTCAAAGATCTTTTGTAGCAGAGATGAGATATTAATAGGGAAGCTCAGAACCATTTCTCTTCTTTGTCGTGGATTGTCTTGGGTCCTTCTTTTGGCCATTTGTAACCACATAATATCTTTCTGGAATAGTAATAATTAATTGCTTCAATTAATTTTTCAAGGTACTTTAGCTAAAAATAGCTACTGGAAATAAGGACCTCTAATACATTCCACAGACTATTTTGAACTGTAATTTGAAAAGCTTTGAAATAGAGAAACCAGTCATTTACAGCCGGTTCATTCTGGGTTTATTTTATATGTCTTTTATGGACACTGGTAGATGATTTTGTCCAAGACTTATTCCTGCTCTATAGTAAAGTGTGTCTGTGGTCTCTTGTCTCAAACCTAGATTGAATGTGAATTGTTGTTTTTGGCTTTTTTTTGATGATGATAGTTGGAGAGGCTGAGGCATCAAAGTGAGACACTCAAAATCGCTGTATCTTTTATTAGTGCATCAGGTTGCTAGGTTGCTTGGTTTTTTCCTCCTTGTAAACAAGCAGCTTGTGTTTGCTGTGGAAATGTTTTGGTAGGATTGTTTAGCCCAGATAGGACAGGATTATTTGCAAGCTGAGGGAGGATATTTCAGAGGAGGCAATTTATCGGTGTTTTTCCTAATAGGTTTTGTGAAATTCAGCTGTGCCGGGATCCTCTTTGGTCTGATGGACACGACTCTAATTAAAAGGCAGAGGCTATGGGTTAACCACAGGACATGAGAATCTTAAGGGACCTTCATGTGTGTGTCCTGAGTGAAGCTGCTTAGTGTCTTCCATGTTACAGATTGCAACTCAAGTGTCTCCAGTACGTCCTAAGGGTCCGTGTTCCTGGTTTAGATTTCTAGATGTATGGTGGTTTTTTTCATCTAGTGGATGTTCTTGCACTTTATGCAGAGCTGAGAGATTTGGTCCAGTCTGTAATCCCTGCATTTGCACTTTAGGAGGCTACCAAAAGACTCCTCTTCAAAGAAGGATCTCTCTTCTCTAAGTAGTCACTAGGAGGACACAGGTGCCTTTTACGTATGGAAGAGGCTGGTCAAAGCCAGACTTGGAGATTGGCACAAAACCACCTCCCTTGACCATAGAATGAGCCTATATGCTTGGCATAAATGGAACATCTAACTTCCAGAGATCTGCAGCTTGTGAGATCAACCTTGCTGTGTAGAGTCTTATTTTAAGCAGAAGAACTTGAATGTGGATCAGCTGGCATAGTTAAGTATTCCTGCCTGACCCGGACTGTATGTTACTTAGTTGATGATGTATTGTACTTGTTCAGTAAATGTGAAATTAAAAGGAATTTGTGTTCTCTCTAGCTGTGCAGCTTCTGCACTGTTGGCTGAACACTTTGCAATATATTTCCTGGTCAATCACAATATGTGAAATATGCAACAGTATCAAGGCCTTGGCACTTGCAAGCAAGCTTCGGCTTTAAAGGTGCAGATGCCTTGGGGGAAGTACTGGTGTTTTGCAAATCATTTCTTCATGGCATTGCCTGTGATCTTTCTGTTCTAGAACAGCATCATAGCTTTATAAAGGCTCAGCTGCTGCATTGTATCCTACAGGAAGTCATAGCTCCTTAATATGATATCCTGGGGTGTTCATCACACCTGTTTTAGATGTCCTAAGCAGCTTTAGAGAGCTGGGATTCTGGCAGTAGGAGAAAATACACGCAGGTCTTGATGTGCTAGAAAGCCTCCCTGAAATTTAGGGGAATTCTCTGCTAAGCATCGTGGGACTAGAGCCAAACTCTAAAGTACTCCATCTTAAGTGACAAAGATGGGTTTTAATCTGTTTTATAGAAACAGTCCTGGCAACATAATACAATTTCAGAAAGATGACAGTGTCAGTTATATAGTTGTGTGGTCAGACGTATTGCTATAAGTAAAATGTATTTTTAAAAAATGCGGTATTGGTACTGGTGAGCCTTTTTTAGAAAATTAAGTGTAATTGGTTGGTTATAAATATATTTGCTGGCAACAAATATGGGGAGCCATAAAACAAAACAAAGACACCTGTGTAAGAGCACTTGGGAGAACAGGAAAAAACTGGTGGAACACTGGAGTACAGCTCTGTTTCTGTAAATATTTACTGAGAGCTCTTACAATTACGGAAGAAAGTGCATGTTGCACTGGAGCTAGTAATGTTGCAAGTAATTGACACTAATTTTTTGGGTCTTTTTAAAGAAATCCCTTTGAAGCTTTGAGAAAAGTGCTGTGAAAGCACACTGTGCTCTGACAGCGTAGTATTTTTCGTATTTTAACAGGTTGGGGTTTTTTTGTTTGTTTTTTCTTGAGGGAGGTAACATTTTGTACTGCAGTCTCATGGCTGAAAAAACAATGAAATAAGTGTTCTTTTCTAAACTGAGATTGATTGCATGTCTCAGGTATTCTTGTTCCTGACAGTGGGTAAAACTTTGTGCTTTGCATTCACCTTTACCTTTCTTAAAAAAGCAAAGCTTTAGCGTCTGCTTGGTCTTTCAGAGCAAATCATTCTGGGCTTGCTTCACTTTCTCTGCAGTAAACTATTAGATGGGGAGGATTCAAGGTGCATCCAGTGGAGCTGGCAACAATTGCGTTCATTCAGTATAATCTGTGTTTCTTGCTTGAGAAAGAAAGTAAAATATGAGTAAGAAAGAGGAGATAATTATATGCTTTCTGATTTCACAAATTATTTTATGACCAGCGCCCAGTTTTGAAACTGGTGTTCTCAGAAGATAAGTTTTAACCACCTAAATTACTTTTCTAAACAGTCCAGTAAGCTTTTTGCTTCTGCTTTCCAACCGAGTTAGCCTTTGGGAGTGATACATGACATTATGCCCGTGTGACAAAAATACATCTTTTCCTTTCATGTCTCAATATAATACCAACTTCTCTATGCAATAAAATCCATATCAGCTTCAGAAAGAAATGTTAATTCATCTCTAGATTAAAGTCAGAGAAAGAAGTTACGGATTCCCGTTTGTTTTGAGAATGCAACATAAAAATATTTTTTAATTTTTTCTGGCATTTCTCAGCAAAGTATTTGATTCAAGGGAGAAGTAAATTTGTAAATAATAAATCTACAAGTATCGTTCTTTGAGGCATCATTTTGGTTTGGTTACTGGGACATTTGTTTATTGAAGGGGTAGTGGGAAATGTCTGCTGGGGGATTGTGTTAGAGTGGCTGTTTTTGAGGAGACTGGGTGGCTTCTGTCGAGTGATAAGTATTCAGGCTCAAGAAGGTGAAGGCATTGAAATCAACAGAGATGGGGCACCCTGCTAAATTTGTGATTCTGGCTTTCAGAAAGTATACACTGTGCCAAGGGCTACAGTACCAAGGAAGTTAAGAAGAGCTTGGCTCATGGTCTTTTACAAGCTGGCTTGTCCTTATAGGTAAATCATTAGAAGGTAAAGAGAACTTTGGGTAGTATCTCCATTTGCATATCTTGGATTTCGTATGCAGCTGCTTTTGACCCTCTGTCAGAGAGAGGAAGCTGGATTAGGGGAGATTATAACCTGCTTCAGTGCAGCACTTTTGTACTGTATTGCTCACTTCACTAAATGGTTTCAGGGAGGTTGGGAGTGGTGCTGTATTTTTCATCATGGAACATGATGAAACTTCTTGCCTAGCTTCATCTTTCCCCTACTTCTCTGTTACTGGCAGATTCACATTGACAAAGGTGAGGCCACAAAAGATTTCTAGAAAAGCATTGATAAAATTGGAAAATAATCCTTTAAAATCTTTATCCTACTTCTGGTTGCTCAAGAGTTTTAAGTGTGGATGTGGCAACAAGAGAATGCTGTAGGGGAAAGGCTGCCCTCCTGTGCATGCCAGGTTGTTTCTCTTACCCTTTCCCTGCTTTCTTTTTCTCTCACTTCTCTCCCTGTGTATCTCTTCTGCGAGAAGATGGATTTCTCTGGACGTATCTCCTAACCTGAAGGTCCAAAAGCTGCAGTAGCCAGCTAACATTTAGTGTGTGACCATCCACTGTGTTTAGATGGCAGGTGAGATGCCTAAGTGAATGTATCTCATGCCAGGGCTCTTTCAGTCTCCTTGGTAAGCTCTCTGAAGGTCAGTTTACAAAACAAGAGGGTGGTTGACTCTGAAAGTTGAGGAGAGCCTTGTGTTTTAAAACATGCTACTCTCTGGAAGATAGATGTCTTCCTCGAGGATGCTCTTGTAAATCTGAACTCTCTTTTGGTACTAGGTGCCTAAGCCCATTTGGCAGTGATGGAGGCAGGGATTAGTCTTTGACAGAGTGCCTGGCTGTAGTGTTTCAGTTCCCCTCCCCACAATATTTATGAGGCAAGGGCACTTACCTGGGACTGACCAGTGTCTAGTACCTTTCTGGCTGAAAAGAATCTCAGCTTTTCCCCTCACCACCTTATGGCATGTCTTAACCATATATTGTTTGGTAGAGTGCTCTGGTTCTTTCTTACTGCAGCTGTTTTCATGGAATAATTAGATATCCACTGTAATGGAAAGGGAGACTGAACATGACTTCCCACAACTTACATGAGTCCTTATCCCTGTTCCTATGAATATTTAAATTTTTAATGTGAATATTTCTTCAATTTAACCAGTGGAAAAGATTGCTTTTTATCCCAAGTGAGAGAGGGAAAAAACATACTTTTAAGCTCTTTGAGGACACTCTAATGTTGTGTTTTCAGGCATGTGTTTTCAGCCTAGTAGCTCTTGAATTTTGGTATTGCCCATTGTTACCTAGAATGGCAGTCAAGCTCTCACTTGCAGATCTGAACCAGAAGTAGTCTGTACTTTTTTTTTTTCCACCTCACTGTTACCTGCTGGAAATAGGACAACTAACTTTGATGGCATTTCGGTTGGCAGTTGTGTGAGAATATCAAGCTCTGCTCCACAAGAGCTCTTCTTCCTTGTCAAAACTTGTTGACCTTATTAATGACTACTGATATAAATTAGAAGAGGCACAAATATGCCTTTGACATCCCAGCTGAGCAAACTTCCCAGCAATTGTAAAGGTGTGTAAAAGGATATAATCTCTGTTCTTAAAATGAATACCAAGTTGTATACCTCACAGAGTTTGAGGTCTTTCAGACCTCTTACTCATCACAGCCCAGTATGAAATAGGGCAGAAGAATTGTTGCTTAGAAGTTGCTGTTTTTTCCGCTTGACTCTAAGGAGTTGGAATGGCTGGCTCCTCATGGGGAGTAGGTCAGAAATGCAGAGATACACACAGAGTTTGGTAGAATTTAGCTGAACGTTACCTATGGTGTGCTTTTGGGGCAAGCCTGCTAATTCAGTTGTTGTGTCTCCAGAGATGGGGTTGGTAGGTAGTTCAGTGTGTTAGTCACTGATCCCTTCCACCCTCGCCCTTCATCACTTGGAAGGTGAGCATGTTGTTTTGCAAAAATTCTGTCTCTTAAGAAACTTCCAGCCTCACTTTGTGTGCAAAGTGGTATTGCTGGAGTTCCCACATTGCTGGCAGGCTGCACCTGGGAAGAGCTGCGCTCTCTCCTTGGTGTAGTGAGCAGAGCTGTAAATTCAAGCCAACAGCCACACTGAGGCCATGTTTGTGGTGGGGGACTTGAACCTGCGCTGATAGAGGAATAGTGTGGTGGTTGTAAGGTGGGAGGCAATTTCACATGTATGATAATGGTCATCAACCAAGAGCATGCCTTCTTGTTCCACGATGGGGAGATGCTGTGTGTGTACTGTGGAGTGGCTCTTTGGCTGGCTGCCACGGACGGATCTCTCCAGTGGCAAATTTTCTATGCATCTTCCACATCTGCTTCTGCATATGTGTTTCTGTCCTTCTTACAAACTCCCAATGGAAGGGCAAAAGGACTAAACATTTTTATTTTCTAGCATTTTGTTTGTACAGAGAAAGCTGCTTGATTTTGTTTCATTTCATGTAATGCTTTTAAATGGTTGTATACCCAATTTGCAAGGGAGACAATAGTTGAATGTATTTCAGATAGTACTATGTTGAGGGGTTTCTGTCTGATTTATTTTATCCCTAATCATGGGATTAAATGCCATCCATACAAACTTGTTTAATAGTACACATTGGCTGTAGCTCTGAAATTAAGAGATATAATGGCAGCTGTATTAGATTAATCCTGGGAAAAACGAGCATGTCTAGTTTCTTAATTTTAAATTAGAAGTGGCTATATTTATTATGATTGATATGGAAAATGTATTTCTGTACCAGCACTGTAAATTCATTATAATTACATTTGTAAGTTTAATCCTTTATTTTCCACATAATTACATTTTAATGTTTAGTTATTAGTACTACAAAATCTATAAGAATCTTGACAAAATTATATGAAACACAAATTATATCAAATTCTGAAGTCAACTAAGCATAGCCCACATTTTCATTTGTACTTCTACTATAGACTCGACTGCTTAAACTCCAGTGCAAGATCATAGGTAAAATAAGTATTAGTCATGTAGATATATGGCATCAAGTACAAATTGTTTTGCTTTTTAATACCTTTGGTTAAAAGTTGATGCTCATTAGAAATTCTGGGAGATTTGTCCATGATGTCAGATGAACATTCTAACCTCTTGACAGTATGCTCAGGCATACAAACCCAAAAGGTATTTGCAGGTACTGACATGCAACATCTTTTTTCCAGATAATCTAGCGGTTTGTTTCCCACTTTAAAAGTTAATCTTTCCCCATGGTTATATTAATGCAGTTCAGGGCGATATTATTTCTAACCATTTGACACAATAGTTAAAAGTACTGTGAAGCTCATTTTAATATAGATTACTGTGGATGCAAAATCCCTACTTTACTACTTTAAAGAAATTTAGTGATTTTTTTATTATTATTGTTTGTCATGAGGAATATATGTTGACCAGATGCTTGCTTTTTTTAAATTCATAAAACAACAGAGACTTATCTGAACAACATCATGTACTGTTTCTTAGTGGAATAACGTATCAAAAGAGTCTAGTTACTTGGTGCAGCATGTTTCCAATTATGATCAACCATGACTTGTTTAAAAAATGAAAATAATGTGGCTTTTTCATTTCATGGTTTAACTTGTTTTTCTCATCAAATGTGGAAACATTTTACTTTGGATGGATATTATTCATGAGCTTTGTAAACTTTTAGAGCATACTACTTCTTGTTTTTCTGCAAAGTGTTGGTAAAGTGAATGTTTAAGCTCTGATTGAAAGCTGTTCCTCTGACAGTGCCTGTGCTCAGCTTTATTTGGTAAGAGTAGCCCTGCTGAGTGGAGCTTAGGTTCTCTGGAATTACTTGTGGAGAACCATGGCTCAGCACATGAGTTGTTCTGTTATCTTTAGCAGGGTTACCTATCACATCAAGTACAGTATTCACTGCATTGCTTAATGAGAGTTGGAGCCAGGTCAGGATTTGGTTCCCCCTGTGCACTTCCCAGTAGTGTCCTGGGTAGCAGTCAGGCTGCATTTGCGTTTGGATGCTTGGCCAAGTTCGTGACCTTCCGATGTGTGTGCATCCTGTGATCCCTCCAGTAAGGAATCCCTTGGAGGCTGGGTCAGACCACCTCTGGTTGCTGTCAGTGCCCGGTCAGCAGGAGTTTATTACCATCAGGCCTGTGCTGTTCCTTGCCACCCTGAGCCCCGCTCTCTGCTCCACTTGCTTGCAGATACAGACTGCTGTGGGCATGGGGCGGTGCTGCCAAGGCTCAAGGCTCCAACCCGCGTGGGTGCCTTTGACCCGTCTCCTGCGGGGAGCCCAGCCAGCACAATGCCTGGTGCTGGAGAAAGCTGGAGGGCTGGGAGGGCAGTGTAACCTGCTGATGGAGGGTACACTGCTCTTTTCTGTGTGGCCAGCTGCTTTGCCCAGGGTCATACATCTCCTCCCAGGTGTCTGGTGTACCAAAGGCACCTCTCTGTGAGTGGGACTCCATTCCTTGGGTTGTGCTGTCTAATGGCCTGGCCTGATGCCCGCAGGCGTACGTGTTGTTAACCTCCAGGCTCAGTTGTATCAATAGGATTGCTCTTCCAGGAAAAGTTAGTTAGCAGAATCACAGCCTTAATCGATTTGGCAGACGGCATGGGGAGGAGAAACAAAGGGATAAAGCCACTGGATGATTTGCCTGGAGTCAGGGCAGAAGCCTGCAGCAGAGCTGGGGGTTCTGTGTCCAATGGCTGATGTGCTCTGGCAGTCACACTGCCAGTGGAATAAATTTACTGATTATGAATAACCAGCAACGTGTTTTGCCACAAGCCACATGAATAACTGTTTCTGCCTGTGTGCTTGTTAGCAGATGAAAATTATTTTTAGAAATTAAAAGAAAATTGTATTTGCTGCTTACTGACTTTGAAAATTAATAAGCAGAGTAGATCTCATTTAATTGACTAACCATTGTATTCTCTTCACAGTATATTTAGCAAGTCTGTGAGTATTTGGTAGTTTCATAGCAGTTTTGTGTGTGTGTTTATTCTCTGATTTATTCCCCAAGAAGCACTGGGAGAATCAGATGACTTAAGTAGTTTTGGAAACTCGGCAATGATCATAGATGCTTTTCTTAATAAAGCCCAAAACCAAAAGGAAACCTCAGTATTGACACAGTGCTGGAGTTTGTATTTTGATTAGTGCGTGCCCACGGGGAATGAAGCTACCAAAGAATATGTTTGTGTCCTGTAGGAATTTTGAGTTTCTGGATAAAGATGCTATATACTGCTGTGACTTGCTGTGTGAGTGGAATGTTGACCTGAGGCTTGAAATAAATAAAATATACTAATCACTGAGGTAAAAATTAACATGAAATTGATTTTTTTTGTTTGGTTAGATTTTGTTTTTACTTTGGCATGGAACTTGCAAATTCTTTTTCTTCCAAGTAGGCTTCTTCTGAAGTTGGCATTGCTATTACATGGGTCAAGTGGTGACTAGTTATTTTTCCTTTATTGATTCAGGGCTTATTCAAAACATGATTTAAAGCTTATTGAAGTCAGAGGAAATTGTTTTATTATTGAAGACTGTGTTTGGGGTGTTTTTTTGAGTTATAGGTCATCATTATGGACTCACTGGGTGATGTGTTTATTGCATCATAGGCTCTTAGGCTTGTGCCACACAGTCCTATCATCCACCTACAAAACCATGCAAAGTAAGTTTGGAAGTGCTTTGAAGCATCAGCCAGTTCACCTCCTCCAGTTTAATTCTGATGGGACAGTACCTGCTATACTGTAAGAACATCAGATTTACTCAGTTGCTGATAATTTTCCCTCATGTCTGCCCTAGGCTGGCATACTTCTGGAACCATATTTGTTTGTATCCTTTGCATTTTCCACCAATTTCCCTATCTGAAGATAAGGGTTTTAAAAAAAAAAAAAAATAATACTTTATTTGGCTTTTACTCTCAAGTGGCCACTTTGGGGAATGTAAGTTTAGTTGTCGTGTTGGTTTCCATTTGAAGGAGGAAAGCAATAACACAGAGTTAGCACATACCTTTGAACACTCACTTGTTTGCCTACGTGTTGCATCTATGCTGCTTCCCTGAACAAAAATGGGAACAAAGTGGTTTGTTAAGTGTGTCTTCCTCAAATGAGGAATTTCTGCTCCCGTCTCAGAGCTGTCCATCATGCCCCATGTTCACCCATGCAGCCCTTCAGGATGGTGTTGGCAGATTTGGAGCTCTCCCCTGGACGCATCATAAGCCAGTTCAAGTTCTTAATCTGAAACACCCTTCCAGAACAAACAATGAAAACTTGTTTACTGAAGATTGAATGGATAGATTTGACTTAGTTTCTGCTCAGAAAAAGTGGCAGCAAATAACTGGCAGTGGATGGGGGCAATGAGGCACTTTTCCTTTTGGTCTTGGCAAGCTATTAATTCATCTCAAGATGTGGCATGAAATAAAGTCCCAAGTAATATCCTAAGTATTTGATATAGTGGCTCCAGTTGACTCCAGCAGGATTAATGCCTTAAGTAAACCTCAGCTTTTAGACATTCAAAGCAATTTAGCAATTCTTACATATATGCCAAGATATATCAGCCTTTGTTTTTGTGTAAACTTGAAGGAAAAGGCTTTGTATTGGTTTCTCACAGGTTTATATGGATTGAAACTTGCACAGATAAGCGCTGGGCTTACTTTGTATGTTTTCTATCCATGTTTTGTATCTAATTTATTTCGATTTTATGGTCTCAAAGGAATTAAAATATATAGGAATACCGACTTCTTGTATCAATACAAAAACTACAGACTTTTCTAAGCAACAGTGTTTGTTCCCAAAATGTTCCAAATAACTTCAGTTTTTAGAAAAACTCGTGTAATACATCATCTAACTAAAATTTTCATTTAACCTGTAAACTTGGGGACAACAAACAACAAAGAAAATCGCTATAGCTATTAAATTTTGATTTTTAATGACCACATTATCAAATCATTTTAATGTTGTGATTTAATCAATAATAATGTCCCTTTGTGGGGTAGGCATATACTATCCCTTAATACTTTGCAGTGAAGAAACACTAAAGGAGTCAGCTGCATTCTTTAAAATAGAATGTGTCTCATTGTAATCAGTTTCTATTTTACCGCATAATTCACCTTGACTGTTTAAAGCAGCTTTGTAGTCAGTAATTGGGAGAAGATTCTTTCCTTTGCATACCTACTCATTTTTTTACTTCTGGAATAATAGTTGTTTAGTAAATCAAATAAATAAATGGAAAGAAGGTTCTTTCTGTACTTTGATTATGTTTTTAGTAGACTCGTTCCCTAAAAACGAAGTAACTTGTTTTTTCTCAAACTTGTTTTTAATGTCTGGAAATGGAAAGCTTTTTGTTACATCCAGCTGACAAGAAAAGAATGAGTTAAGCTTGTACCTATTTTCTCCAACCCCTTTTCCTTTCCACTGATGCAAAAAATTGTGATGGTCACTACTTGAGTTGAGGGGATTTTGTGTCAGGTTTTCCAACCCATTCTATGTCCTGCAGTTTGCTAGGGGAAAGATCCTTAGCTGAAAGGTTCTGAAAAAAGTGAGTGGTGTCGGATTGGGGAATACTCCCTTTATTGCCTTTGCAATACCTTATGGTGTATACAAACATGAAAGCAATTATTGCACAGCTGCTTTTTTTTTCACATGAAAACCCATTCTAAATATCTCTCTGTGGTATTTTTTGTGTTGTCTGTATCATATAAATGAAAAAGATTTTGCAGCTTTTATTGACTCTCTTTCATTTTTCTTTTCAGAGTGAAGGAGTTAGTTTTCTCATCATGACCTCAAACAACAGAGTACAACATTCAAAGAAGCTGCTCGGCATATACCTTTTTGTTTATTTGTTTTTTGGTTTTTGTTTTTGGTAACTGAAGCTGCTTAACGTTTACTTTTCATTGTTGTTACTGTTGGTCCTAACAGTTGCTTAACTGTTGTGGGCTAAACTGTACAACAAATCTGGGAGGAAGGGAAGGCAACCTGCCTAACTTATTACCTGTCCATGGCATCTATGTTATCATTTTGCTGCTGTTTCGACAGAAGTTGGAGATGCTCTTTAAATAATAGGAACTTTTCTGCCGGCCTCTTTAACTAATGGCCAATGCCTTCATTTTCTTTTTCTTCAAAGACAAACTGTATTTATTCTCTGGCATATTAGGGGATTCTGTAACACCTGCTGAAGCAGCAAGATCTGGTATTTACTGGCATAATTTCAAGCCTACGACAGTACTACCTCAGTTCAAAGTAAAGCCGGATTTGCAGTGTTGGTGTACGACAGGAACTCCTTTATCTCTGTGCTGAGTCTCTCAAGAATGGTCGCCAGCCTTACAGAACTTGCAACTTGTACAGCTGCTGCTGCTGCTGGGTTTTGAATCACTAACCGCAGGGTTTACTTCTCAGACAAAGCCTGAGTAGGGCACTGAAAAGTCTAAAATGCGATGAAACTCTGTGAATCAGACTTGGACAGAGGATTCAGAGTAGTTAAAAAGTATAAAATATGTAACCGAAGCAACGTAAGTTAAAAACATCAACCTGTATTAGGGGTATCTCTGTACCTTTGACACACTTGTTTAATCCTCTCTATGTAGGTGTTTTATGTAGGTACTTCAGATTGCAAAAGCCTTTTCTTCTATTTACAAGCTCACTTTTGTCAGCTAACTGTTCTTAGCTGCATTTCTTGTAACCAAAAATCCACATAAGCATGCTAGGAATGCAGGGATGATAATGGGTATTGGGCAGATTCAAGAGCTAACGTTAACACAGTATTATCTTGCCATCTATAAAGTCCTGATATTTGCCTTTTACCAAGAAAGCACCATTGTAGCTGCAGGCACTATTACAGGGAAGAAGAACCATTGCAGTCACTTATCCTGAGTTCTTTTCAAGGCTAACTGTGCATCACATTTCCAGTGACCTGAAAATCTGAGTGGTGTGGCAGCTACTGTCACAAAAGTCACAAACAACTGTTGCACCAGACTAGCAGAATGTCATGCCACCTTGCTTCTCCTTTGATTGAAGTGTTTGTGTACATTTTAAGGGTACCCCGCCAGTGCCTGCTCTGATAGACATGTAAGTATTACTAAGTTATGAGTTTTGTGAGACTCTTTTATTTTCTTTCTTTTTTTTTTTTTCTTTAATCATTGTGCTTGGTGGAACCCGTACTTCACTATTGGCAATGCATTATCTTGTTTTGGGATTTTTTTTTTTCTGAGGAAGACAAGAGTCAACGTCTTACAGTACAGTGAATGGCAATGCAGTCTTCCTGCTTACATGCTGAATTTTTAGAACTGAGGATTGTATTACAAGACAAAGATGAATGTAAACTAATTCCTTCCCTACTCCATGGCACACTTTATTTTTCAGTGTAATTTTTGGGGTCTTAAATCACAGCAATGCGTGGGTTAGTACAATATTAGATCTAAAATCAATTTAAATATCTGATCTGATTGAGTTTTTCTCTGACACTAATTCTGTAAAGGGTTCTAAGACATTCTAAAATGCTGCTTGTTCAAGTCTGGAACTAAAAAAACCTGCATACCTTTGACATTTTCTCTGACCCCTCCCACCCCCCGCCAGCACTGAGTGTGGTACCTGCTGAATTCAATGTTTTGAACGTCTCTCTTTTGAAGTATCCCTCTGTATCAATTAAGAAATCATGCCACTAAAACAAATGGCTAAACTGCATACAGCAACTTAAAAAAAAAAAAAGAAAACTTGACAAAATAATAAAATATTCTCTATCTTGTATATTTCACAAAGGCATATGCAATACTTACATTCTTAATTTAGTTTACAGAATGGAACCAAAATGTATAAATGTTATGTTTGCTAAAACTTCACGATGTATATTGGGTCTTTGTACATTTTGCCTGACTTACCTTAAATTTAAAATATTTTTTGCTATATAACCTTAACAGTTATTAAGCAGTGTTTTCTTTTTGGGTACGTATTGTTTCTGGATATCAAGATGTTAAATATATTTCTTGCTATTGTGATATGACAAGAGACTTAACTTATCTTGCTGTGTCTTCCAATGTACACGCTGTATATAAGGATAAATGTGATGCTGCTGGAGACCAGAATAAATGGAACTAGAGTAGTGTATTGTATTTAGTCTGTATTGATCATGGATGCTCTCCTTAATAGCCATATGCAATAAAATACGTTATTTATGAAAGGAGTAAAGTATTTGTGTGCCTATTTTCTCTAGGGGTGAAGTGGATTTTTCTGGTTGGTTACATAAAATCAGTTTATTCTCTCTTTTGAATGGAAACACACTTTCTGTGAATAAATCTTACTGCACTGCGCATACTTGCTTTCCTTTTAACTCCTGAAACATCATTAAATAATTTTAAGGATAAAACAAGTTGTTTTATAGAAGTGAAGTTTGTGTATTTGAGGAAGTAACTAGGAGCAGAAGTCATCTTAATTTTTAATTCCGGTTTTAAAAATGAGTGGAAGACTGTGAGAGTCCTTCTGGCAGCGTATTTGGTGAGAACAGACTTGCCCTATAGAAGCTGTATAGTAATTTACACTGGTGCAAGGGGAATGGGAACTTAATGCTCTTTGTGGTTATCTCCTGCTGCTGGTTTGCATGCAGGGAACCAGGGCTGCAGTCTGAGACACCACGGGGTCCCTGTAGCCTGATTTGGTGAGTAGGAATGTCTCTTACACCTGACAGTAGACCCTTTCTCAATGTTCCTTGCACCCAGGAAAGTGATGGGTCCGGGTCACAGGCTCTTGACAGGGAATGTGGTGATGAGGGGCAGGGGACGGCAACAGTAGCTTCATCAAAAGCTTGATGTCTGTTCTGCAGCAGTCTTGGTGAGAACTCCTTTGCTTAAGCTCAAGAGTGTCTGGGTGACATATCTTTGATCAGATGCAAGGCCTGCTGGTGCAAGGAGGAGACATGATCTCACTGTCTTTCGTGTTTAAACTCATTTGAGGTGAAGTCCTACCTTGGGATATGTATGTTATATTCTTCTGGCCACATCTGCCACTAAGTGGCTGGTACTTTCGTGGTTGCCTGATGTTTTGGGGATGGTTGAAGGACCATACTTGTACAACTTGGACTTTAAAGGACAAAAGCTGGCTCACTGTGATGCTTCCTCTGAAAGTGGCTTGAATGGAAAAGAGCAGTTCTGTTTCTTGCAGCAGTAGGATCATCCTGTGGCTGCTGGAGTGTCCATATAAGCCACAAAATGCAGAAATAAGTGAGAGAACATTCAGTTCCTTCTCTCTTCTGTCCTGACCTTCTTATCTGTAGGCTTTTCTAGGGGAGGGAAAATGGGACATTGTGACTTTCGTGGTGCCTACATCCTTGGCATTGAAAAGCAATTGTTTTAGTCTTTGAAGTTGCTCTGGAGAAATACAACTACCCAAAAGAACCTCCTCATTTTTTTTTTTCTGTCAACAGGGTTTGAGAGGGGTATCTTACAATACCATAGAAGAATATCTTTGATAAGATACCTGGAAATCCAGTATCAGATTCTCTGGAAGGTACAATTTCTGGTAATCAGAAAGTAAGGGAAACCTTTGGATACTTGCTTCCCTGCAGCAGTTTAATGTGATGTAGGATGCTCTCAAACAGAGCAATGTTTGCACTGACTTGGAAGTGGTGCTCTTCAGTCATTTTCCAGTGACTGTACTTCCCAAGGATCAGGAGTCCATGTCTTCCAGCCTCCTTGAGAACCTGCATTTACTCCTTGTGGTACATGGTTCAGAGAAGGGTTGATACGTGTCCAGGTGTCACCCCAGCGTGCTTTCCATTCTCAAACACCATGGGAATAGGAAGGGGTTTAGGTCCTTGCTGTGCTAATTCTAAAGTAAATTGTGAGTGTTCTGGAGTTTGCTCTTGGGAGAGCCATTGCTAAATAGTGTAAAGGTAACAAATTTGGCTGGAGGTGCAAGCCTTAATGCTCTGTGGGAGGCAAATCACTGCCCAAATCTTTTAGTATATTTCTACAGCTTCAGTTTTTTCCAAATGGCTTTTCCACCTTAAGAAACTTCAGCTTCAGCCAACTCTTGCAGAGAGCAAAAAAGTAATAGGGACAGAAAATGACACCATTCACTTTTGAAAAGATAGATCCCAGTTGGGCTTTTTTTTTCCAACTTTTTTTTTTATTATTATTTATCATTGTGATGTGTCCTATCTGTATATCAGACATAACATATGTTTTATAATGTTCAGTCTAGGGATGGGGAAACCATGGCCTGTGGGATGGATATGGCACATAACATTGCTTCATATGAGCTATGCCCTCGTTCTTTTGCATTTTATTAGGCAACATAATGTCATGTGTTGAATGCATGGCTGCCAAAAGTTTTTGAAAAGTCCACTTGATCCTCAGTATTTCTTTACAGGGCCTCCTTGTGTTTTCTCTTTTCGTGTTCTCTTTTGCCCTTAGCTTAAATGGGGAAAATGCATCAGTAACTGCTAAACTGAATGTAGAAGGTGTATTGAGAAGGTGAGGAGCACTATGGCTGAATTAAGAGCTCTTATGTAAGAAGTGGATGTAAGCATCAGGCTATGTTTACATATCTCAAATGGAGGACGCAGAAGGTGGAATTAGACACACCTTGAAACATCCATTAATATGAATACGAGGAGGGACTAGATGAAGGAACAGGATTCCCTTAGTTGGAAACATGCTTTCTGCAGATGGACCAGTTAAACTGAACTCCCACATTTGACAGCAGTTAGGCATTAGTATATTATTATGCCTCAACCTTTAAAATTTCTGCTAGTGCTCGTGAAAATAGTTTTCCTTCTCATTAAATAATGATCCTGTCTGAAAATGTGGGTGTACCAAACGATTCATTCATTGGTGTGCGTAAGCTATGTTGCAGAGCTGAGCATCCAGGCCTACCATTCTACCTCAGACAAACTTCAGCATGGAAATTTTGCTCAAGCAAAAGGCTCCGGACTTAGATCTTGCAATATGACTTCGACTTCTCCCTGCAAAAAGTGAACTGAAGTGTACGCTTAATTCAAAATATAAGATCAATTGATGAAATGTGTGTAAGGGATGAATTAACTACATCTCCACTAGAATGTTGTTGTGTAAAAGTCTGACCTTAAAAGAGTAGAGTTAATAAATACTCTTATGCTCCTAATTACTTTAAAAAGATTGCTTTCACCAAAGCATAATGGCTTTTTGAACAAATCTGTACACTAAATGACTGTGGAAAGGTGTTCAGGCACCCCCTATAAGGTCTCCAAGGCACAGTCTAATTATCTGATGCTGCAATATATTACAACTGTATTTGACAGAGCAGTTACTGCTGGGGGGAAAAAGTAATTTCTGTATCATTGGCCCTTTACTGGCAATTTAGCTGATTTAGATGTGGATGTTGAAGAGAGTGGACCATCCTGCAAAAGGACAAGAAAGTGCAGGGACAGGGAGTGTTTTATGCCATTACCTGAGCAGTGTGATAAACATAGGTGAAGGTGTCATGGTTCATGTACATGAGTGTACACTCAAACAAGCTACCTAGATAAAGGAGAAATAAGGGATACAAGGCAACGACGTTGCCGTATGTATTATTTTACTTAATCCAATCTGGAGGTAACTATGAGGTGTTTACCCCTTCCCTGTGGACCAGTGATTGCCTTAAATTATCTTACACTTGGGATCAGGTGTTGTGACGACACAGACACTGGGGAGTAAGTTCACACTGGTCAGCTACAACATGACCACCAGTTGCCCTTTGACTGCTGCCAATTTGTAGTTTAAATATCACAAGCTGTTGCACAAATATAAACTCTGGAGCCCTGGTCCCAGTGGCCACAGATTAAGAATATGCCACCATTGCATTCATGGTGATTTACTGCAGCTGCAGCTCTGATTCAGAGTCATTTGGGAGGTTGTTTAGGTATTTCTGATGCATTTTTTTTTTAGACATTATGTCCTCTAAAGGCTGTTCTGCATTGTGGTGTAAGATTGCCTTTGAGCAGTACTTCAGGAAATGTAATTAGAGTCAGTTATTTATCGTGTCTATCAAGCTGTTCCATATAAATGTCTTGGTTCTGAAGTGGGATACATGAAGGATATTTTTTTTTTTCTAGAAGGCCAAACCTCACAATGACTTCCCATTTTCTCAAGACTAAACTGCTTTTAAATGACTTTTTTTTCCTAGTTCAATGTGTCAGTGGAAGCAGAGTGGAATTTTCACGACTAGTCTATGCCTTTAGCCAATGAATCAATAAAGCAATCCAGTATTTATTTCAGCTGCAGATAAATGAGTGTTTCTCTAAAGGTTTCATAAGAGTAAAGGTTAAATTTTAATCTTATTTATCTACGAACAAGTTTTAAAGTGTTTCTACTTTGAGTAGAGTCTTTTCTTAGTAACAGACTTGACAGAAGAGGAATAATGTTTTCCTCCTTTGCCTGTGATGCATCATGTTTAATATCCCAGTGCTGGATTCTATATTATTTTAATCAAATAATGGTTTTACTGTTTCACAGGAAAGACTTTCACTGTATAAACATTTCATTTTTTTATTGACTATGCCTGTATTTCTCAGATGGTAACAGACCCCAGGATTTTTCTGTTCTAGAGGAATAAAAAACAAAGGAAGTTTCTAATTTAGCAGCTGTAGTCTATTGCCTTCAAAACCAGAGAAGAGGCACCACAAAAAAAATTCAAGACAGCATAATTTTCATTTTGAAAACTTGCTCTTTTGTTTTTGGACAATCACACTTACGTGATGTACCTGGAGTACACCACTACCGGGTTATTTCCATGATCTTTGCTCTTCATTTGCAGGCATGCAGATTAGGAGAAACGTCCAGGGACCATGGACAGAAGAACCTCATTTATGTTTGGACTTACCTTTACACTTTCCAGCCATTGAACTCCCTGTTCTGTGACAAATTATACGTTCCAGAAATTCTGTTGTTCTATGCTGTGATTGTCCTCAATTTGATATATAAAGCAGTGATACACCATCTCAGTTTGAGGTGCATCATCATTCTGTGTGTGAAGTTCTCCCACACTGTTCAGAAAAATGCTCTGGTTCTCCTCTTATGCAGCAGCAGCACAAGGATATCAACGGATACTCTTGACAGAGGCCTAATTATACTTGTTAACACACAAGCTGATGCATGCTTTGTGTGCGTTCAAATATAGTTTGTCACATGTCAGTGTACCATTGACATGTATTTGGAGGATGTTGGTTGTTTGTTTGTCCTGTTTTGCTAATGAGTGGGTGACTATTTTACTTGTCCTCAAGCACAGAAGATCCACAAGGTGAAATCTCTGAATGTTCCCTGAATGATAATTCAAATGGCCCTCCAACTTCTGTCAGCCACCAGACTTCATCTTCCTGCCTCGGAGCCTGAAGCACCGGCTGTGTCCCTCTCTTAGTGTCTCTATGTAAATCATCACATTGATCTGTGGGACTGAGATGTTCTGAGGGCAAGGGCTCTGCAAAGCTCTTTTTGAATCCCTGTCTCACTACATTAATCTGCAAGGAGGCTTTGGAAGATGTCTGACTTGAGCCAAAGAAAAGTGGGACTTTTTGTATCTCCTTTTGCATTTCAGGTTTTTCAGGAGCCTTACAAGGGAGGAAATAACCCCTCCAGCTAAGTACAGAGCTGTGTGCATCATTAAACAGGAAACTTTATGGTGGTGGTATGGAAGCAGTGTAATACTGTACACAGCTTCCCCGGCCGCTGGGACCGGGAGAACTAATGGGTGGATGCATCATCTGCCAGCTCCACTCCAACTGCTCCCGCTCCAACCAGCCACACCACTTGGGAATGTCACAAACCATCAAACTCAGCCTCGGCCGGTTCCGCTCTCCTGCTCTCCCCAGTGAGAGGGCAAGGGTGGGACTCCCGAGGTGTTTTAGCACCTTCCTGCGAGGCAGCTGCTGGGGGAGGTGGCCCCGGCAGCCTCCCTGGCTGGCTGCACTCACAGCTCCCCGCTCGCCCCTCCACTGTGTGTGTGGCACGGCCATCTCTCACATTGTGTCTGCCTCATTGACAGCACTAAAGAGGCTTTGTCAGCTGCTTTGCTGTGCTTTCAGGGATCCCCCGCTTGATCTCCATGCACGCCTCCTTGGCGAGAAGCCAGCATTTTGTTTACCTCTTAAAAGAAGATTCATTAATATGTTTTTCCTGTTCAAATTTATTTGTGTGTTGTTTACCCTGCATAGGCAATTTTGCTTTCCTAGTACTGGTTTTTGTTTTTTCTGTTGGCTGGGGAATATGGGAGGTTTGTTTTTATCATTAATATATTGGTGAGTTAAGTAATTGTTTGCAAAATGAACCACGTACCATTTGCGGTTAAAGGATTGTTTTTAAATTCCAAATCTGCACCAAGTTTGGCTAGCAGTTATTTTTATGCAGCCCTACTGAAGTCAATGCAATTCCTTAGTTATAACTGAGCATCATACTCAGCCTGCTGTAGTTTTCTCTCAAGCTTTGTATAAAGGGTGTGATGCATCCAGGATTGCCAGCACCAATGGCCCCGCAAAAGGACTAGATGCAATGTGAGTGTTAGCAAATGAAGCCCAATATTTCTAAACTGCCAGGATAAGATAACCTGGCAGTTTGGAAATTTAAAGAAGCAATGCTGAAGATATTGATCTGCATTAATATTACACTACTGCCAAAAGTAGTGGTGCTATTTTAGCAGAGGAATCAGATTCAGGATTTTTGATGTAGACAGGCTCATCAAACAAAGCGGTGAGAAAGTAGTAATTTCACATCTTTCACTGCACTATTCTACAGCGTGTTTTACTTTTTTATTTTGTATTTTTAAATGATGAGACAACAATGAAGTTAGTGGAGTCCCTTCCCTTCTTGTTACATGCATCATAAATGATTTTTCAAGGTTTCTGTGGTCAGTTTGTGTATTTTTGATGGGCTGTGAAATGGGAAGATGCTAAAGAGTGACTGCTCGCAGTGCACTCTGCTCCCTTCACTCTGCTTTTAGGGAAGGGAGTGGTACCTGGGGCAGTGAGACAGGGAGAGAGCAGTAACCTGTGGCTGCCTGGGCTCTGAGAGCCTGCCAGGTAGAGGGGAATCCGGGAGGCCAACATATTGCAGGGGTTTACAATGGTCCTCATGTGATTATTTAAGCCCAGGAGTTCATACAAAGCAAGAAGCGTAGCACAAGCTTTTCCATTCCTCAGTCCTGGAGCTTAATTAAGTTTGTCCTACAAACTGTCATTTTGGGATGAAATTATTTTAATCATTTAATCAAATTCATTCAAGGTCAGACTGAGAGAAGGAACTAATGAATACATTCTGGAAGAAAGACACTTTCTGTTCGGTGCCACCGTCAGGGAATAGCTGAGATCAATTTCCTCTTCCTATAAAGCCATAGCACTGAGGCTTAAAAGATTTATGTTAAAAAAAAAATAAATCTCCTCCTTTCAGGATGGAAAAAATGTGATTGATTGGCTCCCTCAAAGAAAGGAAGTCCTTGTCTAATTAACACCCCCATTTGCTTTCTTTTAAGGTAAAGCATTAGGCGATGATGCGTAATGATCTTTTGTTCCGTATTCTGTTTCCAATTCCACTAGACCAGTGAGTCAGGGTCAGCAATGCAACATTTTCCACTGGCCTCATGACCACAGCGAGGAGGATTTTGAAAGCCGGCTTCCACATTCACTCCTCAAAAGAGAGACACGTTCCAAAAAAAGTGTAAGATCTCTGTCATCATGAATACCTATGTTTCAAGTTTAAAAACCTGTTTCCTTGGTAACTAGACTTGTTAGGCTGGTCTGTTCATACTATGCATGCAGAGGCCATCACATACCATACAAAGCTTATTGAGCCATTTAGCAAAAACATTTAATGCGTTAGACTTTTTGTACTAATTTTAAAGAACTCCTGAGAGACAAAAGATAAACTTTCTCTGCTGCTTACCTTGTGCTGTATAAAATCTTCTATGATGCCGGAAGGTATCGTGATGGAGGATGGCAACAGTGACTTTGTGAAAGTCGTTTTTCTGCGGACTCGCCTCTCCATTGCAATTCCTTCCTGGATTCCTCCCAAGCATGGTCAGCTGTGACACCCATTTACTGTATTTTTTCTGTCTATGAATGCTGCTGTTATGGAAGACATTTTAAACTTGGCTATTCGTGGCATATCTCTGTGCTGTCGTCACATAGCTGTGTGATGGGCATTGACTTGGATATCCCTGACTGGCAATTTGACTCTCCACACCCAGACAATGTACATTCATAGCATCTTGGTTGCCTGCCATTTAGCCCATCTGTTGGATTGACTCTTTGCCCATTTAAAAGTCAGTCAGACAGGGGTGTAGGTGCCAAGAAATGTGAATTGAGAAGGGGAGTCTGCATAACACTGCTGGCAGAGCATCTTCAGTAAGAGCCTCCTCCTTTGTGGCAGCCATCACTGCCAGATGCCTCCCTACAGTAGGTTACAACTGCTGACATTTGTGTACCAAGAAAAGGATACACGAAGCAGAGAAAAGGAGGGAAGAGTTTCCAGGGTAGCCTTGGCAACTTGCAAGGCAAGCTGTGCTCTTGCAGGTACTCAGTTCACAGCACAAGTAAGAGATGCATGGAGATTGCAGGCTATTAAAAAGTTACTCAGTGGGAAGGAGAGCACATCGTCAGTGTGCTAAGGTGAACCTGAGGTAGCCCATTACATGTAAGGAGAGAGTCAATGACCCAGTCGAGGTAGCTGCAGGAGCCCAGTAAAGGTATTTCTCCTCTTCCATGTAGGAGACCTATACAAGACTGTTTGCCCTGCCTGGAGAGTGTTTCTGAATGTGGAGTAGAGATCCAAACATCCCTTAAGATCATCTCTCTCTTAGCCACAATTGGATTGTGCAGTGAATTAACTCATCTGTGTGTAAAATTTATAATCCAAGTCTGGAGAGGGTCAGGCACATGCATGCTTGCAATAATGTCCATAAATGCATGTTTCACTTCAATTTTGGCGCACTGGAATTACTTTATCTGTGAGACTAACTTGTGTATCTGTCTTCTTTGCCCGGACAGCCCTTCATTTCTGCTGAATAGGTGTTACTGCTGCTGCCCTTTATACCAGAAGCACACGTAGCCTCTTTCCATCATCATTATTATACTTGAATATAGCAGAGAAATATCTTCAGTCTGGCAGTGGCTATGGTTCAGTAGTGCACTGCAATCTAATTAGTATTTAATGGATAATTTTCTGATTAAACTTAAAACATAAATAGAAGTGTGAGGCCAGTCTGAACTTCAGATTGTTTTAGATAATTCTTTATAAATTGATGAAAAGAATCATCCCAAGCCAGGTGAACAGCTCTGTTTGATTTAAATTACTTTATTATGTTTCCAGACTTTTTTCAGTTTGTTGTTTGGGGTTTTTGTTTCTTTTTATGTCAAACAAAGATGTGGCTTTCCCAGTTACCTGCATGAAATACAGTATGACACAAGGAGCCCATAACTAGTGCAGAGATGGTGTCTGTCTTCTCATGAACCTGAGGAAGAAGAGTGTGGAAGGCACTGAAAGCAAAGAATTGCCCAGTGTTTTATTTGAGGGCCTGCGTTTTTATTTGAGAGAGCTTTCAGGCACAGACAAGATTATTTTTGTGATCATCCAAGTCCTTTTCCATCTTCTGTTATTTCCTCTTTTTGATGTCTTTTGCCCAATGTCTAATCTCAAGCAGAGAGCCCCAACTTCCGCAAGCCTGGGCTAATGTACCGAAGAAGCAGCACACCAAAAGTGATGTCTGATGCTGTGTTCCACTTTCCCTGATCTCAGCAAGTAACACTGAGGAATCTAGTGTTCAACATGTTGTCTCTGAGCCAAGAATTAGGGACCACTGCCTGAGGGGACAAGAAGCAGATTTAGTGTGCCTACTTGTGGGTTAATAGTCAGCCTTATGTTGTACAGTAACCACTCTACTTGCTCACTACAAGGGAAGATAAAAACCTTGTTAGAATACAGTTAGAATACAGGAAAAATTCCAAACAAGAGCAGCAATTTTCCCCCCATCCCCTATCTATATCACTGTTAGGAGCTTGCTGCAATTCTAAACAAACATGGTATCAAGTAGTACCAAAATTATTAGGTGCTGATGCACGTGTAGTTTTCGCAACACCAGTCTGCTGTTCTGTGGTGTGCTAGCCACGTGGCCCACCTTCTGTGCCTCTTTCCCCACCCTTATCCTCTCTGATCTTACACCCTTGGCCTGTAAGATGTAGCCTGCACAGTCCTCTGCCTGCATGGTGTAGATGCATGGTGGGGATAGGTTGGAAATGGGTGCACTTGCTTGTCCCCAACCATGTCACTGATCCATACTCCAGGAGGGTGTTGTGGGATGCTAGGATGAGTCTGGAAAAGGACCAGGGCTTTAGGGATACAGGGACTGGTGGGGATAAGGTAGGCCATGTTTCCAGAAAAAGGAGAAAAGCAAAAGCCAGGTTGGAAGGGAGGAGTTCAGTAAGGCATGGGCTGAGAGGGAGAAAAAGAGAGCTCTAGGGGTAAAAGAGGAGGAGACAGGAAGAAAAAGAGAAGACTCCGGAAGTGCAGGTCTCATGGTGCTACTTTCCTGGTTTCTACTCCAGAGTGGTCTGCTGGGGAAGTCCTGTTGTCTGGAAAACAGAGGTGGTAAGTATTTAGTGCAAGGTGCTGCACCTTGGTTGGGGCAATCTCAGACATGAGCACAGACTGGGAGAAGTCGCTGAAAACAGCCCTGTGAAAGAAGGACTTGGATGTTCACATGGATGAGAAGCTGGGCATGAGCCACAAATGTGCTCTCACAGCCCAGAAAGCCAATTGTGTCCTGGGCTGCACCCAAAGCAGCATGGCCAGCGGTTTGAGGGAGGTGATTCAAATGGCAATGTGTAAATCCAAGCAGTCCAGCCCAGGTAGTTGCTTGTCAATAGATCAATCCATCCTGGGAAAAGAAAGAAGCACGGAAGAAAGATCAGCATCACATACTTAATATCCAGTCTGACTGGTACTAGGAAATATGAAAGTTCTAAGAATTGAAAAAAAGGTAAAATACCCTCCTAGTGTTAGAGTGCTGCAGCCCAATAATAGTTCCAGTCAATGAAAGTGGCCTTTTAAAATAGCACAGCCTAATTCCTCACTCTTCTTCCATGTACTCTAAAGGCAGTCTTGCCAGTAGTTGAATTGCTGCTTTTTGGTCTCAGAAAAATATTGTGTTTTTTCCCCCCTTATTAAAAACTATCCAGAACTCAGCTGAGAAAAACACATACTATTTATTTAAACTGTTTGTTAAAATCAGATTAATTCTTTTGGCATTTATTTTTCAACAGCTCTGTTGTATCTATTGGTAGCCAGAGATTGTGAGGGTCCTAACCTAGGTCCCTTTCCCATTTTGGATCATGTGTTGCTATGCCAGTGTTTGTAAAATGCATCAGTTTGAGCTTTAGTGGATATCTAATGGATACTCCGCATTAACATAGTTAAAACCATTTGTAAACCTGTGTAATAGATGCATGCTGCATGTTCTGTGTGTTTTCTTTGTGTAAGCTTCATGCCGTCACTTTTATAAATATCCTGTGTAAGTAACAGCCTCTTAACACGTTTACAGCACGTCGCTGTGGAGGATGTACTTCCAAAACAGGTCAGTGAATTTGGAGGCTACAGCAAGAAGGAATGACTCTGATGCCACAGTCATTCCCAGCCAAGTTAAACTGGCAGACAGCTCTGCCACTGGAATTGGCAGTCCTGCATTCTCCTTGCCCCTGTGCACATTTAGAATCATAGAGTGGTTTGAGTTGTAAGAAGCATTAAAGATCATCTTGTTCCAACGCCCTGCCATGGATTTCCCCCTCGACTTCATGCAATCCCTGGTGCCACCTGAGGTTTCATGCAGCTGCACAGTGCGCTAGGCAGCGAAACCCACCCAGGGGAAAGCTATGTCAGGAAAAGTGGCTTGGATAGCTCAAACATGGGGCTGGTCCCCACTCTGGTCCACTGCAGCAACATGCACCTTCTGAATGCCAGAACAAGGGAGAAGACAGTGTTGAATCAGAAAAAAATGGGATTGCTTCTTTTGGCCTCAGTGTTGGACCAAAGTGTTTGTGGAATTTAAGTCTCTGAGTGGTTAAACCATGGATAAAATCTTATTCTGGCTGAGAATTTTCTCTGTTCAATGGTAAGCAGCATCCATTCTATCAGGTTCCTGGAATACAGGCAATAAAACTATTTATAGATTTTTTTTTTGTAACTTTGTTTATTAATGCTTGACTTGCAGCAAGGTTTTCCAGTCTGAGTTAGGCTGCTCTTCCTTTGCTTGCACTCCAAACTGAGATATTAGGGACTGACACATTTTTGCATTTTTTGGGGCCCTTCATTGTCTCCATGACAACAGCACCCTTCAGCAGTCACTGGTGGGGTCTTGGGTACTTCCAGGCACAAAGCCTACGCTGTGGTGTTCTTGCATATGTGTAGCTAGCAGGAGACAACCAGAGAGCACTAGGAATGACGACTGCGCTTCGGAAAGGAGATCTGGCTGCTGCTTCTTCCCACAGTCTTCCAATCCAAGAGGCAGATGAGGTTAATGTAACAGTCTGCAAGAAAATACACTTTTTTAGGTACTCGTATGGGGATGTCTCAGGCACTCTCTGGCTTTACCAGTGGCATTTATGTGTGTGCAAGCACAGCTTTTGCCCCACACTCCAGCTGTTTGCACAATGCGTCTGAGTGAGGTAACCACGTATGAAGCAAGGTCCAGCATGACCAGCAGTGCTCAGTGAAAATATGTGCAGTTCAGCACAAAAATTGAAGTCTTCCAAACATTACACAATCTCTTATTCAGGGGTCCAAATGAAAATAAATCAATCCAGATACCCTACATTTAGGAAGGGACTATGGGTTTTATGGGCTGCATAAGGGCTTAAGAAAACAGCAAAGGGGGTCTCCATTCACAGGAGTGCCAAGGGTAGGTGGGAGACAGCCCCCAACAAAACCAGGCTGAGTGATGGGTAAGAAGGTGACCTGGTGCAGCTCAGCTGAAGCACAGGCATCTCAGGTGTTTGGAGGAGATATATTAGAAGGCAGATGATCTTGGGATTCTGTAGACAGCTCCAGGTGGACTGTACAGCAATGAGAGACTGTTTTTGTCCTCTATCCTTATTAAATAAGATCAACATATGGTTATCTGAGGTTGGAGGAAAACACTTCTATTGATATGCAAAAATAGTGGCATGGTAGTATAAAAATACAAGTTTTTTTATCAAACACATTGGTCAATATTATAGTTGTGAAATGCTGAGAATATATAAGTGCCACTGAAACATCAGGAAATAAAAGTGCTTTCCCATCTTTACAGCCTTTTCCACCCCTTTAAAAACCTCTTTCTATTTGTTTTCTTTTATAGGGTAATTCATTTCTTCCTTCCCCCTTCCCCTCTGCTCCCCCAAGCTTTTGTTTTACTATATTTGTGTTGGGAAACATCTCCTTTAGTGTCAGTGTTGTTTTCTAAGTAGTTTGTAGTTCTACTTTGTTTTGCAAAATAATTCAGTAATTCTTGACCCAAAGCCATTTGTTTGAAAGCATTTCAGTAAAGTCTGTAAGGAGAAAGACATCTATTCTTCTACTGTTCACTTTCCTATAATTTTTCTTCTCTCTTTGCCAATGACTACTAATTTGTCCATTTAGAATCCAAGGAAAAACCCTCTTTTACATTTTCCAAAAAAGCCAGTGTTATTTTCTGTCCTTTGCAAGATGCCACATGTGCAATTTCCTTCCTGCCTGGAGGTCTGAAATCACCACAACAATGCCTTCTGCATCAAGGGCTCAGGGGCTCCTCTGCAGCAAAACACTTGAACAAACCCTTAAAGTTAAGCCTCTTCATAGCCTCATTGAAGGAGGTGAAGAAGTATGAATGTACCTTGAAATGCACTGAGTTCTTGTATAAACATCTGGAAGATTTGCATTCAAAAGGGAACTGATGAAATTTTTACACCAGAAGTTGCTTTTCACTTGAAATGTCTTTTCCATTGATAGCAAAATCATTTGACTTTCCACAGGAAGAAAAATAAAAAAACTCCTCAAAGCCAAGCCTCCAGTGGGAATAAATATTGGTTTTTAAAATCCTCACAAAACATGAAAAATTACACAAATTTTATCTGGACTCCTTTTTTTTTTAGTCAGGAAGGAAAAAAAACTGAGACTGTTGGCCCTGGGTCTGAAATAAAAAATGACATGAAAATGAAGAGAAGAAAATATGTGGAGTTTTGTTTATTTGTTTCTCCTGCTTTGTGATATATAAACCAGCCTGAAAGTTTTGAAGATTAGATATGGTGACTCCTGAATCAGAGTCCACTTCCCCATGTTCAGCATGATTGAATTTGACATTCAGGTTTGTTCAGACTGTTCTCTTCTTTGGAAGGGGAATTTGCAATCCCTGCTTTGGGGGGGCTGTAAATGACTGTGTAAGTTGTAAAATACTGGAAAGCCCACCTGAAATATCTATTCCTTTCTACTTAGCACAGTCGGATATGTGTCAGGGATTGCTGTATGTCCCTAGAGGTGCTTCCAACATCACCATGCAGATTAGGGTATCTTGAAAGCCGATAAGATGTCCAAGGAATGGAGCTGCCTCATAAAGAACTGTAAATATTTGCATCAGACAAATGCACTTGAAAATAGATGAGTAACCTGTTTCTGATGCAGGGAATTAATCAAGAAGTCTTCACACAAAGAGTCTGAAAGATCAGGTCCCATGTCGTTTGGATTAAGATGTTGCTATGTTCTTATCTGGGATGAAGTGTAGGATTTATATAAACATCATCTTCCCCTTGCTGAGGATCAGCCAATTCAAACAACCTGTATAAGTGGTTTCCATGTTAAAGAGGACTATGTTTACATCTTGAGCAGCTGTTGCTGTGGTTTGGTCCTGTACAAACCCAAACCAAACCCGTATTTAATTTCACTTTTTTTACTGTGTTTCCAGTCTTCTTGGACATATTGGTGGTTTTGTTCACCTGTCAGCATAAAGCCCAGGCAACTTGGCCAGGGAAGGAATATTCCTGCCTAGTGGGACCACCAGGTTTTGGGAAGTGCTGTTGTGCTTCCTCTGCCACCTTCCAGAGTTGAAAAAGGAAGGGAAAGAGAAGGGGAAGTGATTTCCCTCTGTCTTTGTGTGAGCTGTGTAGAGACATCCTCTGTTGACATCCAACGTAGCCATTGCAGCTCATTTTCTGCCTCTTTTGGTGGTACAGGGGAAGGGGTGATATGGGGCAGCCTCAAATAGCAGGGCCCTGGGCTGACAATCACTCTTTTGATATTAAATGCTGAGTGGCTATCACAGCTTCATTAGGCACCTCCAGTGGGATAACTTGGACAGTGCCTTCAAGATCAGGGACCTGAGATTAGGGGTTCATAATCAGGAATTTCAAACCAGTTTCTGACCACCCTAATCAACTACACCAAGTTTCCTGAGAGAACATCAGGGTCTTTATTTCTCCCTGAAGAATTAAATGTTAAATTTTGTTCTTCAGTGCTTGCTTTCTTCTGTATACAAATCTCTCTTTGGATAACTCTGATGGCTTTAGTACCTTAAACAAACATAAGGAAGAACACAGCTCTTTATAGCTTACTCATTTTGCAACTCATATGGCCCTGACAAGAATTTTTTTGCTTTAAAATTTGGAATCTGCATATTAATGCACTTTATCTTGCCTAGCTAGTTCAAGCCAGGTCTGATGAAAGCCACCTTTGATTTGATTTTTTGTTTGCATTAAATGCCTGTTTGAACTTTGATGTGGATGGCTGACCTTTAGAATCAAAAGCTATACTGGTGCAATGCAGCTAGAAGCACTAAAACAAGTGTCCTGACAGTTGAATAAAAAGTGACTGGCTGGGCTGAGGTACACCTGTCACATCAATGCTGCCAGGGGAACTCGGTGGTCACATGATTGTTTTGTTGTTATTTTTCTTTTTCCCTTATAAATCTCAGTTATATAAATTTGCTAGGGGGATTTGCATCTGCAATTGGCTTCAGAGGCACTTTGCATGATATTTAAAGGAACTCTAGTTCCTTTTCTCTGGAATGCAGGATCAAGAGAGGGCTTACACATTAAAAATGAAAAACTAAATCAAACAGCAGTAGTTTATTCTTTAAAGTAAACAGAGCAAAGGCTATCGGTGTCAGACACAGCAGCAGTCAGGTGTGTGCTGACAAAAGAGACTGAAGAAATTTTTCCTAACAGAGGAAATTATTGGGGTTTATTTACTTTTTCCAGGGAGAAAAAGATCATTTGAAAGGATGCAGGCTACTACTAGTAATAATAATAAATCAGAAGGCAGACTTGTTTGCAGCAAAACCATTGAAATTATTCAGCTTTTGGCCCTTTTCGGAAAACTACTGATCACTCTGAGTTCAAAGAGGTCAGTGGAAAATCAGGTAATGTTCTCAGAATGCAGCCCAATGGCAGGATGAGACAGTGCTTTGGGGAATGACTGCCTGATTTATCATTAATAAGCTGTAGGCGAGGAACTCCGGACTCATGCAAAATTTTGCCAATAGCTAGAGTTTTTGCACAGTCATGTTAAAGCAATTTTCTGGCACTGCTGCTGTTTACCTTGCTTCTTCGCGAAAACAAAACTCTAGTTTGTTTCTTAGGCTGCCTGAGTTCTGTCATCTATTTTGGATTTCCTAATGCCATGCTAAATTACTGTGTGCTTGATTACTGTATGCTCCATGAAGCGTTAACTCCAATGCAATGGAGTACAAAAACTGAGCATGCCATTGAAAACCAAAGTCTCCTCTATGAAAATGGCAAAAATCAGAAAGAACTGTATTTTCATATACTGGCAAGTAGGTAACAGATTTTAGTAACTTAGCAATGATAACATTTTTATCTCTGGAGTCGCTGATTTCAGGGTTCTTACTCCTTTTTCCTTTGCAAGGCTGTTACTCTTGAAAAGAGACTGGACCGTCCTTATTTTGAATCATGTAGGTACTGCAAAGAAGACAAAACCTGCCTCAAAACCTGCAGTGACTTTTGACAATGGCATCCTGCTATTTGTTCTTGCTTTGGAGCCACTTGTGACAAGTACTGCTGGATTAAATGAAGTTTAAGGGGAGTTGAAGGAAGTGCAGGTTGTGAGCTGGAAGTTCTGGAAAGAAGAAGACTCCCTGAAAGATGGTTCAATTTAATTGAGTTGCCTCTCAGACAGTTTTAAAAGTTATATCAGACAATGGACATGTTTCCAGCTTCATTGCATTTCGTACTCTGTAGTCCAGGCTGGCAAGGTTGATGTGCAGCCCCTTGTCCCCACCTGTTGAAGTGCCAGTAGAACAGACACACATCTGTGAAAATAACATCACACAGAGGAGTTTTGCTTACTAATGATGATCCATTTCTGTCTTATATACAAGAAACCTGACTGCAAGGGAATAACTTTATTGGTTGCAATAGCTGTCTTATTAGTGCTGCTTTTTTTTTTCAAAGAATAATAGCAAATTTTCCTGACACAGCTGAGCCAAATTAATAACTGCTACCCTTGAAGGAATAAATTCGATCCCTGTCCTTCTCCACTTTTCTTTTCCTACCTTGATTCTTCCATGCATCTCATTTCTTTTCCCACTAACAAGCATAATTCCCTTCCCTTCCTCTTTAAGCTAACTCCCTCATTTGGGGAAAAAAAAAACCCAAATCCACAACCCCGCGTTTTTGGTTCCACTGAATATTCATATCATTTTGATGAACGGAATTCACTAAACTTCTTGGTTGTCTCTCTGTGCTGCCAGACAACCAGCACAGGTGGCACAAGGTACATGGCAGACATAGATGTCCAGTGGGCCATGGCAAAGGTGTGTAAGCTTTCTCTTTTCCTGCAGCAAAACAGTTATTTGGCTCATCCTGCTGAACAAAGCCATACTCCGAAAACTTCATCCCAGTGACATTCTCCAGTAATATCTTTCCTACCATCAAAATCAGTTTAAGAGGTTCTGATTTTCCTATTCCTCTGCCAGTTCCCAATGTCCGCAATGTTTCTCCTACTAGTTTCTTAGCTGTGCTGATACAACTATTTGTAGTGATGTGTTGCAAACTGGATCACTGAAATTATCAAAATCCCTTTTCAAAAGTAGTCAAAAAAAAAAAAAAAGAGACACCTTACCTCTGATCCTTCTGGTGCTCGTGATCAGAGTGCAGCCCAAAGAGCCCAAGGCTGCCCTGCAGCCCTTTCAGTCAGCAGAGCTGGGAGGGCACTGAACTGCAGCTGTGAACCAGGTGGATTTGCAAAGAAGGGAACCAAATGTCCAGGAACAGGGAAGTAAGAAACTATTTTACACTGCTTTGCCATTAGAGAAAACAAACATCTAGGTTATGTGGATTTAGGTTTTGTTTCCAGTAAAGGCTGCAGGGAACACGATCAGGTAATGTTCAGCAGCAGATGAAGCAGAACTTCTAACCACTGATGTAAGTATAAATTTTTACAGTGAAAACAAAAGGCTAAGGACATCAAGGTGACAGCTGTGTTTTCAGCTTTGATCATATAAATTGAGAACTGGTGCCAGCTGGGAATAGTTCAGCCTTTTCTGGGATCCAGCTTTAACAAAGAAGCAATTTTGCTGTGGAAGCTTGTGGGCCTTATTTGTTACACCTGACTGACCCATACTTACATATATATAATAAAGAACATTTTCAAGGTTGGGAATGAAAGAAATGCTCATCATCATCATCATAGCTGTGGTTGCTTGGCATAGGAGAATGTGAAGTACAATATAATGTTCTGCAAAATCCAGCTTAAGGAAACCTTCAAACCTACTATTTCCTAATAGACCCTTGTCTAGTGTTATGTTCAACCTCAATCAACCATACGCGATGAGCACCTCATGCTGTAATTTATAGGCTTGTATAAAATACAGTTGTCCTCTTAGATATTTACATGGGATACAAATTTTTGGTTTTAAAGAATAGATACACTGAGAGCTGAGTTCTTTGAATACCAGGCATTAGGGAACATTGTCTCCCCAGGGTGTTAATCACTTTTTAATATTAAATACATAGTCCCTAGCAAGTTTCTGTTTATGGGGAGAGGACTTCACCTGAAAGGGACCTTAGTAAGTTCCCCAGTTAAATGGGGAGGGCAAATAACCCCTCAAAAGAAGTGTCACAATTGTAAGTCTGATTAAATTACAGATCACAGGTGTCTGTGATAGGGTCAACAGTAGCCTACAATATTTTCTTCTAAAAGCAAGAGACAATAGTTTCATCCTAAGAAGAGTGTGCCTGGAAGCATTTTAGTAGTATTTGAAACAAAGAAGTAAAATGACTTTGAGTGAATCTAAAGTAAAGACACATATAATCATTATTCCCTATTTTATTTCTTGAAATTTGAATTTAAACCAAGTAATCAGTGTGCCACTATTTGAACCACAGTAAACAGTTGTTTTTCATCATTTTCTGCACCTATTTCTGTACCTATTTTAAAGTCTGTCTTGGGATGAAGTTGATTTGAAGGTAACTAACACACAAAAACATTTTTTCCTCTGGATGTGATGATCCTTAAAGCCTGGATTGTTTGTTTCTTTTCTGTGTCACCACCACAGTGAATATATTTTGAAGAATTGAAAAGTTAGTGTTCCTTCTCTCATCTATAAAAATGATTTGAAATATAGAGCACCACCCTAAATAAAATCTCTTTCAATAAGTAGCGTTAGCCAGCATTTCAAAGTCCTTCATTGATACAAGAGAGTGCTCATGCTGAACTTTAGATGTAACTGGAAAAAAAGATATTTCAAAGAACTGGATCATAGATGAACCATATTCTCATAATAGGAGAATAAATAATTTTTTTAAAAGCACAAATGCATTAAATAAGCAAATAAAGAGCAATGCAGCACAGGCCAGCTGCTAGTAGCATATCTTACATTGATACGGAACATATCAGATCTGTAATTGTGTGAATAAGAAACAAAAAGGAAGAATAGTTATTGTAGAAATTGCTGCAGGTGTATGATATTTAGGATGCATTCTACCTAACTTAACCTCAGTCCAGCCTCAAAGTTTCAAGAAGGTTTTAGGGCCTGTGCAGATGGGATTCTAATCAGGAATGCAGGTTCAGTGCCAGAGGGGATAGAAGTCTCCTTTGTTTACAATCAGAGCTGCTTTCTGACCTTCAGCCATTGAAAGCTCTCATTCAGCTTTAAAAATATGAATGTTCTCACTACTGATGCTTTCCAGGCTTCTTATTTCTCGTTACCATGACTAAAGCCGAGCTAGGCACACGCTGTTTACAATTGCTGCTCATGCTTTGCTAAGCTGGTACCAACGTTGTTATCTCAGACTCTTTCTAATGCTCTGATTCTGTGATTCTGTCTTACACTATTCAATATACTAAGGTCTATTAACAGCGTCAAGATTAAATTTTTGATCTGAACCTCAGAAAAATCCTTTTGAAAAGTTTCTGAGGAGTTGAGAATTCAGTTTCTTGCTGTTTGAACAGGTCTGTCTAGCTCTTTCTTGTAGAAAACAAGTGTTTCCAAGGAGTCACCTTAATAAGGTTGGTGATTTTTATGAATGATAGAACCAGAGTAGTGACATTGTACAGGCTAAAAGAGATGAAAGATGGATACTTTAACACTTTAGGGTCAGTGTTATCTATGTAGAATTCAGAAAAAACAGTGTCTGTGAGGCTATTTCATCTGTCTTAGATGTTATTGGAAGAATTTCTCTGTTTCCGAAGATGTGTATGGTCTGCCACTTAGAACTGTTGTAGGCGTTCTGGGGCTATGAGGACTTATTTTTCAAGCCCCCAAAACTTGCAAGTCATCACCAAAAGCCAACAAATGTATAAAGTATATGCTATCAAAACTTCAAAGCAAGGAGAAAAAAAAAAGCTGGTGCAACTGTGGAGTTCACAGGAGGTTTATTTTCCTAATGCTTGTTTTGACAAGGAGAGGGCATAAAACACTAAGGCTGTAGCCACTGACGGAGAGGTCTGTTTTTGCTAAAGAATTACCAGGTCACATTAGCCAGCCCTGTGCAGAAATGCTATAGAAATGTAGTAGAATCAACATTTTCTTGTAAGGCAAGTGAGATACTAACCACGTGGATACACTGCTAGTTACTTTGGGTGATACCTAATTTACTACAGGATTTTAGCAAGGTGTGTAACTGGAGGCAGTTTTGCAGAAGAAGCAGTGCTAGAACGTTGTTGGTGGCTGGGGGGATATGTCTTGCTCATGACTGGTCAAAACAAGTTCTACTACAGCTTTATGGTTTGCTCTAGCTGACATCTTCCCGTGTTTATAAATATTCCGTGTTAGACACCTTGTTAAGGTGAAAGCTTTTGAGTTTGTGAATATAAATCTCCAGATCAGATAGGGATAAGAAGATTTAGTAAATAGAGATAAGACTGAACATTCAGGAAATGAGGCCAGAGGTAGATGCGAGAGTAGGAATGCAGAAAAATTGTAGTCCATTTAGATATCTTCTTGAAGAAGTTTTTCAGGAGAGTTAGCAGGAAATTACAGTGTTACTAAATAATTTCTTTAACTAATCAGAAAATATTATGGATTTTGAAATTGGGTTCTGTGTGATTTTTAACTAATATCTATAAAATCCTTCCGTCTTAATCCAGACATGTAAACAATGAATGAAATTGGTCCATCATATTTCTCCTTTAAATAAAAATCATGATTTCTCAGTTTGCATACTATAGTTTCTTTTCCTCCCGAGGTCTAAAGAGCATGTTTGAAACAGTTTTCTACCTGTTACTAGTACTTTGTCCTTTTTCCCTTTCCCATAACTCACAACTGGCCCTGAATCAGGTTCCAAGAACAATTCATACTGTTGTACGAAATCAACAGGAAAGTTTTATTGCTTGTTTTCCTTTCTGCTTTATTTCCTTGTTCCTTACTGTGCTGCTGTCCTGCGATTTTTATTTTTATTTAATTTTTAATTGGGAGGCTAGTGACCAACTTGTAAATTGTCTTGTTGGTTCCTTTTCTACTTAGTAAAAGGAAAATTCAAAATATGGGTTGTAAGGAAAATTCAAAATAAAGCTTCTCAGGAAAATTTCTTTGTGGAGGTAAGAAAAAGGACTTCTTTTGTTGCTCCTGGGTAGGAGGAGGATGGTTGGAAGAAATGAGTGCAGGGGACTTTTCTTCCTTTGAAGCTTTGTTCCACTCTCTGCATCCCTAAACAATACTCTGATATGGAAGACAGGCTTTGCTGCTGGTTTATGGAGGGGCTGTTTCCACATGTACAGAACATCTCCTCTCCAATAGAGTATGAAGAAACATTTCAGATATGCCTGAACTGAACTAAGTCATAATTCTGGCAGTCACTGTGAATAGTCATTACTTTTGGGCGTTCATCATCTTACAAAGTTGGGCTCAAAGACACTTATAATGAGATAAGGGAAAAATCTTGGCCTTTAAAGGTCTTAGGGAGTTTTGGTGCTGACTTGACTGAAGTCAAAACTTCACCCTGAATATATTAACCTGTTGAATGTCTTACATTCCACTGTCAAGTAGACGCTTTCCTGTCTTTCTCTAGTGGGTAATGTCCCAAGGACTTGTAGATCCCTTCAGAAAAAGAAACTGGAATTTAAAGTATTATGAGTTTGCCTTAGAGTCTTTTCATTCAGATTCATGACTCTGCACTCATGTATTGAAATGCAAGAGATTAATCTGATTTTAAATGACAGGTGAACGTCTTCAGATCAGGCACGTGGTGCATCTCTATCTATGCAGCAATTCTGCAAATGGATCCTTCCTACATAATTAACAGATTTCAATTCAGTGACACAGTGATAATAATTCATTCTAGAGTTCAGATACATACTTGATTGACTTTAATTTAAATATGTTAAGATAATAATAATAATAAATTCTATAATTCAGGCATTGTAAGAGCTTAAAGGCAAGTGTCAGTTTGTTCCACACCTCCGAGTAGATTAGTTTTCTAATATATCTACTAACTAATGAAATTGCAGTGGCGAGGCTGTAATTTGGGTTATCCGCCAAATATTCTTATGCCTATTTACATTTTAAGCTTCAACTGGAAGTGACACATATTAGTGACACAAAATATATGCCAGATTTATACAGCACACAGAGAGAATGAGATACTTTTAATTTAAGGTGGAGACTTGCTGATCATAAGTTTTTCTCAGTCATATCATCACAAGCTTCTTTTAATAAGTATGAACAATGGTATTGATTAGGTAGAATCTGAAAATACCAAATCTGCTGCCACAAGGCTGAATGATCTAACTGCTTGACTATTAAAAATAAAACACACAAATATTTTTTTCCTCTCAATAGTCAAAGAGAGACATATGGACAGGAGTTGGATTGGGTCCCAGCTTTGGTGTTTAGTCGAATGATCTCCACTCTTTGAGAAGGTGTCAGTCACCACCACATTGGTGGCCTCTCTAGACATATGGAACAACAACTTTTCAAGCATCTGAATAAGCTTTTACCAGCAAATATGGATGTTCCTAGCACTTGTCTTCAGTGCACGTTGTGTCACTATATTGACCATCAAAATGTAATGTTCTTACTTGTTTTTTGGCTTAATCCGCAATTTTATGCTCCACATTTCCTTCAACATAACTGGCAAGGGGAAACTCTTCTGCTTCTGTATAACTCTCTGGTTTTGTCATCTTGTGTCCTGCCTTTTGTGCAGCCAAAAAGAAAGGGGTGCTTCTGGTGTGCCTACTCCTGGCGTCAGCAATGTGGAGGTTGGCTCCGTGCCACCAACTGCTGCTGAACGTGGTGCTGATACTGACCACAGCCAGGATTGCCAGAGCCACTTCTCCCCTTGAATGCCAGGATACACCTCCACTGAAATGTAACAGCAAGCTGCTGTGTTGCTGTGGCTCTACCTTATCCCTCACCCTCCCTTTACCGTGTACCCACTCCTCCTTACTACTCCCAGAACATCTTTTGCAAGTCTGTGTTGTTCTCTGTTTATGTGGTAGGCACCCTCTGATAAATTGGAGGACTCATGAGTAAGTGCCCTTTGGCAAGTCTTTATGTTATTGAAAAGAGTAAAGGGAGAAGAGATCACTGAGGTGGAGGGGACCTTAAGAGTATAGCTTGAGAAAAAACACACATCCTGATGAGAGTTTTTGATAAAGAGAAGGAAATGTGTCAAAATTTGGTGCATGGTTTTTTCAGACTTCATGCATTTAGTAAATTTTGAGTCTGAATAGTCAAAACCTCAAAGAGAAAAGAAATCCTAATAATTATTCACATTCATAACAGGAAATGATGGGATTTTTATAAATGATCCTCATATATGATTCTAGGTCTGGGATCTTAGTAAGGATTGTTGTCCTCACTTGGTGGGTCTTAGGGTTTCACTTTTCACCTCCCAGTATGACCCTTAAAATTTCATGAAAGAAGTTTGGTCGTAAAAACCTTGGTTAAAAAAATCTGCCATTGTGAAAAGCTAGATATTTTCTTCAGAATGGTGAATAAATAGTCTGCTCCTGATTTTGTTGATGCTGGGGTAAATGTGGAGAAACTTTAGTGAGGCCATGGAATTACACTTATATCCATTCAAATCAAGGAAGAGATCAGAATCAGTAATATTATACTTTTCTATTTTAGAAAAGATTGCCAATATTGTCAATATTTATTGCAGTCATACTTCTTAAGGAACTGTGCCTTGATCTACTATCTTTAGTGATTAGTCCAATGAGCTCAATTAAAGCAAAGAAAGCTTTTTAGCATTATGTATACTAAAAATAGATCTGATTCTTACAGCCTCAGACAGATTAAACTATACTTCAGGTGGTGAAAGGACAGATTTTTCTGGCATGGTGTCATTATTGAGTTATTTCTCTCTGAAACTAAAGTTACATGCAGGGGGAAAAATAGATATTTATTCTATGTGGCTCAGAACCTTGAAAGAAATCTCTATTGTCACCTCCCCGTGTTTTCATGTTGGTTTTTTTTTCTACCTTCTCACCTGCTTACAACACAAAAGGGATTTGCCCTGAATATTCTTTATTTCCCAAAATTGTTAATAGATGGTAGTTTTGTTCTGCCTGCCTTTCTTCTGATTGCATGTCATCAAATGATTGCAATTGTTTCACCGCTCACATATTTTTGCATAGAAGATCTTATAGTCAAATTAAGCAATTTTCCTGTATAATTTTATTCTTGTTTTAGATTTTTAAAAATCCTTTTCTTAAGCTTTTCTGAAAAACACCAGTGTCTATAATGCTAGAGCTAAAAGCATTATCTTTCTCACTGTAGCAATTAAGCTGCTCTGTGATTAGCAGCAGGTTATGCAATAGAATGAAAGACATCTACTGTTCTTGAAAGAAATCTCGGGCTGGTAAAGTAACCTTTATGCCATCAAGGACAGGAGCACCTTAGCACCTAATAACAAGTGCAGATTGGTGGTCTTAGGGAAAATACACCTGCTGTAAATACAACTTTTTGCACTAACTAATGTGTGTGTAACTTATTACTCAGTCCAAAGCTTTTGGAAATGGAAATCTTTTTAATGGAAAACATTTTTGATAGCTCCTATTATTGATGTGCTAGCTCTGCTGTGAAACAAAATAAACAATCAGAAACTAGATGAAGCATTATTAGGAGAAAACAAGTAGAGCACTGTTACATTTATAATATTAGTGAACTAGAACTTAAGCTCTCAGACATTTGAGTGCTTAACTCCTACTAGTTTCAGTAGGAATCAGACATGCAAATACATTTTTAAAATGTGGAATTATGCAGGTACTGTAAGGAGTACAAAGGACATGCAAGAAATGAATATTTAACACAAAATTTTTACTTTGACACAATTATTTATTTGACATATTTATTTCTTTTTTTTTAGCAGTGTTGGGCTAAGCCCTGGGAGAGGTAAACATCAATCCAGGAACTGGATTTAATTTTTAGAATACATTCTTAAGTAAACTCTCAAGAAGACCTCTAAGATCATCAGCTCCAAGAATTAAGCCAGCATTTCCATGTCCGCCACTGAACCATGTCCCGAAGTGCCACATCTAAATGGCTTTTGAATACCTGGATCTCCCCTTTCTTTTAGATCAAGGGGCATCAATGGCATCACTCTGCTGACACCAGAGTGAAATCTGTCCAGCTGTGCTACTGTCTCCTCTTACTCTGACATGCCATCCTCCTCCTCCTCTTTCTTCTCCTTCTACCCCCTGATCCGTCCCTCTAGCTAAATGTTTGCAGGTTAGGCAGGCAATGAATGGGGTAGCATTTGCTCTCTAACACTCTGTGATCTGATTCCACAAATAGTTTCCCAGGCACAGAGTCCAGCTAAGATCAATGAGATCATTCACATAAGCAAATAAAGATTTGTAGGATCAGGCCCTTGATCGTCTCGTCTCTTCTCTTGGGACTAATGTCCTTTCCCAGCACCACCATAACAACAATCCTTGGTATCTCTTTCTCGTATTGTTTTCCTGCCAGTCTGCCCATTCAATCTTTTCTTTCATCCCTTAACTTTCTTGAAAGCCCCATCTGTCCTTTTACGAAATCCTCCAAAGGTGGGGTTTTTCAAGAGTGAAAACTAAGGTAAAATTATGTAAACGGTTGGTTTCTCTTATGCTTAATTGCTGGAACATGATCTCTTCTCTGAAGCCTGATGTGTTAGTACATGCTTTCTCCAGAGGCTTTCTATCCTGCAGTGTTCAGCTCCCATTATTGCTGTGCCACAGAGAAATATTATTATCACTGAAAAATCACTTCTCTATTTCTGAACATCTGTACATGCCAAGAGCATAATTTTTGCAGTGAGTTGCATCATGTGATGTCAGAGCTTTAACGAGAGCGATTTCTTGTTGGGAAATATGGAGAAAACACCAAAGAGCCTAGGGCTGCTTCATTTGAAGTCAATAGAGATTTGGCCACTGACTTCAGTGGGAGCAGAACTGGATCCCAAGATTACAACTACAAGGCCCCAGAGGGGCTGATTTGCACAACACTCCTTATTAAAAGAAATAATAAATTCCCCAAAGCATTAGGGAGAAGAGAATATGAATGCCTAAATGCTTCCCCCTGTGCCACCACTGCCTTTATGCTTTGTTGCCCCCTCTCATTCCTTTTTATGGTCAGCTGGGCAAAGGAGTGGCTTCCTACCTAGGCAGGACATAGAGGTGCCAAATTCATCCTGAGATCTTTTCATGGGAAAACAAGAAGAGCTGCTTTCCTGAACAGCCCATCACACTTTCAGGCTAGTACCCCATCCTTGCTCCTGGTGTTTTCTCTGACACCTCCTCTGAGGTGTCCTTTGCCCTTGTGAATGGATTCTATGAATGCCAATCCAATGGGGCTAAATACCGTGACAGATAGATAGAAATTCATCAGTTATAAGCCACTGGCTTTGAAAACCTACCTAAATTCAGTCCTGCCATTTACCCCAATGTATCATATTTTATTTTGTTGCATTATCCCTGAATGGCATAGTAAGCCTGTATGATGGCATTATTTGTTACCGGCAAAACATTGGCTACACAGCTTGTCTTTCAGTATTGTGGAGTTAAAAAAAAAAAGTATCAAAACTGTGAACTAGCTGTTCCTGGGCTTACAACCATTATATTCCCAATGGGCATGTTAACAAAGATCTTAATGGTTGTGAACCAGCTATTTCTGTACTCATGGCTATTAGAAAGGCTCCACTGAGAAGCCAAAGGAGTTTATAATAGCCATGAACCAGCTATTTCTGAGTTCGTGGCTATTACAGATTCCAAAGAAATGCCAGTGAAGTTTATCACGTTCATGAGCTGCGTGTTTCTGTCTCACAGTACCCATAAACTCCGCTGAGAAAGTGAAAGGGTTTGTAATGGTCACACATGAGCTATTTGTAGGCTCTGTACTATTACAAACTCAGATAGGAAGCCAAAAGTTCACAAAGTGGTATTTCTTTCGCCCCTGGCAAACTCCATGTAGAAACTGATAAAACTACTAATGTTTCTCAGAAAACCACACTCCAATTCACAATAACACCTCTCAGAGTACTTCAGTGGTGCAAAGTCTCTGCTCTGCTCAGAGCCACTGTGGCAACTTGCCAGGACCCTGAGGGCTGCAACTCATTTATATATGCATTTACATAAATTTACATGAATTTTGCGTCAATTTGTATTCCATCAATGTTGCGATGAAACCTATACTGAAGAGAATAAATATTGTATAGCTGACTAATACCAGCACTGTTTTTCTGGTTTTTATTTTACTTATTTTACTCCCATTTTCTTTGCATCTTTCTGATACCTGTCCTGTAGCTGAATTGACTTTCAATCTTGATGAGAGTCTGCTTTGTAGAGTAAAGAAAAATCCTGTTTCATCTATGTTCAATGGCAGGGAAGCAGAGAGTCGTGGCTTTGGCAAATTGCTTATGCTGCACACTTAGCAATCTCCCCAACCACCAGTGGCTAATATACATATTAAAGAGGGCAGTGCTAGCACAGTCCCTTCCTGACCTCCACATGTGAAGCCCTCAGAATATTCATGAGATTTTAAACATGCACATTAAAAAATCTTGAAAATCAGATGTAAGTAATAGGTCTCTTTTTTGTATGAAAATTACTGCTAAGGCAGAATTTTAGAGATAAAAATAACTCAGTGGACTGAAGTAGTTGTTTGACAGCAACAGTCCCCTTTGTGACAGAATATATTAGTATTTAATGAAATTTGTTGCCACTATGCACCTTTGCTTTCTCTTAAGGATGCACAGTTTATATAATGCTTTTTTATTCTTCAGTGCCACTTTCAAGAAAGGTCAGTATGACTTCAGAGGATCATCTGTATGAACCACAACCTCATATTCTGCTTTCTGCCATCCTCGTGAAAACACTAGCTTTGAGATGAGCAGAGTCCCCCACTTGTTGCTTGAGGGCATGACAATATTTTAAAGTGGAGACAGATTTAAATCTTGTGTGGTTTTGTCAAGGTCAGGAATCAACAAATTGCCTTGAAGACTCAAGATCTCCCTGCAATTACCTAGCATGAAATGGCTCATAACACTTACTTGAGGAGCCTCGCTGGAGTAGGAGAAATCAGCAGAAGAGGCTACAGCTAACCCCAGACAGCTTCAGTGCTTGTCAGGGCTGCAAGTGCAGTTTATGTTGGCTGTTTAAAACCTATTTTTAGAGTGCTTTCAGCTCTCTGCTGCTGTAGTCCAGTTATCATGATGCTTGTGCTGGTGGACAGCTACAGCAATGAAAGTATTTTTCACAGGATTGCTCATTTGAATGACCAGGCATTCACGTCAAGACATGTATCACCAGAGTACTTGTAATATACTGCTCTCACCAGAAGTGGAAACTTTAAAACTCACATTTTAAATTGTAGAGAAAAAACATTAAACATACGGGGCAAGAATTTACTGGCTGGAACCAAAATTTCTGTAGTCCAGGACCTTGTCTGGTAGTGTGGAAGTCTGTCAGATTTCTTCTTCAGTGTAAGCCAACAAGAATAGTGACCAGATACAAGGAAAAGGAAAGCAATATGGTTACCAGATTGTGAGGTTTCCTGTGTTTGGCATCGGACTGTTTGGCAATTTTTGGAATAAGGACTGCCTGGTATCAGGTAGTGCTATCAGCATCCTGATGAATTTTTACTACATTACTTTATTTAATTGCTTTTTGAACACATTCACAGCTCTGCCCTCGCAATTTTATGTTATAAAGAATAATGAAGAAACATTTGTTTCCTTTCTTTGCAGAGTCTGCAGGAGTAAAACACAAAGTGAGATATAGCCAGAGAGCCTTTAAGTCAATTGGACATACATGAGTCCCTGGGACCAGACAGGAAGCACCCAAGGGCGCTGTGGAGCTCTTTGGTGTCATCCTGAGGTCCCTCTCTGTCATCTTTGAGAAATCGTGGCAGTTGGGGGAGGATCCTGGTGACTGGAAAAGCTGTCCTTGTAGATATTCAAAGCTCAGAGGTTTGGACTGGATGATCTGCAGAAATCCCTTCCTACGTCTGGGATTCTGTAATTGTGTGCCTGTACAGAGGTGTGACTGAGGGAGTCTCAGCTTTTCAAAACACTTCATAGTGCTCCTCTGATTCATTGACTGGGTAAAAGAAATTCCACAGGCAGACAAGTTGAATTGTTTAATTGTAAATTACATGAACACTAGCATTAAATGGAACATCTAACTAAATTGATATGCAGTGTTAGATAGAGCTTTGTGTAGACATATGGTTATGCGTAGACTATACCTTGCTCCTCATGAACTCAAAATGATTTGCAGACGTTAAATGAGTGTCACAGACATTCTGTGGGGACAGGAAGTGCCCTGTTTGCAGTGACAGCCAGTGAAGAGAAGCACCACATGGCTGCATGGCTGAGACAGGGCTGCAGAAGAAGGCTGATTAGGGCAGGTCAGCAGGGAAGTCACAGCGTAGAGAGAGCAAGAGGAAAAGACAGAAGCTTGTGTTATGTGACTCTGTGCAATCTGCAAGCCATGAGAGGGTCTTTTGCTACTGTGGGTGCCTGCATCTTTGAGAGAAGAATGAGAAGGAGGGGTAGCGGGCCTGTCCCGCTTCCTTTCCTCCCAGCCACCAGCAGAGGCTTGTAGGCTGCCAAGGAACAGACACAGCACATCTTCCACGCTGCTGCTGGAGGTGCCTGCTTGTGGCATGGGGAACATTGTGCTTTCTTCATGTGTAATGCCCTCCAGAGCTCCAGCTGAGCCACTTATGTGGCCACTGGTCTTGTCTGTTAAGACAGTGGCCTTTTCTCCTAAACCCGGCCCTTCAGGTGACGAGCCTTCCCCCATTCTAAAAGAAGCCCCTCATTTCAGTGCTGCACAGGGAAAGAGAAGATTGGATTAGTCAGTCAAATGATCAGACATCCACAGTGCAATGTTAAGCAATGTAAATGTTGATTAAATGTTGCTTTAAGTACAAAATTCAGCCTAGATAAATCCTTTAACAAAAAGTAACTGCCGAGCCTGGGAGAAATAAGGCTCTTCTTTTCGTGTTGTCTGAAGATTACACTGAATTGAGTGCACTGAAAAACATGGATTTGGCTTCCTGTTTGAGATTGCTGCTTAAAATACAATATTTCTTCACAGTTCTGCTTTGCAATCCATACAAGAAATTTCATGCAAACAAGGAAACGTATGGAAAAAAAGAATTGATGGCTATAGAAAGAGCAAATATGTGACGCTCCGAGGTAGGTGAGGGTCAGTGAGTACAGAGTATAAGGTACAGTTTTGACATGTGGGGTCCAGACAGATTCTTCTGTCAGAGCTGGGATATTTTAAGAATGGATCTTTGCAGGAGCTCTCTGGAAATCTTCAGCTTGCTCAGTAGCTTATGGCTAGAGCAGAACTGTAGCTCCTTGCTGAGTCTGGAGCTCTGGGTGCAACTGGAGAGAGAAACAGGTTCCCCTGCAGCTCCAGGCAGTGTCATGGGGAGGTTGACAGAGGACAGGCCTAAAATTACGTGGTCAGGGTCTCCCACTTTCCAGGCTGACATGCTGTTCAAAGGCTGAAGGGTCTGGCTACTGCAGGGTGGTGAACAGAGAGTAAGTCAGGGAGACATCAGGATTGCTTGCTCAGAGCGAGGTTTGAGTGATTTGATCTAAGTTACCTTTGCTGAGTGACATTTCATTTATCAAAGCCATATTATGGCTTGAAGTCAAGGTCTATATCTTGATAACAGCCAGCAGCAGTTTGCATCTTACATAACTCCTTTAAAACCGAAAGCTGTTATATTTCTTTACAGACTGTATACAGGAATGATCAAATCATTGCTGAAGTATGAAAAGCTAAACTAGAAATTTAATGCCCAGGAGAATTGTGACTAGATTCCCCTCTGATCTCAGCTTTTGCTATGTGGAGTTTGCCACTTTCCATATATCTAACACAGGCTAAAACTTGCTGTGGGGGAACAACACTCACTGCACGCGGTATGTGTATTATCTGACACAAACTGGTCCTGTGCAGTGCAAAACAGATAAAAGTGTCAGGAATCTGAGGCTGGACTGAGGCACAATTTCTGTATTTTCAGTTGGCTGATATATCACAGTCTGAGGCACAGAAGCACAAGAAATATAAACACCGAGGATTAGAGAATCAGAGATTGCCTCCCACATCCAAGATCGAGTATCTTGTGGACTATGACTGACCACAGACTCAGTGGCCATATTCTGACGAGAGGTGGAGGTATATGCACTAAAAGGCAGAAGATGGGACTTTCTGGAAGGTGGAGAGAAATGATTTTGCATGGATCAGATAGTAGTGATTACCATAAAGCACATCACAAGATATTCAAAGGTGTCTCTGTCAGTTATAGCAGTCTGTCAGTTCAAGGCCTGCATACAAATGGAGCGGATCGGAAAAATACAACTAACATGATTCCAAAAATATACTGAGGAAAACATTTATAGTAAGAAACATGAAAATACAGTAAATAACCTTTTTTTTTCCTGCAAAGACAACAAAAATATTTTCATCGACTGTCATGTCAATAGATCACTTGATTGTGATTGGAAATAAGAATTAGCTTTCCAGTTTTTTGTATACCTAGAATGATGCATCTTTTTGTGACAAGGCTTTATGTACTGCAATCACTATATTAGTGTTTTTCTGATTAAAAATTAATTAAAAATTTCCTTAAAAGTTGGTTGTTTTGGTTTTAATGTTGGAGTGGGTTTTTTTGTTTGTTTGGGGTTTCTTTTTTGGTTTGTTTGTTTGTTTGGTTGTTTTTTTGTTTTTTTTTTTTCTGTAGCCAAGGGTGCCTCAAGCCATGTAAATACAGGACTGTTACTGGTAGTTCTTCTCCATATGCTACTGATGCAACTGCAGCATCATGTCATCACAGAAAAAGTGCAGACACAACCAGGGGAATAATGAGATTTAGCCCAAAGTTATTGTAACTTTAAAGTGAAACAATATGCTTTGTATGTGCCCAAATCTATGAGATGAAATATAAGTTGAAATAAAGAGCTGTTGATAGATTTTTTGGTAAGAAATGTTGCACTTAAGTGAAGAAAAATCTTGACTAAGCAGAGCAAATGGAAAGGGATTTCTTTCCCACATGTATATTAGCAAAAATGTTCCTGATTTCTCATTCAATTACAGCAAAAGTTACGTTGTTCTGTCTTTCCCATGTCCCTTGAAAGGTATTTCAGGCAACCACAAGTATTACTGAAGGATTAGAAGATAAGATGACTTGGTATGGATTTCTGGATTTTAGGATAAATGTTTTACATTCAAATTATGCAAAGTATGGGTGAGTACTTCAAGAACCAGGCCAATATTCTACCTTCAAATTCTATTCACTTAATTTTTTAAATGGCTGGGATGTTTATTCCAGCTTCTACATCAGGAAAAGTTTTTATTGAGGTATTTAGAGTCAGACCTACTACAAATCGTGAATGCTGAGCCAAATGTAGATCAAAGTTTTTCACACAGAAATAATTTTTATGAATCAGTTAAAGTGAGCTATTAAAATAAATTCATACTCCCCATAATTCACATTTGAAGAAACATGCTGAAACTAAGGGTAACTCATTGCATGTATGAAGGCAACTGAAATACACACTAAAGAAAAGTGTCTTTTAGAATAACATGCTGTTTAGGTGGTGGATTTTCCATTCATGTGTTTGCTCTTTAGTTATCTTTCCAAAGTGGGAATACATAAGTAAACTATTTTTTGTTTCGTTGGTTTTGGTTTTTGTTTGTTGTTGTTTTTGTTTTTGTTTTGCTTTATCTGATTTTTTAAAATTTAATTCCAGAGCTATTTCTCCTTTTTCCATAGAAAATACTGTATGTTTTCTCTAAGAAGAATTTATGGTGTTTAGTGTTTTACAGGATAGAGCCCTATTGGCAAGATACAACAACCAGGATAGTTCTCTACAGTTCATTACTGATAGTGCAATGAAGTGCTCTGTTTATTTTACACCTCACATCACACTTGTCTCTAAAGTATCTCAGCAGCTCAATCTTTGAACTTATCTCTCTGTGAAAAGCAGGATTGCTTCTTCTTATGCTTGTGCTAGTGCTTCATCCAGCGTAGCTTGCGATGTGTCAAGATATGGACTTTCCATTGCTTCCCTTAGGAGAAGCTTTCACCCCAGCCAATCTCCCTGGCAAATGCTTATTGCCTGAGATCCAGGCTGACTGATTTCAGGCTGATACTCTGAATTGTTTCTTCACTATTAAAAAGCTTTCTGGAAGTCTCCTGTATGCAGCCTGAATGCAAAAATTCATTTATCGGGTTGAAAAAGCATCTTGAGCAGCATCTTGTGTTGAATGCCCCAACAACATTACTAGGTCAGGAGAGTATGGAAATTCAATGAGTGGTGACTCACATGCCCCTGAGCTCCCATTCTGTCAGCAGTTTCCATTCTTCTGCTTAGCTGATGTAAACAATGAATCTGTACTGGGTTACCAAAGGAGAATTTGGCACTGCAGTGTTTTTGTCTTCCTAGATTTAATATTAATTTTTGTTTGTTTTCTTCCCCTTTTCTTAGATCTTTTGCTGTGGCTAAAACCCAGAATGCAGCCATCCATCAGTAACTTCCAGGGACAGCAGCTGCTATTTTACTTACTCTGAGGCACAGAAGCACAAGCAATATAAACACTGAGGATTAGGGGATCAGAGATTGCCTCCCACATCCAAGATCCAAGGGCAGGATCCCAGTTCTACCCCAAGGGAACACATGAATGAGTAGCATCTCCCATTCGTTATTCGGAAAGGAAATGTGGGCAGCTGAGGATCAGAGACTTAGGGAGCACTGAGTCCCTTCTCCTCCTGCCCCAGGTAGCTCTGGAGCAGCCTCACTGTCTGCCTTGCCCTTGTGGAAGGTCAGAAGCAGCAAACAATATCTTCTAGACTTGCCTGTAGTTCTGGACATAAAGAAATCAAAATAAAAAACTGGTAAGCATGCTGTGTTGTTCTTATGACTGCATGTTTGAGCATATTCAAATAAGAGTATTGCAGTCCTGGCAGCACTGCTAAGAAGAGATCAGAGAGGATTACAAAGTATTTTGACATCATAATAGCTAATCAGCTGGGCAGACTCAGACTGACCTGATCAGTAGAAAAGGTAATGGGATTGCTCTTTAAATAAATAAATAAATAAGTAATGAAAAAGGAAGGAAGGAAGGAAGGAAGGAAGGAAGGAAG